>CM047425.1:69894779-70494779 GCA_026168455.1 Theocolax elegans
GCCTAAGCAGGCCGTCATAGACAACGTTCCAGAGTAGGGGCCCAATGACCGAACCCTGCGGCACGCCTCCCGTGATGTTGTGGGAGTGCACACCGTCGTCGGTGTCTTAGAGCAGAGTACGGTCAGTCAGGTAACTCGAGGTGACCTCCCTGAGATAGAGTGGCACTTGGAAGTGCTACAGGGACAGCATGATGTCGTCCCATCTGGCAGAGTTGAAGGCATTCTGGATGTCCAAGGTGATGATGGCACACATCCGCCTTGCACTCCGACCAGCATTGATGGCGTTTGTGGCTATGCCAACAACTCTGCCTACAGCATCCATGGTCGATCGACCCTTTCGGAAGCCGAACTGGTTGTCGGAGAGGTCTCCGGCCCGACCGATGGCCTCTGCAAGCCTGGCGCAGATCACCCGCTCCAGGAGCTTCCCAACTATATCCAGTAGACAGAGCGGGCGGTAAGATGATGGCTCCTCCGGGGGTTTGTTTCCCTTTGGTAGGAGTACCAGTCTCTGCGTCTTCCACTGGGCCGGGAAGCAACCTCCTCTTATGCATGCGTTGAATGCGTCCAGGAACAAGCCCGGAGCACTCATCGCCGCTGTCTTGACGGCCAGGCCAGGTATTCCGTCAGGCCCAGGGGCTTTACGTACGGAAATACCCTTAGCGGCCATCCTCAGTTCGGCTTCACTAATGTCTGGTGACTCGGCTGCACCAATGGTGGCCATCAGGCCCGTCTCTGCTGCCCTTTTCCGATGTTCTGGCAACAGGTGGCAGACGACTCCGTCCAGAAAAACTGGGTCAGTGGGTGCAACAGCTCCCCCGGGGTTGATCTTATTCATAACCGTTTTATACGGTCTGCCCCAGGAGTCGTGGTCCACCTCCTCACAGAGCTCCCGCCAACACTTTCTCTTGGCAGCCTTGATGGCCACCTTGAGATCCCTCCGCTTTTGTTCGTATTCTGCGGAACGATCTTGGAACCGCGGTGTTCCCCTCGCTCTTTGGTGCAGCCTTCTGGCACGCAGGCACTCACGTCTCTTTTCTGCGATGTCCTCACTCCACCAGATTATCGGTGGGCGGCCGCGAGGGTTAAACTTCACGGCCATAGAGGCATCGCAAGCCGCTGTTAGGGCATTCGTGAGGCCTCGAGCTTTTTCTTCGGCGGTTCCCTCCACTTTTGCCCCCTCAAGGGAGCAGAGGAACGTCTCACGATCAAACGTGGCTGGTGCCCATCTCTATCTTGCTCCTCTTCCTGCTCTCTTTGTCCTCCCGCTGGTCAGCTGGAGCTGGTACACGAGTGCTTGGTGGTCACTACCCGTGTAACGATCGCTAACTTTCCAGCCGAGTCCCCCTCTCCCCATCAATCTAGGATCGACGAAGGTGAGGTCGACTATGGACGACTTGCCGGCTTTTGTGAAAGTCGTCGTTGTCCCTGCGTTAGCGATCTCCAGCCCCAGTAGAGCGAACGCCTCGAGAAGTGCGCGACTACGCGCGTTGGTCTTGGCGCTACCCCAGTCCGTCGCCCAAGCATTAAAGTCCCCACCGATTGCGACCGGTAGCCGTGAGGACCGAGCACTGGTGACGACTGCATCCAGAGATCTCGCAAAGTCCTCGGTGCAATCGCTGGGCGGGAAGTAGCAGCTGTACATGCGTACCCCCGCCACCTCCACCCAGGGGCTCCTTCCCGTCTTGCAGCAGTTTTTTGGCTGCTACTGCCGGAAGCTGGATGGTCGCAGCTAGGGTGCCACTGTAGCACCCCCTGGTTTTAATATTATCCGGGGATACCACATTTGGCCCGATCTTTGCCGCAATCGCTGCGGCCACCTCCATTGTTGTCGTGGACTCGTCCATGTCCCTGATGGTGATGGACACTTTGTGAGTCAGCAGCTGGACCTCTGCTGACCCACTCAGGGTGGACGAGACCACTGTCCTCAGCTCCGCCGTTTCCGTTCCGGGTCGCCCCAGTTCGAGGAGGAGCTCTCCAGCCCTGGTGCGCCTGATACGCGTAACCCGTTCTCCTAGTGCCTTTAGCTCCGGTGCAGCCTTGACCTTCCGGAGAATGTCAGCGTAGGAAGAGCCCCCGCTAGGTGTCTTGATCTTGATGGCATCTGGGCGTGGGGGTCTTACTCCGGCCTTAGGCTCTGCCGTGCCTTTGGTCGGTTTGCTGTCACGTTTCTGCTGTTCATGCTGCTTCGGCTGGCTGTTCTTCATCTTCTTCTTCTTGCCCTTCTTCACTACTGTGACCCAGTCAGGGACTTTTGACTGGTTCCCACTCGTCTTAGGAACGGATGGCAAAGCATCTGCTGGCCCATTTTTGTTAGTGGGCTGCTTCGACCCCTTCTTCCTTTTCTCCGGGGGTTGCTGAGGTGGTGAAGGCTTTTCCCTTTCCACCGGTCTCCTTTGACGCTCTTCAGCGCGAAAGATGGGCGACGTTTGACACGTTCCATCCCTACGCGCATCCGCCATTTTAGTTTTCGGCGCTGTCACACACACAGCACTGTTCACCCGCGCGTATTCATTGAGAGCTCTGCTGGTTGCTCTCGCCATACTCTTCAGCTCTTTGTGGATATTGTTCTTATTAAGAACAAACTCCACCAGGGTATCTACCTTCTCCCGCAGACGGAGAAAAGCTCTGTCAGCGTCACTCGACATCCCAGTCGAGGGCAGGTCACACGTAGCATTAGATGCTACAGAGGCCGAGTGACCAACCTCCGCAGCACTTACCATTTTAACGGTGTGAGTTTGGTCCCCCCCAAAATCCTTGGGACCAGCACTGACCACCGGGGCTTTCACCCGATCGGAATCAGTGGCGGGATTTAACAGGATTGCCATGCCCGCTTGGGGTAGTGTTGTTTTTAGCTCACTATCCATACTTGGTTTAATTTCGGGGTGCCTTCCCCTATCTGGTTTTGGTTCGCCCCGAATATTTGATTTTTTCGGTACCATCCATATCTGGAAAGCATTCCCCTATCCACCACCTGGGGAGGCGCCACGATGCGGGACCAGCAAACCCGGCACGGGTGTGTGTGTGTGTGTGTGTGTGTGTGTGTGTGTGTGTGTGTGTGTGTGTGTGTGTGTACGTGTTACTTGTTTTTTCAAGAATAGATAATATATGCATTTTTTCCGTGCGCAAAAAAAAGTTGTGAATATAACTTGAAAGAATGTGTATTAGTTTACTTATTCCTGATAAAACTTATAAAATAAAAACGGACCTAAAATTTAATGTAATGTTTTTAAAAATATGCACAATTTTTCGAAGATAAAATAAATATTAATCAAGTATAACATACACTTTTCAAATATCTATATGTGAAATATACAATAAATTAAAAATTAAATACATTAATTATTGCATTTTTAAGATAATTCTATTATAAACAGTAATGGCAAAAGAAAATTCAAATTTTAACAGTGGCAATATAAAATACGAATTACATTTCAAAAGTTTTTCAAAAATTATTATATTAGTAGTATTTAATTTAAATATTATTCAAATTAAAATTTAAAAATTGTATGGATATATAAGTAAGTAGATTACGTATATTTATATAAAACAATATCTTAAATAAACAAGTATGTATTTATTAGAAACAAAAGGTTATTTAAGGAATGCCTTTGTTTATAATAATTAAAATAAATATATGGGGTCTGTAGCTAAAGGAAAAAATAATTGGATATAATTATGGATTAAAACGCAAATTTTGAAAGAGGGTGCAAATTACGAATTACGGGAGAAATGGAAGAAACAGGTTTTTATTTATATACCACTAAAATGTTATAAATAATTTTTTAAAACTAATACAAAAATCAATTTAATTAAGTAGAAAGTTTTATTACTCTAAAAGTACAAAATATTATTGACATATACAACTCTTGGCAATGACTTAAATAAATTAATCTTAGGAGGTATAGTTCTATTTAGATCCGTTTAAAATAATCTAAAATTTTAATAGGTTTTTACTAAATACTACAATTAAGTTTATGCACTTTACTATTTTTGGTAAGTTAATTGTTCATTACCACATATATATATATATATATATATATTACACCTTTGGTGAAAGTTATGTCCTAAAATACGTGAAATTAGTGATTTTATGAGGTTCATGAGGGATAAGTTACACCAGCGGTCTTGGCCAATAATCTAACCCAAGCCATTCGAAAGCTCGCGAAAAATGTGAACTTTTGAGAGGTGTTAGATTAAAATCGATTATGGTGTAGTAGCCTTTTTTTTGATATTCAATATGTCCGGGTGTTCTATCTCTTCGAGATTTTAAAATTAAGAAACGTAACCAGGGTAGATAAGTTCTAAAGATTAATTTAAACAAAAGTTGTTTGTAATGTTTTTTCAAAAAAATCAACAGATTTTGAGATAAATGGCTTTAAAAATACAAATTTTTCTAAAAAATTGAAAAATTTCCACTTTTCATGGTCAAATAACTCTTAAGCAAATTATTTTTAACACTTAAATTTTTTTTGTATGTTCTGGAAGATGTTTCCAGTCCATTCTCAAATTTTGGAGTGATTTAAAATTTTCATCGTACCACTTGACGTGAAATAGCCCATATATGTGTATATATATGTATGTATGTATGTGGGTGTGTGTGCGTGCGGCGGAATATTTATATAATATATATATATATTTTAAAATTGTTTTTTCAAGAATACATAATATATGTATTTTTTCCATGCGCAAAAAAAAGTTGTGAACATAACATGAAAGAATGTGTATTTGTTTACTCATTCTTGATAAAACTCATAAAATTTTTAAACGTATACTCAATAATAATAACGGATCTAAAATTCAATGTAATGCTTTAAATACAGATGCAAAATTGTTTGAAGAAGAAATAAATATTAATCAAGTATAACATACACTTTTCCAAATATCCATATGATATATACAATGGGGTAAAAATTAAATATATTAATTATTGCATTATTAAGATAATTCTATTTTTATACTTATTTATATTTTAATTACACCTTTTTATAAGTAATTTATACGCCATAATAGTTTTCTGCAATTGAAAGTACTCAAATCAAAAACACCTTTCAAAAAGGTGTCAAAACCCGCAAGTATATGTGTTAGCATTTTTAAGATAATTCTATTATAAACAATGTGAGGCAAGCCTCACTTAATTATAAAGGAAAAGAAGTAAGTGAAAATAGTAAGTGTGAGAGAGATGAATAGAGAAAAGTGACAGGTGAAGGTTAGGACTGCGGTAGTTGTATATACCGGCCCGAGCCACTCTCATTACCGGGAAATCGCGAATGAGAGCTTATGCGAGAGTGATAAAAAGGAATATTTCGGTACAAGGAAAGGATTGACGGTTAAGAACAACACGTAGCACGGGTCCGACTGTGTACGAGAACAAGGTACGAGCGAAGCAGCTGACGACATCGTGGTAGCCCGTGTATATCTATCAGATACACCGTCCCGTGGCGACACCGTAAGAATATCGGCAAACTGCCGACGGCACCGATCACCGCGTGCGCGCGCGAAGCCGAGAGAGATAGAGATATGTTGACCGCGTGCGTCGAGTAAGAGAGTGACGGCGCGCACACTGCACGCGCACGTCGAGTATAGGTGAGAGCGGTGCGCCAGAGGGGGAACGACTACGAACGGTCCGATGTTCATACGTACCAATGTAAGAGGAAAGGAGATAGACAGCTGTCCCGATGCATTGGTGGAGGCGTTGGCGGATTTGCACAGATAGCGGATAAAAGGAAATGGCGAACGTACACTAGCGGATTAGGAAGGAAAATAGATGGCGTTACGGACGATTATCGGTATGTCTACTACCACCGATCTAGCGGATATGATAGCGGAAAGGGAGAACAACTAGCTCCACTATCGGTAGCGGATAATACGAATTGGAGAAGAAGGACCAGACTCCTTCCCCAACCGCCGTACAGAGTAGACGCGTTGAGCGAGAAACCACATCGTAGTAGCCATATTGAGATCCGCTGAGATTTAAGGAAAGTTAAAGTATTGAGGCGATAGAATAGTTATTGAACGTTCAGCTGGAGCGAGAAAATACCCAAAGTACCAGGGTTAGATATCAGGTCAAGGAAGAGACAGTTGATACGTAAACTGAGAGTTCTGGACTCGCGGTGAGTGAGGAAGTACGACGTATTGTAAGGTATGAGAGTGAAATTGATGGACGTTCCGCGAAATTGTAAATTAGAATAGCCGCGCGGAGATCTGTAACATTTCGAGTCGACTTGCGCGTTATAACTCATTTGTAAAGCATCGAGCGATTAATCGGCGGGATTTCTGTATGCGTTTGTAATTGTTATATTTTAAAATAGTAATAATTAAAGTGTTAATAATTGTGGTAAATTGAAGAGGTTGATTTTGTAACCCGAGAATATTATCCAATTCCTTACAACGTGGTTCCGCCATCTTTCCCGTGATGGCAACGTGGAGCCCGCGACCCTGAATCGGCTTGTCGTTAGTTTTACCGGTAACTGGCGCCCAATGACTCAATTCGTTACCGGGTAATTGTTATTGATTTATTATTATTATTTATTTGTAGTAAGCCATAGTGACACGTTGCACTACGGGAACAACTCGTTAAGAATCAAAAGTGCAACGTCACAAATGGCGCCCAACGTGGTTTAAGCCGGAAGTACCCAAAGTGTAATGAATAATACTTATAGTAAATTTAATCGATATTTAGCATATTATAAATGATGCCTAGCGTATTCTGATAAATACCCTTAAATTTAATTATACATAGAACGTATGAGTAGTATTAAAATTTGCACAAACCCATATAATTTATACTTGTAAATGGCGGCTTCCGCCTTGAACACACGTGCGACCACGTTATAACTTTTATTAAATTGCGATTGATAACGTAGGAACGGAACGTCCAAGCGTAGAATTGAATGACTGATAAATTATTATTTTTTGTGATTCTGCCCATTTTATGCGTTTTTCCTTGAACATTAATTTTCTTTTTATGAATTTAAATTATATTTTTAAATATTCGTTTACACTACTTTCCTCAAAAGAAGAGAGAAGTTGCTGATATCTAGTGTTACACCATATACAATATATATATCTATACATTTTTATATATATAAATTTATGTTATTTATGTATGATCATTAGCGGAAAATATTATTTTCAGTGATTAGAGTGAAAGATTTAGATGCTTATATATATCTAGCGGAAAATAATTATTTTTCAGACACAAGGAGAAGACTACAAGTAACTGTCCATTATAATATTTCAACCATTTTTTTTTTTCGAAACTTATATTAAAATCAACTATATTAATATCTTCCCATCAATATCATTTAATATTAAATTGGCACTATTTAAATAATTTAAATTCACTTTATAATATATTGCACTGCTATAAATTTATATTTATTGAAAATATTTTTGAATTAAGTTAATTTATGAAAATAATATTAATATCATTTTTTCATTTATAAAAATAAATTTGTCCTTCAAATAAAAAGAGATAATTGACATTTAAAGCAGATAATCATAAAAGACAAAGGCGAAACTGGATGAATATTTTTCAACAATAATTAAAGGTGGTATCTTACAGTATTTATATATTATATCTATTGGTATTTATATTAGTAATTTATTTAATTGGTGTAACACTAGAAACGAATATATTCATAATAATATTGAATTGTTGGATTAGCGGAATTTTGAGTAAAAGGTTATATAACGGTTTTGCGGATTGCAGATTTACCTTCCAATCATAGTTTTGGCGGTAATTAACGTGCACCTTCGCGAAACGAATTATACCCTCCTTTTCTCACCCTATTATACGTTTTTTTTACCGGAGAATTTAACGGTTTAAAATAAATTAGAAATTATTGATATAAAGATGGCATCCTACGGACAAGACGAAGAAAATATAGATGAAATGTTATACTAAGGAGCAGGACGAGAAGCTTTAGAGAGATTAAAACAACAAGATGAAAATACCTTACGGATAATGTGTGATAACGCTAATTTTAGCACAAAAGGAACGAAAGAAGAATTGATAGATAGATTACACCGTGCTGCAATGATAGATACAAAATTATTACGTAATGTTCCATGGGACCCATATGTTGACGAAGTAAACTATTCGGAAAGGCTAGTACGTACCAGAGTAGAACCGGAATTAACAGAATTAGAAGCAGCTAAACTAGGAGCAATTAAGAAAACGAGAAGAAAAATTGCAAAACCAAATATTCCACAAAATATAAGAACTCGGGCACAAACAAAACAAGATCAGGAAAACCAGAATATATTAGCGGTAACGGAAATACAGAATAGAGTACTTAGCAACACATGTGAAGAACAGGACATACAAACACAGCTAGACGTAATAGCAACAACAACGACGACACTGACGACACAAACGAATACAACAACGACAAATTCGTTTCTTGCGACAAACGTACGATCGATCTCCGTACGTCAATCAGGGACAATACAATCGACGAGAGTGACGGATTATCTTTCCCTCAGGTACGACCCGGGATTGCCAATTGGACCACAATTAGAAAATATTGCAACTGAAGGTTTAAGACAGGTAGCTGCTAATACGAGATTAGCACAGTCGCTACAAATGAGTCCAGATTCATCACTCCCTCCAATGATAGTACAGCCCTTAAGTAATTTAAATACATCAAGGTCGCAAAACATCGCAAATGTCGCAAATGAAATACAAAGGGAAAACAACTCCCAACTTGACACAAGAAGGAGAAGCACGGAAATAAGCACAGAAAATGAAATGCAAAGAAGAGACGAAGCATTATTTAGGCAAGAACAAATTATGGCGGAGAATAATAACAACTTAAGACCAGACACGGAAGATTCAATTACGTATGATGAAGAAGAAATGAACGAACAAAATTATTTACACAATCCAGATAATGATTACGAGAAGCAATGGGTAAACGATACAAGTTATTTTAGGCGAGAAGAAGAACGTCAAACAAGGTTAGAAATTGATCGCAGAGCTTCTAGATACGTACAATTACAAAAAGAAAGTGCTAAAGCAGCACGGGTAAATAGTACACCAATTTGTCAAAGAAACAACGAAGCCGATTAAACTAATTTAAATAAGACAATCAGTGAAAGTCAAGACAAAAACGAGTGCGTACCATTGCATACTCCAGCACCTGGTCTTCTTGGTTCTATTCCGCCAAACTACGTATTAGAAGATAAAATGGCTAGAGAAGAAATAGAAAAACAAAAGAATGAAGAAGTATTAAATCAAAAGGATAATGAAAAAACCGAGGATGCACAAAATGAAAAAAATACAGATGAGAAAAATAAAAAGAGTGGAAAGAAAAACAGTAAAAAGAAAAGTTCAAGGAAACGCAAGGACAGAAGAAAACATGACGATAGCGGAAGAGACGATAGTGACGAATGTAGCGATAGCGATAAAGATGAGAGCGACGATGATAGTAGCGATGATAGTAGTAGTAGTAGTGAAGAGAGCGATAGTGATGATAATACAAGCTCTAATAGTTCCGATTCGGATGATGATGATAAAGAAGAAGATAAAGAAAAAAAGAATAAGAAAAAATCAAAAACAAAGAAGAAGAGTAAGACGAAGAAAAATAAAAGAAGATATGATCTCGCAGAAAGCGACAGAATAATGAGAATTTTTAAAGGATGGGGTTTGTCATTCTCAGGCGAAGAACGCGATAACGCAGGCGAATTCCTAATGAGGCTGAAAAATTGCAGGAAAAACACTTATATGAAAGATTCACAATTCTTCCAAGGGTTACCCTGTATTCTGACAAAGAGAGCGAGCAGATGGTATAGCGACATACAAGACGAGTTGAAAACATGGAAAGACTTTGAAAAATCATTCAAAGCCCAATTTATGAAAAAGCTATCGGAAACAGATATATGGGAAGAAGCGTGGAAACGTACCCAAGGAAAAAATGAATCAATCACAAATTACATTGGATGTATGAAGCATATTTTTGCACACTTTAGGAAAGCTCCGTCTATAAAAAGACAAATAGAAGTAGTATATCGCAATCTTAAACCAGATTATCGAAGATACATGGAAAATAAAAAAATAAAAGATTATTCGAAATTAGAGAAATATGGTAGAAGACACGAAGATCAAGTAGAGTTAGACAAGAGATTTAAACCCCCACCACCTTTAGAAAATTCAAAAATTCCAGATGCAGCCGCCCCAGAATATGCTAAACCGGGAAAAATAGCGGTAATAGACGAAAATAAAAGAGAGGTCAATTATGAAAGTTGTGCGATTGAGAAAAATAGCGGTAAAGGAAGAAGAAATATAAAAGAAGCGAAGAAGAATACCGGTAGAGTTAAAGAGGTAGACGCAAAAGTAATGGTACCACATCAAGGAATAATAGCGGAAATTTCAACATCTCCGTTACAATCCAATAGCCAATCACGTCCACCAAGCTCCCCACAGCAAAATTGGACAAATTGGTCGAAACCAAATAACTATATCGGTCGCAGGTCCTAGAGTGGTAGAAAAATTCAAAGACAGACTGCAACCATCGGACTCCTACGTAAAAAACGCGCATGGCGGAATAAATAAAGCTCTGGGTACTTTAAGGTTAAATTTAGATGTGGATGGTCATATTGATACATTAGCATTGAAAGCACAAGAAGTATTTGAACACGATGTTATTTTAGGAAAAGATTTTTGTCAAAAATGGGATGTAGACGAAAGGCATAAACACGGGCTGTGGCGAGTCCATGAAGGACCTTGGCATAAAACACTCAATGGTATAGAAGCCGATGATAATCCTATGATATATGCGGAATGTGCAGGTATATCGGATATCACAGACTATCAGAGACAAGAAATTAATAAATTGGTAAATAAGAATAAACGAGTAGCGGAATTTAGAGTTGGCGATTTGATTTTGCGGAGAACGCATCTGCTTTCCAACGCGGCACAAAACTTCGCGGCTAAACTGGGTGCTAAATACGACGGTCCCTACGAGATAATAGAAAAACTATCCCCTACGGTCTACGTCCTAAAAATGGACTCAGATAAGCGTAACGCGAAGGTGCACGTCTCGGATTTAAAACGTTATGTCCCTCCCAGAGCGAAAGACTGAGAACTCACAGTTACGGTCCGACAACGCCGCCGGTTAGAAGAGGAAGAGAGATGTCGGAGAGAAGACCAAAGACGTCGAGACATTAAATCACACCGAGAAAAGGAAAAGAGAGTAAAAGAGAAGAAACAGAGAGAAGAAAAAAAAAAGAGAGAAAAAGAAAAAAAAAAGAGAGGATTAGAGTGCGAAGAATGAAGAGAGAGGCGGAAGAGATAGAGCAGAAGTAGCGGAGCGAAACGAAAAGAAGAGGTTTTGGTAGAGAAATTAGATTAAGGAATGAAGATGAGGAAGGAGAAGTGAGAAGAGGAAGACCGAAAAGAGAAAAAAAAGAGGAGTAAAATAGAGAATAGCGGTAAACCTTGTTTTCAGATCATCGATCCTGCAGATGAAGAGAGGAAAAGTAGTAAGTATCTTGTGGTAAACGAATATATTTATTTTTATTTTTAATTATATTACTTTTTGATAATTGAGAAGTTTAATTTTTTTTATATAATGTATGTTAAAAAAGGGCAGAAGTATGATTTGATGTTAGTATGGGTTATGAAAATTCCAAGTAATGAGATTCGCTTAGGCCGGTTTGGGAATAAGTGCAGTCCACTCATCCTTTCAGGGAGTGTCCTGACTTAGGAGGGGGGTACTGTGAGGCTAGCCTCACTTAATTATAAAGGAAAAGAAGTAAGTGAAAATAGTAAGTGTGAGAGAGATGAATAGAGAAAAGTGACAGGTGAAGGTTAGGACTGCGGTAGTTGTATATACCGGCCCGAGCCACTCTCATTACCGGGAAATCGCGAATGAGAGCTTATGCGAGAGTGATAAAAAGGAATATTTCGGTACAAGGAAAGGATTGGCGGTTAAGAACAACACGTAGCACGGGTCCGACTGTGTACGAGAACAAGGTACGAGCGAAGCAGCTGACGACATCGTGGTAGCCCGTGTATATCTATCAGATACACCGTCCCGTGGCGACACCGTAAGAATATCGGCAAACTGCCGACGGCACCGATCACCGCGTGCGCGCGCGAAGCCGAGAGAGATAGAGATATGTTGACCGCGTGCGTCGAGTAAGAGAGTGACGGCGCGCACACTGCACGCGCACGTCGAGTATAGGTGAGAGCGGTGCGCCAGAGGGGGAACGACTACGAACGGTCCGATGTTCATACGTACCAATGTAAGAGGAAAGGAGATAGACAGCTGTCCCGATGCATTGGTGGAGGCGTTGGCGGATTTGCACAGATAGCGGATAAAAGGAAATGGCGAACGTACACTAGCGGATTAGGAAGGAAAATAGATGGCGTTACGGACGATTATCGGTATGTCTACTACCACCGATCTAGCGGATATGATAGCGGAAAGGGAGAACAACTAGCTCCACTATCGGTAGCGGATAATACGAATTGGAGAAGAAGGACCAGACTCCTTCCCCAACCGCCGTACAGAGTAGACGCGTTGAGCGAGAAACCACATCGTAGTAGCCATATTGAGATCCGCTGAGATTTAAGGAAAGTTAAAGTATTGAGGCGATAGAATAGTTATTTAACGTTTAGCTGGAGCGAGAAAATACCCAAAGTACCAGGGTTAGATATCAGGTCAAGGAAGAGACAGTTGATACGTAAACTGAGAGTTCTGGACTCGCGGTGAGTGAGGAAGTACGACGTATTGTAAGGTATGAGAGTGAAATTGATGGACGTTCCGCGAAATTGTAAATTAGAATAGCCGCGCGGAGATCTGTAACATTTCGAGTCGACTTGCGCGTTATAACTCATTTGTAAAGCATCGAGCGATTAATCGGCGGGATTTCTGTATGCGTTTGTAATTGTTATATTTTAAAATAGTAATAATTAAAGTGTTAATAATTGTGGTAAATTGAAGAGGTTGATTTTATAACCCGAGAATATTATCCAATTCCTTACAACGTGGTTCCGCCATCTTTCCCGTGATGGCAACGTGGAGCCCGCGACCCTGAATCGGCTTGTCGTTAGTTTTACCGGTAACTGGCGCCCAATAACTCAATTCGTTACCGGGTAATTGTTATTGATTTATTATTATTATTTATTTGTAGTAAGCCATAGTGACACGTTGCACTACGGGAACAACTCGTTAAGAATCAAAAGTGCAACGTCACAACAATTAAATATATTAATTATTGCATTTTTAAGATAATTCTATTTTTATACTTATTTATATTTTAATTACACCTTTTTATAAGTAATTTATACTCCATAATAGTTTTCTGCAATTGAAAGTACTCAAATCAAAAACACCTTTCAAAAAGGTGTCAAAACCCGCAAGTATATGTGTTATTCTAATCAAACTTTGAAAATTGTTATCTGATAAATGAAATTGTTATCTGTCTGATAAATTTTAAAGTATAAGATAAAAATATCTTTGATTCTAATTCCCATATTTTCTCTACTTATTTATATTTTTATTACACCTTTTCTATATCTAACTTATATTCCATAATATTTTTCTGCAATTGAAAGTATTCAATTCGAAAACACCTTCCAAGAAGGTGTCAAAACCCGCAAGTATTGTGCTACTCTAATCAAACTTTGAAAATTGTTATCTGATAAATAAATTCTGCAATTCAATCTGACATTGTTATCTGATAAATAAATAATTTTAATTTCTAACTACCTTATTTTATCTATTTCTTTGAATTTTAATGAAACATTTTTATAAATATTACGAAAATTTCGTATAAAAAATTGCTGCAATTGAAAGAATTGAAATCAAACTGAAATCGACAAGTATTTTGAATCGTACCATAAATTTATATTTTATATAAACATTTTTATATATATTACTTAAACTTCGTAAAAAGTTTCTGCAATTGAAAGCACTGAAATCAAACTGTAATCGACAAGTATTTTGAACCATGCAAAAATTTCTACCAATCTGAATACAGATTTTTTTATATGAAAAGTATCTTACACTATTATTTTTCATTTCTGGCCCTCACATGTTTTACAATAATAAATAAATAATATTCTAATGATATTAATTTGTGCAAAATTAATTTCTGCAATACTAATAAAATGGACATTTCTTTTTTATTATTTAAAAGAATTGTTTGTCGAAAATCGCCAGATGTTACTAATATTTTACCACCAAACGGTTTATTATTTGGACATAAATCTCTGAAAAAAATATCTATAGCTTCTTATGCATATTTACAAGTCATTGATACTTCATCCCAAATTATTAATTTAATATTTTTTAAAATTTGACCTAGTTGTGAATTTGGTGAAATGTTGCATGTTGATTGTTCGTTTAAATTAAATGGTATTTTAAATGTTGAATGGATAGTTTTACCACCTATTAATAAATTTGCTGCAATACCAGTCCAAGCAACTACTAACTCTGGTATTTTGTTTAATTTCACAAATTTTATAATAGCATTTAATAAATTAATTTTTCCACTACCACCAGGACCATCTATAAAATATAAATTTTCTTTTTTATTATCGTAAACTGCTTCTACTATTGTATCAAATATTGTTTTTTGTTTTAATGTTAAAGATTTTAACAATATTTGTATGTCATTATCTTCATTTGCAATAATATTATTATAAAACATATCATTGTGATTTTCATTATCAATATAATCCAATATTAGGTAAATTAAATTGTGGCAATGTTAAATTATGTTTTGATAAAACGTTGTCTATTATTTTTAAAGCCTTTTGTTCTCCTAAAATTTCAGGTAATTTAGGATCAAAGAAATGTTCTTTATACTGTAACAGGGTTATTCTCGTACGTCAGGAGGGTTATGTTCGTCCTGTACATCTGTTCGATATACAGGAAATCAATGCAATACCGAGGTCAGCTGTCTCACCATACAGCCGACAAATCGGTGAAAATTACCTTTCGGGACGACCAGAGCTAGCCTCAAGCTCCGAACGACGACGTTGATCCTGTGTACAATGTGTGCACTTACTTGGTGCACACTTATCCTCCGATGATGCTCGTACTCGGCTACTCAGTTAAGTGTGTCGTGCTGAGTACAATGCACGACACCCGCGGGGCATGGCGGTATTCGCCTTTGGGATAGGAATTAATCGCCGGTTAATTAAGATAATTCGGAATTAGGATTGATTAATTAATTTATTAATACGAAGTAAGAATAAAAGAAACGTTACAGTAAGGTGAGCCAAGGCAAGGTCGAACCTTGGCTCAAAACAAATAAGGTTATTCGCGTAACTTATAAAAGGTACAAAATACACGATGACGTGTGTGTGTGCGCCCGCCGCAATATACGCGTCGAGACTCGCGGTCTCGATCTACTCGGGGAGGAGGTTATATTCGCCAGGTATCGGTTACCTGGCTCCACGATGTTTATCGCTGGGTTGCGATCGCGCCGGAGTGTGTAGCACTCCGGTTTGCCGTAATCGGGATTCACGGGGCGAGAGAGAGTGTCGCGACGAGAGCGGCTAACCTCTCGTATACGTCTGCGTCGGGATACCGCGCGTATCCCGTCGCCGGTTTCGCTCGCGGTACGGTGGTAATAAACCGGATATAGCCTGGCCAGGACTTACGTTTCAGGAGATGATCTCGGGTGGACAGTACGTGTCTCGTTCTCTTCGGTCCCGTACTCTCTTCCTCTCTCTCTTCCTTCTCTCTAACGTCCTCGTCCTATTACCCGCTTCACTCGCGGGACACGCCTAATTCTTCCTTTCGAACGATTTCCGATCCCGCGTTGTTCGAGGTTCGAACGATACTGCCGGTGTGTCGTGCACACCGGCTCTCCGACGCGCTCGCGCATGCGCCTTACGCGTCTTCAACGGTAGACTCACGCGATCGGTACGATTTTCGACTCGCGTGAACCGTTTACCGTTACACCCCCCTTCCAGACGCAAGGTATATTTCCATATACCATGCTCTGACCTTTCCTAGACGCGTCAGGATGTGGTTAGGGGTCTGATACTGAGTGAAATCGCTTTATTTCACGATTTCGATAGCCAGGGGACTTTTACCCTGGTGATCTCGTCCTGACTCAGATTTGTCAGGAGCTATCGGCTCTTTCTGACTTAGCTAGTGGTGGTTCGACCGACTGGGGCATGTACATAGGTTATGTATCCCCTACCAACCACACACAAAATAGCGTTAGTGCTTTTTCGTCTTTTCGACGGCGAACTCGTTGAATCGGGTTCAGTGTTGGCATCCGTCTACGTCAGCAAATTATTTATACAGTGATTAATATATTTTTCACTGCCGCTTCGCTTGCGCGCGCGTCTTTCTACGGACTATCGACGACCCTGATCTCCCGAGTACGAATTCGACGTCATTATTTTCTACACCGCGTTTCACTATGTTCTTCTCGTGGGGTCTCGCGACGGACTTTACTGATTTTCGCGGACGGCCGCGCTTTCGTGCTTTCGGCGTTTTGACTCTTGCAGGAGTCTGTTTTCGCACGCTGGTGTCACCCGCTATGACTCGCGCAGGAGTCCGCACGCAATCTGGTGACTGTACGCTTGCACGGGGCGGGTCGCGCGTCGCCCCTTCTCCCACGATGTCCCTCGGCGGATGTTCTTCTTCCTCGTCTGCGTCGAGATCCGGTGAGATGCAGTGTTTAAGGTGTTCGGCGTGTGCCAGGTCGGTCACCTTACCGTCTTTATCCAACAACGTATAAGTATTGGATCCTGGTTGGCCTATTATGATATACGGACCGGTCGCCTTCGGAGCCAGCTTAGCCGAAATACCCTGAGCTGCTGAGGACAGGACTCTGTTCTTTTTCCACACCATATCTCCTACGGTGAAAGGTGTGTCCCTCCTTTTGGCGTTATAATAGCTTGCTTGCCGCTCATGTTGTTGGTCTGAGCGTGCGGCTGCAGACTCATGTACTTCCCTGAGCTTTCGAAGTCGCTCTTGCCACAATTTTATTTTATGGTGCTGCTCCTCTTCTATGCCAGCCTGTTCTTGGTTCCTCTTGATGGTACCGGGGGGCATAGGCTCTCGTCCGTAATTTAGCATTGCCGGAGTTGTACCCGTCGACTCGTGGACGGTGTTGTTCAACGAGAATACGAGCTCCGGCAATTTCTCGTCCCAGGTATTGTGGTTTTCTTCGATGAAAGCTACAATCCTGGTTTTCAGCGTTCGGTTGACGCGTTCAACCGGATTCGCTTGGGGGAAATATGGCGGAGCGGTGGTATGGTGTATCCCAACCTCTTGTAGGTATTCGTCGACGGCCTTATTCTTGAATTCGGTACCGTTATCCGATAGAAATACCTCTGGAGTACCTAATCTTAAAACTATTCTCTCTTTGAACTCCTTGAGAATGGTTTTCGCGTTGGCTTTGCGAATTGGTACACACTCCGCCCACCGGGTGAATAGATCCAAGAATACTAGGATGTATTCGTATCCGCCTTTGCTCCGTACAAAGGGTCCGGTGATATCCCCTGCCACGACTTGCCAGGGACGCTCGACCGTGCGTTTTCCCATCAGTCCTGCAGGTGGTCGCTGGTCCACCTTGCATTGTTGACAGACGAGACAACGGCGCACGTAGTCCTTCACGTCGGCGTAATAACCTGGCCAGTAGTAATACTTAGCCAGACTGGCAAACGTCTTCTCACGTCCAGCATGGCCAGACGTAGGAGAGTCGTGGCTTTCCTCGAGGACCGCTTTTCGGTGTTCCTTTGGAATCACTAACTTCCACGCGTCCTCGTCGATCGTTTCGTCGATCAACTCGTTCGGCTTGTGGAAGTATAGTCGTCCTCCGACACACTTCCAACGAGGAAAATCCCTTGGACTGGATTTAACTCGTTTCCGCCAATTCTGAAACCACTCGTCTTGGGACTCCTCTACCCAAGATATTGCGTTGATGGCAAGGGCCTCCTCCTCGCTCATCCGTGATAGCGCGTCGGGTACGTAGTTCAGGGCGCCTTTTCGATGCTCCACATCAAAGCTGTGTCCCTGCAACTCTAACGCCCATCGCGCTAACCTGCCCGTTGGGCTGTGTAAGCTACGCAGCCAACGTAAGCTACTGTGGTCGGTTATGACGCGGAAATGATAGCCTTCGATATAAGGTCTATATTTCCCAATCGCCCATATAACCGCCAGGCATTCTCGTTCCGTAACGCTGTAATTGCGTTCGGCCTGGTTTAACGTCCTACTGGCGAATTCCAGTACTCTCTCTTCCCCATTAATCACCTGGAGAAGTACTGCGCCAATGCCAGTGTCGCTTGCGTCCGTCTGTATAACGAACTGCACATCGAACTCTGGCCTCGCTAGGACGGGAGCAGTTGCGATCAGCGCCTTAATCTGATCGAATGCCTGTTGCTGCTCCTCGAGCCATTCAAACTTACGATCTTTCTTGGTAAGCCTGGTTAGCGGCTCGGCCAAGGTAGCGAAGTCTCGTAAGAATTTCCGGTACCACGAACCCATACCAAGGAATCTTCTAAGTTGTTTTAGATTCTTTGGCGCCGGATAATTAATGATCGGCTCGATTTTCTCGGGGTCTGGCCTGATTCCATCGCGATTCACCAGCACTCCGAGATATTTTACCTCAGTACGTCCAAACACACTTTTATCCCGATTCACTGTGAGACTAGCCTCGTTAATTCTCTTCAGGACATACTTTAGCCACTTCTCGTGTTCCTCGAAGGTCTCTGTGGCGATGATTATATCATCGAGGTACGAAAATGCATAAGGCTCGAGCTCAGGCCCTATGATTTTGTCCACTAACCTTTGGAACGTGGCTCCCGCCTGGGATAGGCCATAAGGCATCCTTTTAAATTGGAATAAGCCTAGCCCAGGTACTGTGAACGCGGTTATAGCCGCTGACTCCGGTCTTAGCGGTATCTGGTGGTACGCGCTACTCAAGTCTAGCGTGCTGATGTACCTCGCGTTCTTGAGCTTCCGTAGTATGCCGTCCATGTTAGGCAGCGGGTAAGCATCGGTTTTCGACACTGCATTGACCTTCCGATAGTCAATACAGAACCGATACTTCCCGTTAGGTTTACGGACCATTACTACGGGGCTCGACCACCCACTGGTTGATGGCTCGATCACCCCTGCGTCGAGCATCTCTTTAACCTGGGCGTGCATCTCTTCCTCTATTCTCTTAGAGACGGGATAATATTTCTGCTTGATCGGCCGCGTCGCACCCACGTCGATCGCGTGCTCAATCAAGGAGGTACACCCCAACGGCCTCCCCGTTGTACCCAGGTATCGGTCAGCCAGTGTATGCAGTCTTTCTTGCTCCTCTGGCAATAAGTCTGCAAGTCCTATCGATGCTATCTCGAATGCATCGATTCGCGATATGCTCGCTACTTCCAGATCTACGGACTTGTTGGCCGCTTTGATCCAAAGTTTATTTTCGTTCGGATCCAAAACTGCGCCAAAACCACGGATGAAGTCCGCTCCGACGTAACAGTCGGTTTGGTCGTCCGGGAGTACGGCTACGCGAATATCTCGTTTTACCCCGGCAACCTCGAAAGGCAGGTCTACGTAACCAGCGATTGCCACCGTCTGGTTTCCCGGCACTTTCGCCTTCCTTCCGTTGCTCGGGATGAGTGGACTGCCGCATGCCGTGGCCAATTGTAGACCGATCGAACCCATTACCGTGCGCGATGCTCCCGTATCGAACAAGGCGCGTACGCGGTAGCCGACAATGCCCACTTGGACCCACCAACGAGTTTCTTTTTCATTCGGAGGGTCTTCTCCTCTAGCCCTATCATCCAGATCTCTAGTTGCGGCCGCTATCTGGTGTTGATCCGACTTTTCCGTCGATCTCACAGAATTCGGGCTGAGGCAGCCACTACATCTCTCGGACTCAGCTGACGTCGTCGGCACTTCCGACGACTCTTTTGTTGCCGAGCTCGCTTCACAGCGCTCCGCTGTGATCGGGGTATCTGTTCGGGTCTTACGCGGGGCAGGAACGGGGGCGACCCTTTTCAACCGCTCCTGTTTGCGTTTCCCGAACAGTCCGGACAATCTGCGCGCTTATACCCTAGCCGTCCGCAACCAAAGCATTTCAGTGGTTGTGTGGCTTGCGGTCTTGCGCTCACGATCTGATTGTCTGTTTTCTCTTTCGATCCGCCGTACGTCCTTTCGGCGGAACCCTTCGTATTCTTGGTTCGATTTGGTTCCCTTGGGTTACCAATTCCACTCCGAGATGTAGTCATCGAAAGGACGAATTCTCTCATTTTCTCTTCGAGAACTTTGGCCAGAGTTTTCGCCAAGTCCTCTGGCGGATTCTTCTTAGTCTGCAGATTTGGTGCTGTCGACTGCACCGCTGCAATCTTCGTCTTGGCCCTTCTTTCCTCCTTCGGTTTATAAGCCGACTCGGGGATTAGGGCAGTCTCGGGTGGCGGAGGGTGTCTATACGCTTTCTGTCCCTCCAGCGTAAGTTCGGCTTCGACAGCAAGATCAAGAAGAGTATGGATTGAATCGCAATCCGTCCTGCGCACCAAATTCTGTATCTCGGGGCGCAGGTTGCCGTGCAGTGTATCTAACTGCTGCTCGATCCTTGGGATTGGATCGAGTCTTCTTATCATGTGCACTAAACACGTAATATAGTCCCGTGTTTTCTCGCCGGGTCCTTGATAGCGAGAATTTATTTCGGCAATCAACCTCTTCTGAAACCGCCTATTTGTTCCGAACCAGTGACGAGCTTCTTTTTGGAATTCGGACCACGTCGACCACGTATCTCTTTCGTTTTTGAACCAGAGTGCTGCAACGCCTTTGAATAACTCTGGCAGTGAGCTTAGCAATTCGGATTCTGAAAGATTGGCCAGAATCCGACATTCCTCGACTCGTTCGAGAAATGAGTCTATGCTCTAGTCGCCATCTGCTGAGAACTGTAGTCCCCATTTCCGGACAATTTGACCGACGTCTCTCAGTGACTGTCCTGCACTTCTCTGCCAGGTGCTGTTCTCGGTCCTGGTACCACTCGTATTTCCAAGTCTTTCCTGACCTTGGAAGTTCCCCCCCTCCCAGGCTTGGCCGACTCTCCTTGCGAGTGGTGCTGGGGGGTCAGGTTGTGGTAATTCGGTTGTATTGTCCAGGTAATGGTACGTCATTGTGTCCTGGAATCCTACTTGCTGTCGTTGGCTCCGGACTTCGTGTCGTGGCTGGTCCAGTCTAGTGCTTGTTAAAATAGGCTGAGCTTGCGCAGCCGTTAGCGCATTTACTTTTTCAGTTAATTGCTTAACTGTGTCCGACATTCCTTGCATAAAATTTGCGAATTCTAGTGGGATTTCGAATGATCCTCCGTCTGTTGCAGTGAGTCTTATTCTGCTTGAATTTTTATCATCGTTTGTAATACTGTCGGCAGCTTTGTCATTCGTTGATGTTGATTCCGTGGTTTCTTGCAATAATGCCGTGGTTTCATTGTCTTGGAGATGTTGAACTCTTCTACGACTTGTTTCCATATTTTCTTTAACTTTTTCATCGTTGTTAAGAGTTAATAATGGATGGCTTGTATTGTCATCGATTGTCGAGTTCTCCCACGGGTGTTCTGCCGAGCTATATTTTGTGATGAAATTTTGTCTGAGTTCCTCCCGATGGTACCAGACGGTGATTTCATCCTGCTCAGGTTCTTCAACGAAATCCCTTGGCTCGTAATCTCCTAGGAGCCATTTTGTCAGACGACTTAATTTGTCAAATTTATTGCCTGTATCTTTAAGTGACAGGTCGTTAAGATATTGACAAATATCTTTGTCTCTATAAAACAAACACCAGTCTTCGATCTTCTGTTGTGTCGAACACGCCATATTTATAATAACGATTTAAATAAATAATTTACAATAAATACAAAAAAATAATTTATTTCGTTTTATCAGAGCAGTCCAATTGCGCGGCTATCGTGGGGTCGTTCGCTCGCGTTTTCCCTAAGGCACACAATTATAATCGCAAAATACAAAAAATATATATGATTGGACTATACGGCCTAACTATTGGGTTGCTCTGGCTTTGTCCTACCGTGTACGCTAATGCAAGGTTGTGTGGGTTACTTCGACTCTGGTTGTACCAAGTTGTAACAATATCGGCTTGATGTTGCCAGAGTAAGGATTTAATAATTAAATATAAAATATTAATTGTGGGTACTACAAACACCTCTTTTATAGTAAAAAAAAATTAAAATAACCCGAATAAAACAATAAGTGTTTTATTTTTGCCCACACAATCTTTCAGCACGTCAATTAAAATTTATTGAAACGTGTATCAAGATAATTCTAATTGATAAACGAAATTAAAGACGAATTATAAATAAAATGAAGACTTCAATTATACGTCTTTTTATTTTTATAGTACTAAATTAGTGCCAATTAATTATCTAGTTAATTAATTGGTTAAAGCTTAGCGTACACTTTACACCAAATCTATTGTCTCTCTCTCGCCTATTATGCTAGGCAGAAATATATAACGAGAAATTACAATTCTAAGGGTATCGTTCTAGCGCTCGTATTTTTCCGACGCACACACTTTATTTTTCGATTTGTGAAATCGTATTATTCACTTCGAAAATTTTCCAGATTACCGTAAAAAAAAATAAAATACCTTTACGAGGATTACAAAATAATTCGAAAGATTCAGAAAAATTTACGAATTCCGAGAAAATTGGAAAAATTCCGAAAACCTACAAAAATTTTGCAAATATGAAAAATTTGAAAATTTTCTAAAAATCTAACAAAGAATTATGGAAGATTTTTAATAATCGAAAAATTTAAAAAAATCTTGAAAATCTCGAAAATTTTGAAAACCTCGAAAAATTTAAAAATTTCTAAAAAAATTTGAAAATTTCAGAAAATTTGAAAATTTTGAGAAATTTTGAAAAGACTTGAAAATTCTGGAAATTTCGAAAAATTTGAAAAGGTTGAAAATTTCGGAAAATTTGGAAAATTTTTAATTTTTGGGAAAATTTGGAAACTTAATTTGTTTATAAAATTTATGTCTGTTATGAATTATTACTTTAAGAAATTTATTTAATTCGAATTTTAAATTTAATTTAACTCGAAAATAATAAGTCTTATTTCGAAAATAATAGGTATTATTTCGAGTCAATTCCGAGAATTATGTTCGTTTGTACTCGGCTCGTGTTGTTGTTTACATATGTTCGTCGCGACGAACTCGCAACGTACTCGCAACCACTCGTTGCGATTTATATGTACAACAACGTCCGCAGTACAAGATTCAACTAAATGGAAAATTTTTCCTATCCCGAGGAAACTCACGTGTTGGGCGCCAGTTGTAACAGGGTTATTCTCGTACGTCAGGAGGGTTATGTTCGTCCTGTACATCTGTTCGATATACAGGAAATCAATGCAATACCGAGGTCAGCTGTCTCACCATACAGCCGACAAATCGGTGAAAATTACCTTTCGGGACGACCAGAGCTAGCCTCAAGCTCCGAACGACGACGTTGATCCTGTGTACAATGTGTGCACTTACTTGGTGCACACTTATCCTCCGATGATGCTCGTACTCGGCTACTCAGTTAAGTGTGTCGTGCTGAGTACAATGCACGACACCCGCGGGGCATGGCGGTATTCGCCTTTGGGATAGGAATTAATCGCCGGTTAATTAAGATAATTCGGAATTAGGATTGATTAATTAATTTATTAATACGAAGTAAGAATAAAAGAAACGTTACAGTAAGGTGAGCCAAGGCAAGGTCGAACCTTGGCTCAAAACAAATAAGGTTATTCGCGTAACTTATAAAAGGTACAAAATACACGATGACGTGTGTGTGTGCGCCCGCCGCAATATACGCGTCGAGACTCGCGGTCTCGATCTACTCGGGGAGGAGGTTATATTCGCCAGGTATCGGTTACCTGGCTCCACGATGTTTATCGCTGGGTTGCGATCGCGCCGGAGTGTGTAGCACTCCGGTTTGCCGTAATCGGGATTCACGGGGCGAGAGAGAGTGTCGCGACGAGAGCGGCTAACCTCTCGTATACGTCTGCGTCGGGATACCGCGCGTATCCCGTCGCCGGTTTCGCTCGCGGTACGGTGGTAATAAACCGGATATAGCCTGGCCAGGACTTACGTTTCAGGAGATGATCTCGGGTGGACAGTACGTGTCTCGTTCTCTTCGGTCCCGTACTCTCTTCCTCTCTCTCTTCCTTCTCTCTAACGTCCTCGTCCTATTACCCGCTTCACTCGCGGGACACGCCTAATTCTTCCTTTCGAACGATTTCCGATCCCGCGTTGTTCGAGGTTCGAACGATACTGCCGGTGTGTCGTGCACACCGGCTCTCCGACGCGCACGCGCATGCGCCTTACGCGTCTTCAACGGTAGACTCACGCGATCGGTACGATTTTCGACTCGCGTGAACCGTTTACCGTTACAATACTTATTATAAAGTTTCAAGGCATCGAAATTGTGATCAAATGATATAATGAAAGCGAAAAGTTGACATAGTGCCTGTGGAAATTGAAAATTACAATTTTCTTCTAAACATTTATCCCACTCATTATCAGTAATGATTAAACCTCTAACTATAC
Organism: Theocolax elegans; assembly: GCA_026168455.1. Lineage (NCBI taxonomy): Eukaryota > Metazoa > Arthropoda > Insecta > Hymenoptera > Cerocephalidae > Theocolax > Theocolax elegans. The sequence continues at coordinate 69,919,310 of CM047425.1, forward strand.
ATGCTTCATAAAATGTATCATAAACAACGCCTTCGTATGAGCGTATATCTTCAAAAGATTCGGCCCCACGTACAAGAAGTAATAATAATCTAAGAAAAAATCGTTTTCGATCTTTAAGATTTACATGAAACATTCTGACTAGAATGGGTTTATTAAACTTTTTTCGCTTGTTCCATTCTTTTTTTATCTTGTCGTAAACATAATATTGAGGAATTTCACCATAAAGATACTTCTTGGCTTTCGCATCAGATGAATTTAGTAAAAACCAACTTGTTAATGTTGTTCGATGAATTTATTAATTAATTTGTCTCCAGATCCTTCTTTAAAATAGACAAATTGTTCATCTTCAAGATGTACAGCTAATCTATATATTGCATGTGATTACGAATGTAATTTATATTCTTTCATACGATACATAGCCTCGGGTGGACAAACATACCTTGTAGAAATATATTCGGATATTTCGTCATAATTTAGAACATTGTTTAGAATTTTATTAAAGCTGTATCTGGGCCTTTGTAAAGATATTTAAATAAATATTTTATAGATTTTATTGTATTACATATTTCTACGTTAATGTGACATTCAAGTTTTAGAAGTAGATATGGATTATATGGAACAACAAAACTGTTATCCGCGATTTTATTGTTGGAGTATGTTATTTTTATTTCGTTATTTCGTCTACGATAAATTGGATAACCATTAGGAGATGTTTGTATTTTAGTACTAAAACATTTTGGATAATGTTTTGTACAATATATTTTACTTCCATCCATACATACACTATTTTTATTCTGAATTCCACAAGGACCATGAATCATATTTTGTTTTACTAATTCATATAGTCTCGGAAATTTATTTTTATCAGGAATTTCTGCACATATGATATTATCAATTTGATCTGTATTTCGAATTTTGTTTAGTTCAGTTAACCATAATAACATATGAATGAGGGGCAGTCCTCGTTTTTGAAATTCTATAACATAAATGTAAGAATTAACTTGACCAAGAATTTCGTGTTTCAATAATTCCTCCATTAATACCTTTACTTTTAGGTCAAATACACGCACTATCAGATCTGGTCTGTCAAGCGTATTTTCATATTCTAATAAATTTTCTGTAATCTCGTTTCATTTAGGATTGCACGTCATTGTCAGAAAAATGTCTGGATTTCCATTATTTTGCATTATGGTTGTTGCATCTAAAAAGTTCTATTGCATCGCTCTAGGACTACCTATACAACTAGACGGTAGTATAACCATTTTACCAATAGAAACATGTTTATTATTATTTTTATTGTTAAGTTGATCCATTAACCCTTTATATCGATCAGTTCGTAATTTATGCTGATGTTTTCTAATAAAATACAGACGAGTATTTTCAACTTTAGACATAAGTTTCGGATAAACTGGTTTGATAAACTTTTGAGATTTAAACATGGATTAAATTCTTTTCGAATACTGAATCTATATGAATAATATTGCAAGGCAGATATATTATTATATCTTATTTCCTCTGATAAACTTTTCATACATGGTTCCCAACCTGAATCACCGAAAGGAAATATTAATGGATACACCATTGGGTCAATGTCTTTGTTTATAATTGCAATTGATTGAGGTTTTTTTCCTTTTTGAAAAATACATATATCTCTGTTAGAAGGTGGTTCTCCATTTTCTCCAACATAGACGATAGCAACTTCATTACATACTGCTATTTGCGATTTGTTTTTTAATGCTTTATCTCTAGTTAAATACATTTTAATTTCTTCAATTGGACAAACTAATCTTAGTGAACGTTCATGTTCTTCGTGTTCAATTTCATGCATCATTTTATAAGCACTTGCAAATGGATTTATGTCACGTAATATAATATCTAAATCTTGTATTAATTCCTTGTCTAAATTATTTTGATTTGACTGAGACAATCTGTATTCGTTTGCAATTTGATTATCAAGTATATACAATAGGCCAAATTTTTGACAATCTAATTCATTTGGGTGTAAAGCATATATATTATGATATATTTGTCCACATATTTTTAATACTTGTGGTCCAACAGTAGAAAAATGTGTTAATTTAGCACCAAAACTTGCAAATGCTAATAAATTGTTGTAAATTCTGATATTTTGTCTAAAATTCTTATCTTTGTTACTTTGTCCCAATAAATATTTTGATAGATTTTCAGGATAAATATTATAATTTTCAAGTTTTATGTTATTTCTATGACAACAATCAGAATTCCTATTGTTTTTTTTAATTTCATTTTTAAAATGTTTTGCTTCACAAAATATACATTCATAAATTAATTTTCCAAGGTAATTGCACTCAATAATAGATTCATCGAAATCCCATTCTTGTGAAAATGAGTTATAAATAGGATTCCAATGTAAAATATCTGTTTTAACGTTTTTTTTATGTTTTACCGAAATTTTATAAATTTTGCTTTTTGTTCAGTATCATTTAATTTGACTTCAGTACTTATTTGATTTATTAACTCGCCCTTAATTTTTGTTATTTCTATTCTTTCATTCTTCTCTAATTCTTGAGATGCAGCCAAATTTTCAATTTCTTTAACTTCACATTGTTTATTTCTATATTTACGTTTTGTTCTGCTTCAATTAATTTCTGTTCATCAGTCATTTTTTTCCTTTTTTGGCTTTTCATTTTTGAAATTTCATTTTTTCTATTAAAATTTTGTGATTTTCTAAAATTACGTTTGTGTTCAGCTTCAAGTCTACATGCATTTCTACTTAAATCTGCAAAAAATATTGTCACTTCCTGAAGACGATGTCCAAGTGGTCAGGGTAACCTCCAGGTTATTCTGACATCCTCCACAGGAAAGTCTACGTGCCGTTCTGCATAAATTTGCAAAAAATATTCTCACTTCCTGAAGACGATGTCCAGGTGGTCAGGGTAACCGCCAGGTTATCCTGACATCGTCCGCAGGGAAGTCTACATGCATTTCTGCTTAAATTTGCAAAAAATATTGTCACTTCCTGAAGACAATGTCCAGGTGGTCGGGGTAACCTGCAGGTTATCCTGACATCCTCCACAGGAAAGTCTACATGCCGTTCTGCATAAATTTGCAAAAAATATTGTCACTTCCTGAAGACGATGTCCAAGTGGTCAGGGTAACCTCCAGGTTACTCTGACATCCTCAACAGGAAAGTCTACATGCCGTTCTGCATAAATTTGCAAAAAATATTGTCACTCCTGAAGACGATGTCCAGGTGGTCAGGGTAACCTCCAGGTGTATCAAAAATATTGTCACTCCTGAAGACGATGTCCAGGTGGTCAGGGTAACCTCCAGGTTATCCTGACATCCTCCCACAGGAAAGTCTACATGCCGGTATGAATAAATTTGCATAAATATTCTCACTTCATGAAGACGATGTCCTGGTGGTCAGGATAACCGCCAGGTTATCCTGACATCGTCCGCAGGGAAGTCTACATGCATTTCTGCTTAAATTTGCAAAAAATATTGTCACTTCCTGAAGACGATGTCCAGGTGGTCAGGGTAACCTCCAGGTTATCCTGACATCGTCCGCAGGGAAGTCTACATGCCGTTCTGCATAAATTTGCAAAAAATATCGTCACTTCATGAAGACGATGTCCTGGTGGTCAGGGTAACCGCCAGGTTATCCTGACATCGTCCGCAGGGAAGTCTACATGCATTTCTGCTTAAATTTGCAAAAAATATTGTCACTTCCTGAAGACGATGTCCAGGTGGTCAGGGTAACCTCCAGGTTATCCTGACATCGTCCGCAGGGAAGTCTACATGCCGTTCTGCATAAATTTGCAAAAAATATCGTCACTTCCTGAATCCGATGTGCAGGTGGTCAGTGTAACCTCCAGGTTATCCTGACAACGTCCGCAGGGAAGTCTACATGCTTTTCTGCTTAAATTTGCAAAAAAAATTGTTACATCCTGAAGACGATGTCCAGGTGGTCAGGGTAACCTTCAGGTTATCCTGACATTGTTTACAGGAAAGTCTACATGCTGTTCTGCTTAAATTTGCAAAAAATATTCTCACTTCTTGAAGATGATGTCCAGGTGGTCAGGGTAACCTACAGGTTATCCTGACATTGTCTACAGGAAAGTCTACATGCTGTTCTGCTTAAATTTGCAAAAAATATTGTTACTTCCTGAAGACGATGTCCAGGTGAGTAGGGTAACCTCCAGGTTATCCTGACATTGTCTACAGGAAAGTCTACATGCTGTTCTACATAAATTTGCAAAAAATATTCTCACTTCTCGAAGACGATGTCTAGGTGGTCAGGGTAACCTCCAGGTAATCCTGACATCCTCCGTAGGAAAGTCTACATGCCTTTCTACTTGAAATTGAAAAAAATATTGTCACTTCCTGAAGACGATGTCCAAGTGGTCAGGGTAACCTCCAGGATATTCTGACATCCTCCACAGGAAAGTCTACATGCCGTTCTGCAAAAATTTGCAAAAAATATTGTCACTTCCTGAAGACGATGTCTAGGTGGTCAGGGTAACCTCCAGGTTATCCTGACATCCTCCACAGGAAAGTCTACATGCCGTTCTGCATAAATTTGCAAAAAATATTGTCACTTCCTGAATACGATGTCCAGGTGGTCAGGGTAACCTACAGGTTATCCTTACATTGTCTACAGGAAAGTGTACATGCTGTTCTACATAAATTTACAAAAAATATTCTCACTTCCTGAAGACGATGTCCAGGTGGTCAGGGTAACCTCCAGGTAATCCTGATATCCTCCGTAGGAAAGTCTACATGCCTTTCTTCTTGAATTTGAAAAAAAAATTTTCACTTCCTGTAGACGACGTCCAGGTGGTCAGGGCGACCCCATCCCTATCCTTCCACCCTCACCCTCACCCTGACCTCTTCAGCATAACGCACTTACCCTTATACACATGCATAATATAAAACATAATAAAAAGACACCCAATGGTGAATGTCGGACGTTTGCAAAAAAATTTTCACTTCCTGGAGACGATGTCCAGGTGATCAGGGTGACCCCATCCCTATCCCTCCACCCTCACCCTCACTTTGACCTCTTCACCATAACACACTTACCCTTTATACACATGCATATATATAAAACATAATAAAAAGGCGCTCAATGGTGAATGTCGGACGCCAAACGCCGGACGCCGGACATCGGACGCCGGACGCCGGACACTTTTGAGGAAAAATTTTAATTATATTAAGAAGATTAGTATCATTCGGTTTTTATTTAACCTTGACACAAATAAACTGCGTTAGGAATCAATCAATCTCTCTCTATCTATCTCTCGCTGTGGTGTAGAATGAATTGTCCGTTCGTCTGTGCAGCGAGGTTGTGTGGCTGCAGGTCGATCCACGGTGTTGCACCACTCATTGCAAATGCAAGGTCGGCATGCGGTCGAAATACACACGCGAGAATCACGGTAAAACACAACGCGGCGAAGCTGAACACGGTACGCGAGGGGATCACACCTGTCGCGTGTCAAGGCGGCTATATCTCGCTCGAGTGCGCGAGAATCTTCCCTTCATCTATGTATTCAGGTGTGCGCGCGAAGCCGTTCTTGCTCGTGTAGCCACGAAGAACCGAGCCGAGTTTCCCCGGCCTGAGCCGATACGAACATTACGATACTGTTCGCTCGTGTAGCTACAATTCGTCAAACGGTAAGGTAAAGAATACCTTACTGTTACATCCCCCTTCCAGATTCCGCATACTCGTGATATGGTTTCTTCGTCCCTGACGAATTTGGGATGGGAAGTGGCTACACAGGTAAAAGAAACTGGACCAAAAATCCGGATAATAACTTCAGTTCCGTCGTAGTCTGCCTCTACCTCGTTTGGTTAGCCGGCGGTGGCTATCGGTCGGAATTACCATCGACCGATCCCGCGGTCTGACGACAACCATCACGTTTTTACGTAGCCTACCTCTACTTCGTTTAACGGGGAGCACCACATTCGCGTTATCTCGTTCCTCGCGTGGAACGGCGCTCGCTTGTGTCTCGCCATGCGAGACGTCTTCGCTCGCAGGAACCATGTCGCGTTCGGGTTGCTATTTCCTCGTAGATAGATTGGTCTCAACGTCATCTCCTTGGCCGTTCTTATCTCCTTGGTCATCTGATAAGTACGATTTGGGGTACTGAACATGGAATTTCTCCTCATGTCCCTGAGCATCCTGGATTTTAAGAGTATTTGGGCCGTAGCTGTGGACGATCAAATAAGGACCAACGTATTTTGGACCTAACTTTGCCGAGACACCTTTTGTGCTAGATGAGAGGACTCGGTTCTTCTTCCATACCAAGTCCTCGACTTCATAAGAAGCAGCTCGTCTCCCGGCATTATAGTAACCGGCTTGCCTAACCTAAGCTTTATTAGCTCCAGCTGAAGCTTTCTTGTGAAGCTCAGGTAGTCGTGATAGCCGATCACTCCACTCAAGCAACTGCTGATATTCCAAATGTTGCTGAGTCAGCTCGTCTTGAACTCGACGAGCAGTGCCGGGTGGCTCAAGCTGCCGGCCGTCATTTAACATAGCCGGGCTCCATCCTGTCAAACTCTGTCCCGCCGTATTTAAATCAAACACAAGGTCTGGTTATTTCTCGCCCCAAGCGTTGTGCTTCTCGGTAATATAAGATGCTACTATCGTTTTCAGCGTCCGATTAGCACGTTCGACGAGATTGGCCTGAGCGTAGTACGGAGGAATAGTTCTATGAAATATTCCTCGTTCTACGAGATAATCCTCTACGAGCTTGTTCTTGAACTCCGTGCCGTTGTTAGATAAAAATACTTCTGGCGCGCCAAGACGCATGACGACTTCTTCATGTAACTCATTCACGATCGTCTTAGCGTTAGCTTTCCAGATCAGTACTGCTTCAATTCAGCGCGTGAACAAATTCTGGAAGATCAAATTATATCCAAATCCGTGTGTGGAGCAGGGAAGTGGTCCAGTAACATCTCCTATTACCACTTGCTATAGCTTTTCAACCACTTGTCTATCCATCAAACCGATGGGAGGGCGCTGCTCCACCTTGCGTTGCTGGCACTCCTGACATTTGCGTATATACTCGCCAACTTCGGCATAGTAACGTGGCCAACAATATAACCTTGCCACGCTAACAAATGTCTTTTCGCTACCTAAATGGCCAGCTGCCGGATCATCATGGCATTTTCGGAGGATGGCCTGCCTGTGCTCTTCGGGTACGACCAACTTCCAAGCGTCTTGATCTTCCATGGCGTCATCCAATTCGGTATCCACCCGATACGAATACAGGATTCCACCTTCGATCTTACAATCAGGAAATACTCTCGGCCGCTCACTTACGTCTTTGGTCCACGAAAGATACCAGGGGTCCTTAGTAGTCTGGCTCCAAGAGACGAAGGATAAGGCCGATTCGTCTTCCTCATACATAAGAGAAAGTGCATCAGGAACGCAGTTGAGAGCTCCTTTCCTGTGTTCAATAGTAAAATTATGAGACTGGAGTTCTAATGCCTATCTAGCGAGCCGGCTCGTTGGATTTTGTATATTGCATAACCAACGAAGACTACTATGGTCAGTGACAATTTGAAACTGGTAACCTTTGATGTATGGTCTAAACTTCTTAATCGCCCATACTACGGCCAGGCATTCCCGTTCTGTGACGCTGTAATTGCATTCGGCGGGCGAGAGGATTCTACTGGCGAACTCCAGAACTCTCCCTTCTTCCCATCTTCTCCGCCGACAATCTGTAGCAACACTGCACCGATATCAGTGTTACTAGCGTCTGTCTGGACTACATATTCACCGTTCTCATCGAGAGTTAGCAGAACGGGTGCCATCATTAACAGAGCTTTAAGCTGGTGAAAGGCGCTCTCTTACTCTTCCAGTCAAAGATACTTCTGGTCTTTCTTGGTCAAACGCGTTAGCGGCTCAGCTATGGTAGCATAGTCGTGCATGAAGCGTCTGTATCAAGATGCCATATCGAGAAACCGTGTCAGCTGCTTCAAATTCTTGGGAGCCGGATATTCTTTAATTGGCTTCGTTTTAGCTGGGTCAGGTCATATCTCGTCTCGGTTAACTCGCACACGTAAATATCTTACTTCGGGCTGTCAGAAAACACACTTCTCCCAGTTAACAGATAAACCGGCTTCTGTCAAGCGAGTTAACACCTCGATCAACAGTTGCGTATGCTCTTCAAAAGTCTGAGTGACAATAATGATAACGTCGAGATATGCATAAGCAACCGGTTCGAGTTCTGGTCCAATCACCTGCTCGACCATGCGCTGGAATATCGCGCCAGCATTTGCCAATCCATACGACATACGAGTAAACTGGAACAAACCCATTCCAGGTATCGTAAAAGCTGTTATCGGGCACGACTCTACCTGTAGAGGTATCTGGTGGTATGCACAGTTCATGTCGATTGTGGAGATGTATCGAGCTTTCTTGAGTTTGCGTAGGATATCCTGCAAAAACACATAGCATTCTCACCCTTCTTCGCCATCACCATGGGGCTGGACCAACCGCTTTTCGAGGGTTTAATAACGCCAGTCTCGAGTATCTCGCAAACTTGACGCTGCATTTCCTCTCGAATCTTATCAGTGACGGCGTAGTACCTCTGTTTGATCGGCCTGGCTGATCCAACGTCGATCATATGTTGGACATCGTAAGAACGGCCGATCTTTGGCAAGGTTGTGGAAAACACTCGGTCTAGAAGTTCGCGCAATTGTGTGTGCTCTACTTCTGTTACGTCAGCAACACCTGCTGACGATAATGAACCGTTGCCAATTTCCATACTTGCCACTTCCAGCTGTAGGACTTGATCCGTTCCCTTTAGAAATAAACGATCGGAATCTGGGTCTAGGACGACTCGGAATGCTCGGATAAAATTTACTCCGATGTAGCATTCAGCATCCATGTTCGGCATGATCGTCACACGTATTTCTCGAGTCTTTTTACCGATGGTAAATGGTAGTATCACGTGACCACACAACGAATGAGTACTACCATCAGCGAGGTTGGCATTGCCAGCTCGCAACTTGAGAAGCGACCTGCCTAGAGTGGTTGCTAACTGCAAACCGCTCGGACCCATTATGGTTTTCGATGCACCTGTTCCGCCTGCTACGATCTTCATTTGAGTCTGACTAGACTACGAACTCTTTAGCCTTATAATTACCCAATAGCCACTGTTGGCGTCGTTCGGTTTTTTTATATATAGAGTCGTCTGTACACTTCTCTAACGACTCCAAGTGCGCCTGGATCTGTTCACTGATTGCGTGCCAATCCACTGATCGACCTGCATGGTCATCGATTTTGCCATTTTAATCTGAACAAAGTTTCCGCTACGCTCATTTACACAAAAAAAATTTTTTGAGTCGCTTTTCGTTTTACCTGTGCACGATATACTTTTCTTCAATATATTAGGTGACTTTAAATAATAAAATTATTGAGCCTCTAAGTTGAAGAATAAATTCTTTTCCCTTTGTAATTACAAGAAAAAATATTAGGCACACCTATTTGAAATTTGCTTTCCTGCTTAATATAAAAAACTTCGTTAAAGAATTATATTTTTGACAAAAAATTTTAATTTAATTAGTAATTTAATTTATTATAAAATAATTAAACATACAGTATTAAGCGTAAAAAGAAATTTTACGAATTGTTAATAAATTAAATTAAAAACAAGAAAAAAGTTGTTTAAATCCGACTAAATACGTAAAAATCGAATTTATTCCGGCTCTCGGTCACCAACGCACGCTGAATATATTATAAAATAAATAAATAAATAATATTGTATGTATCATGATCACTCTCCATGGTGTTAATCTTGAAAAACTTTTATACGATCTGACGGAGGCAAAGGAAAAAATCTTAAAAAGACAGATTTTTCGTAAAAAAGCAACTAATATATTAATATATTATTTGTATTCACTTGACGCATTGATAATCCGATTAAAGCCTGAAGAGGTTGGCAGACCACACCAACGAAACGTTGCTTTTTTACGAAAAATCTGTCTTTTTAAAATTTTTTCCTTTGCCTCCGTCAGATCGTATAAAAGTTTTCCAAGATTAAATAAATAAATAATTGAATAAATAGATTATATAACGGTAAGCGAGTTACTAATCAGGTGAGTAACGAAAAAGAGTTTAGAGAGGCTGCGCGCGGAGGAACGCGCGAGAGTCGGGCGCACCCAGCTGATAGTATCAAGATAGCGCGCGCACGGTTTGAGAGTGTTGAAGAAGCCGGGACATTTTTATCGGGAATGAAAAAGAGTGTTGCAGAGCTTTGTGTGTGTAGGTGTGTAGAGTGTTCTCCCCACCACCTCCAACGTTGACGTGCAGAGCTGCATGACTCCGCTGTTCTCGGTCTTCCCGCCGGTTTCTCGCCGTACGGATTACGAAGTGCGGTAAGTGGTGCACCACGTATAGACCCGCATGTCCCTTATTATTTTACCCCAATATACCTGGTACGGTCCGGATGAGTAAACGTTCCTCTCTAATTCCCCCTCTCGTGATAAATCCCGCCCGGGTAGTTATGTCGGTGGTTCGCGGGAGCCACTTCACGGGAGCAGGCGCGCGTGACGTAGGCAGCTTCTACGTCAGAGCTCCCTACATCAGAGCTATATACGTCACACGGCGTGACGTCAGAACCATCAGGTTACGTAACCGATCATTCCCGGATCGGTTGCTTACAATTCGACCTAGTGACCTAGTATTAACGGATTGTTTTCGCGCTGACCTCGGAGGTAGTCGAGGTACGACTCCCCCTCAGTTGTTAACACAATATCTTGCTTGTTAATAACATTTTTTGCCGGTGATAGTCCTTTCCAACGAATACCGCCGTCTCCGGCGTATACTCTAGTTGGCAATTTTGGGCATAGGGCCCAACACACGGTCTCAAAGCCAAACAGATTGTTGAGCGTTGTTAACAGCATTGCACGGGAATAAAAGTGATTCCCGGCCGCATTGTGGGACTATATACTTACGTTGGTAAGTTGGGACAGATTGGGCCTAACTGAGGCCTTACATTCCCCAGTACTCACCCCGTTACAATAAATAAATATAAATATATTCCTAAATAACTAAATGTATACGCCGCTTACCGCTTACAATCGCAATGTTATAAAAAAAATGATACAATTATTACTGTAACGCGAGATCCGGCCCGCGCTGTCAAAAATATAAATTTAATAAGCAAACTTCAAAAAATATATATTTACCCTTGCACAGGTGTTATAATTTTCGGAAAGTCGGAAAATTAAATAACGCCCATTTTCCGACTAACCTACTCGAAATTAGAGACTCGGTATGTAAATTGCGGACCTCAAAGCGAGCTTTTAACCAAAATAAACAACAATAAAAGAAAATCCCGTTCCAACTTATATATTATTGTCTAAACACAATAATTTTAAGGTTAAAATTAACCGCATACCGAATTATCTAACTGTCGGTAATAACAAATATACTAATTAACGTAAGCAGTATATAATAAAACTTACACGTAAAATCCACACGTACATAAAAAAATTTAATTTAAAATAAATTGATAACAACAAGAAAATCAATTAAATTAAATAAGATTCACTACCGTTTATAATAAAATCCTATTTTATTTGGGAACCTATGTAAGCGCAGCTCGTATCACAAAAAAACGCAATTTAAAAATTTACGTTGTGCGCCATGTGAGCGCAATCTAGAAATTAATGTTGGGCCTCATATAAGCCCAATCTATTATTACGTTAAGCGCCATTTTATTATCGCGGCTGCTCAGCGGTACAGTTGAACTTACCGTATTCAAATAATCGTATTTTTCCCGCGTTACGGCGGCGGTTACCTACCCACTCTATCAAATCTGTTAAGTGTTAGATTGAAGCCAAGGTCCGGTTTCAGATAACAACAAGGTAAAAATCGAATCTGAAATTGACTGCGAAATAGGGATATCGCGTCGAGCACTTGTCAATTAAAAATATACGAGCTCTAAGGATCACGGAAGGAATCATACGTGGGTTTAAATTCATTTACTTAAACACCGAATTGAAATATAATAATAAAATGAATTTATTCAAACAAATATAATAATAAATAACAAACAAAATCTAGTTGTCACTTTCTCTATCTATCTCTCGCTGCGATGAAGAATGAATTGTCCGTTCGCCTGTGCATCGAGGTTGTGTGGCTGCAGGTCGATCCACGGTGTTGCACCACTCACTGCAAATGCGAGGTCGGCATGCAGTCGAAATACACACGCGAGAATCACGGTAAAACACAACGCGGCGAAACTGAACACGGGACGCGAGGGGATTACACCTGTCGCCTGTCAAGGCAGCTATATCTCTCTCGAACGCGCGGGAATCTCCCCCTCACCTATGTATGTAGGCGCGCGCGCGAAGCCGATCTCGCCCATGTAGCCATGACGAACCGAGCCGAATCTCGCCGGCCCGAGCCGATGCGAACATTACGATACTGTTCGCTCGTGTTACTCGAATTCGTCAAACGGTATGGTAAACAATACCTTACGTTTACAGTATATATATAAGCGGAAAGAAAAACTGTATTTTGAATTTTAAACTGGGGATTTAATTTCATAAATTCAAAGACATGATTGTCATTAAACATTATATTCCTTGAATGTCCATCTTGCTGAATTACGTTTTGAAATTATGTCCCAAATTCATGATTATTTTCTGGAAATATTATTATATTTAATTATATCAATAGTATTGGTACCAATAGTATAGCTGTAAAAAGCTATAATAATTAAAGAAACACGAAATTTATTTAAAAATTCAAATGGGAATTACCATTTTAGACTTTTGGATAAAAAAATCAATAGTGTCGTACTTACACTTTTTTTAAGTTGAATTTATACATGTAGTTTATGTGACATTGACCCTGAGATTATAAATTCTAATCCAGAAGAATGAATTCTAGACATAATTAGCAGTGAATGAAAAAACGACTGAAGAACAAAATTTGAAACAATTCACTTCTTCAGGTTAGAATAACTTCTTAAGACATAGATACCAGTATCTGAAAATTTGATTCTGTTTTCTGAAAAGCATTTGCAGTGTGTATCCAAAATTTGGTGCATTTTAAAATTTTGATAAAACCATTTCACGTGGAATGCCCCCCCCCCCACACACATACACACACATATATATATATATATATATATTGTAACGGTAAACGTTTGCCTTATAAATTGATATTTTTGATGTGCAAAATTTATACATAAAAACACCTCATATCTCTAGAGTATTTGTCAAGTTCACAGGTGGCTCATATGTGAGCCAGTCCGGCAGTCTAAAGGTTAAACGAAACTGTACCGATCGCACGAGTTTACCGTCGAAGACGCGCAGACGAATCGTCCGCATTCTCCCAGTAGGCCGCATAGACACACACACGCACATCTGTATAGGTTCGCGTTTACTTACATTTTTAATACGTTTTCATTGAGCCAATGTTTAGCATTGCCTACGCTGTACATAGGGCAGACGACGTCATACGGAGCTTGAGGCTAGCTCCGATCGTGTCGAGAGTCGATTCCGTCGACCGATCAGCTACTTGGTGAGACAGCTGATCGTGATAACGAGAGTATTTCCTGTGCATTGAGGATATGCTCAGGATAACGAAAACCCTCCTGACAAATAGAAACAACCCTGTTACAATATATATATATATAGATCTGTTTGTATATATAAATACATGTATCCATACTTATGCGGACCCTATCTTTAGTGCAGACTTTAATTTTTATCTTTAAACAAGGACAAACTCCCTTTTCAATTTGAACAGAAAAATGAAATTTTCAATTTTTTAACCAAAATGAGTTAAAAAAGGTTATGTATGACAGTCCGCATAAGTCCTTGAGTTAGCATAAGTAAATATCAAATAAAGTCTGAAAATCGTCACCATAAGGATTAATCGGCATATTTATATGTGTATATGTATATGCAGAGCGAGAAAAACTGCATATATATCGATTTTCGGCCATTTTGTAGTATTTCAGCAACCATTTTGGTATTATAATGTATCTTATATTTTAATCCAACATTTTCAGATAAAAAATATTTTCTATCCATAAAAACTGAAAATTAGTTGATAAACGCCGACCTAGTTCAATTGTAACAGAAAAAAATGACAAAAATAGAAAGTTACAAATTTTTTGAGATTCAGCAGCCATTTTGGATCCGCCATTGCTAAAAAAACAAAAATCGTACATATTTATCAATTTTCGGTCATTTTGTAGTGTTTCAGCAGCCATTTTGATATTGTGACAATATAGCTTATGAAATAAAATGAATTTATCGTTCGGTGATATTTATATGTGTAAATTATATAATATCGGTCTCTCCGAACTAAATGCTTTATTTTAGATTAAAGCAGGCCTATCGTACTCTTTGTCCACTCCCATACTCATTGTCCATTCCACCAACCATAGTGCAGAAAACCCGGAATACTAAAAAATTCCCGAAATGTCCATGAATTACAGTAATAATTGCAGCCATCCTGGTATACTACAAATATTCCCGAAATATCCACGAAATCCCGTAATTATTGCAGATGTCCCGAAATACATAAGAAATTCCCGAAATATCCAAGAAATCCCGTAATTAGTGCTGATATCCCGGAATACATTAGAAATTCCCGAAATATTCACCAAATCCCGTAATAAGTGTAGATATCCCGGAATACATGAAAAATTCACGAAATATATAAGAAATCCCGTAATTAGTGCTGATATCCCGGTATGTCGCAAATGTTCCGAAATTTCCAAGAAATACTGTAATTAGTGCAGATATCCCTAATACCTAAAAAATTCCCGAAATATGCACGATATTCCGAAATTAATGCAGATATATCGGAGTAATCAGAGTACGAAGTCTCATTATTATTAATATAGTTTTGTTATATATAAATCGGTTAAAAAATTTTAAATAAAAGTTAATAATAATATCAGTTGTTTAAAAAATTAAGAAATATTTTCAGTTGTTATAAAAAAGAATTAGCAATTGTTAAAATTGAATATCTTCTTTTCAATTTTAATCCAGGCTTGTCCCCCTAATAAAAGTTAAATATGAGGATTTGAGAATACACTTAACTTATTGTAAGAAGTTACCAAGAGCTCGGCTAAATCTGCGGTGGCCAAACGTAAGATTCTCTTGATTATTGTGACAAGACCCATATACTTATAGGTTTTCGGGAGCGCTGAATCCGAATCCGAGGTCAGATTTAGTCCATCACGTTTAGGTTTTCCCCTAGCTAGGGACAAACCCTAGGTAATTGCGTAATCCATATTTACTCTCATGATTTCGGTGAACCAGGTACTCTGGCGTTGCCTAACTCGGGGGCTTACACAGAGTTCATGTAAAATGAGATATATTCATCACAAGTAACATTAGGAACATAACCTCAAAGTTAAAAATCCCCTAGGATGTCCAAGAATTTATTAATTCTTCAATTCCGGACGCAACCCTAGTCTTCAAGTTTTCTAGTCCGCTGAATCGGAATCTGAGGTCAGATTTAGTCCATCGCCCTAAAGTTTACCACTAGATGAAAAAGAACCTTAGCAATAGCATGAATAAGTTATTCCCGTGGCTCTGAGGCTGCTTTATCTCTAAACCAGATTCTGTACAATAAGAAGGTTCCAGATTCTATGGCCGTGGTCACATATTATATGACGTTGTGGAATACCTCCATTCAAAGCTTTTATAGTTTAGAATAGGTATACTATACTTCTCATCAAAGAAGACGAAAATTTGAAAATTCCTGCTACCATGGCATTTTATAAGGTCGAATGTCCCAAGATGAAAGGCAATGTTATTTTTGTAGTACAAAAGTCTCTGGGTTCAACGTAAAAAATAAAAGTAAAATAGTATACGCGGATGTTTCATCAGTTACGAGAGCGATTGAATCCGATCCAATTAATAAGAAATAGAATGAAAATTTACCCTCCCCAGTGAGTCAATCAAAAACTGATGTCAGAGGTGATGATTAGAGTGAACAGATAGATGCAACGAATCAGATAGATCTGACGACGAAGATGAATCCGAGGACGAAAAGGAATCTCAGGACGAATATGAATCTGAGGAGGAACATGGAGATTTTAAATCATACAATAATCAAAAGAAGCTTATTATATTGTATACACAAAAAGCATTGAATGACTTGATAAGAAATATAGGACTCTCTAAAGACGCGGCAGAATATTTAGCTTCAGATCTGAAGAGGAGGGGTATGCTGAAACATGGTGTTAAATCAACTATCTACAGAGATAGAGCAAAGGATTTCCGTGAATACTTCGTTGAAGAACAGACTGGGAAATGTAAGCTAATTTACTGTAACAACGTTGAAGGACTCATTAATACACTCAAGCTTGATATATGCAAGTTGGAGGATTGGAGGCTCTTTATCGATTCGTCAACCCGGAGCTTAAAAGCAGTGTTGCTCAACAATGAGAATGTATTCGCACCGGTGCCGATCGCTCACCCAACCCAGTTGAAAGAGGAAAACATGAATTTGAAATTATTTTTGGAAAAAATCCATTATTCAGAGCACAACTGGCTTGTATATGGTGATCTCAAAATCTTATCCATGATTTAGGACAACAATCGGGATTTACCAAGACACCCTGTTATAAGTCACTCGTGGAAACTTCAAAAATTTTGATTCCCCCACTTCACATCAAGCTTGGATTAATGAAATAATTCGTCAAGGTACTTGATAAAAATGGAAATTGCTTCCAATATTTGTATAAAAAATTCCCTCGAATTTCAGATGCCAAGTTGAAAGAAGAGATGTTTGATGGACCTCGGATATGAAAAATGTTGAGGGATCCTCAATTCGTTACAACAATGACAGGTCCTGAAAAATCTGCTTGGCAAAGTTTCCAAAAAGTTGTCGAAAATTTTCTAGTTGCAAAACTTGTTGCAAACTACGGTAAGTTAGGGTATAATATGAATTACAAACTTCATTTTCTCGATTCTCATTTAGATGAATTTCCAGAGAATTGGGGAAATTTCAGCAAGGAGCAAGAAGAGAGGTTCCATCAGGATATAAAGGAGATGGAGGGGAGATATCAAGGCCGTTGGGATATCAATATGTTAGCTGAGTACTGCTGGACCTTGCTGAAAGAGGAGGAAAAAGAAAGAGACGGAACCCCCTTTACAGGTCGTTTGAAGACTAGAAAATAAGGTATCATCGAAAAACCATACCGTAATTTGTTTCCCGAGAACAGACAGTTACAATTTTTATTCATATAAATTTTTGATTTCTGGTCCATATTGATAAGAAAGTCATCATTTTGGATATTAAACAGTGGTGGAGACAAAGATGCAAGATAATTGGAATGATATTGACATGATCCATTGTCATGAAGGATTCTCCTCGTTTTGAGGTTATGTTCCTAGTGTTACTTGAGATGAGTATATCTCATTTTACATGAACTCTGTGTAAGCCGTTGAGTTAGGCAACATCTGAGTACCTGGTTCACCGAAATCATGAGAGTAAATATAGATTACGCAATTACCTAGGGTTTATCCCTAGCTAGGGGAAAACCTGAGTGTGATGGACCAAATCTGACCTCGGATTCGGCGCTCCCGAAAACCTATAAGTATATGGGTCTTGTCACAATAATCAAGAGAATCTATTTCCCATACGCCCCCATACACTGAGAAAAAGGTTCCGTTATTATTACGGAATTTTCCCCAGTGATTTAACTAATAATTGATTCGCTTAATCTTACGTTTGGCCACCGCAGATTTAGCCAAGCGCTTCAGTAGACTTTTACTATTGTCGGAGTTATATATAAAATAAGTGACAAGTATTTGTTTTTAATTAACGTAATATAATATATATAATGGATGATTTTACTAAATATAAATTAAATCAGTGGGATCTGACGAATTTCATCGATAGATTCGAAAGTATAAGAATAATTTAATCCTCATATTTAATTTTTATTAAGGGGACAAGCCTAGGTTAAAATTGAAAATAAGATATTCAATTTTAACAATTAATAATTCTTTTTTATAACAACTGAAAATATTTCTTAATTTTTTAAACAACTGATATTATTATTAACTTTTATTTAAAATTTTTAAAGTATATAGGTCTTGTCTCAAATTCGTGTTGATGCGGTGGTGTAGCAAAGCGGCACGCGTGGAAACCGCAACGCATGCGAGAGCTGGACTAGATCGTACCTGCGGAAGTGAACAGGTGCAAAGATAAGGAAGGCAATCCTTGGTATCTCAGAAGGCCGATGAGCAGATCAGGAACGGTAATGAGCGGCTGTAGACAGGGAAGTAGCGAGCGAAAACCACAGCAAGAGCTAGACGACCACTTCGTAAAAGACCAAAATGACGAGAGAGCTACAAAAAAGCGCGGGGCTCGTCGTCGGGAGAGCGTTCGTATGCGAGAAGTAAAATCCGCAACATTACCGCTCGCTATCGGCATGTAATTGGCGATCATTAGAAGAAGATTCAATGGTGGAAACGGGTAGGGGCGCAAGCTTGATCATAGGTCGAGTAAGCGTCGTCGTAGCGGTCTTAATGGTGACTACTCGAGTGAGTCCATCCTTGCTGGGGTGAAGAGAGATGATTCGAGCAATGGGCCATTTTCCAGGAGGCGTTCTTTCGTCGGTGACAAATACCATTTTTCCAGGCTGGATTTCATTTTGAATGTGGTGCCATTTCGAAATAGCCTGGAGTCGTTGCAAGTAATGAGAAGACCATTCCTTCCAAAAACACTGAAACTGTTGTTGAATGAGCTGCCAATTGTTCAGTCTGGACGAAGAAAGTTCAATGAGTGAGGGCTCAGGAAAAGAGTTCAAGGGCTAATGAGAAAATGACATGGTGTGAGCGCGGGTACGTCATCTGGATCGTAGCTGAGCGGTTCCGAAGGGCGGAAGTTGAGTACAGATACAACTTGAGTGAGGAAGGTGGAATATTCTTCATAGGTGAGCAGAGCATCTCTAATGGTTCGTCGGAGGTGAAATTTGATGGACTTAATCAGAGCTTCCCATTTTCTTCCCATATGAGGTGACGCGGGCGGGTTGAAATATCATTTGAGCCCTTCAGCTTGAATTGCGGCGCGGACGAGTCGGTAATCAGTTGAATTAGCGGTGAACAGCTTCTTGATTTCTTTGTTCGCACTAATGAATGTGGTGCCGCAATCCGAATACAGATCACTGACCAGACATCTTTGTGAGATGAGACGACGAAAAGCAGCGACGAAAGATTCCGATCAGTAATCGCTGACGATTACTAAATGAGTTGCGAATGTGGATAAACAAGAGAATGCACAGATCCAGCCCTTATTTACCTTACTGCCTTGTCCTTTCCAGTTCTCGAGCGATATCGGTCCTGTATAATCGAGTGCCGTTTGAAGAAAGGCACGGAATGGCGTTACGCGTGGAAGAGGTAACTGAGCCATTATTTGTTGAGCATGCTTGCCTCGTTGTCTCGCCTACGGAACGCACCGTAAAATATGAGATTTGATGGGAGCTCGTCCGCCAATAATCCAACAATTTTATCGAATCTTTGCGAGAGTGAGTTAAGTTCCTCCATGAAGAGTGATTCGGTGAACAGCTGATTCACTAGGTGTGCGGTGACGACGGAAATCTCCGATCCAGAGTCGATGAGCAAACGAATTTTATGAGCGGCCTTGTGGGTGAGAGCTAGAGCTTGAGCAGTTCCGAGAAGAGTTACATGCCCGTGAGCTGGGTGTTGAGCGTCGACGACTAAACCAACATCTTATTGTTGAGACGAGCTGGGCTCAGAGTTAGCGTGCAAGCAGGACGACGCAAGTTTGAAGGTTATGGAGCTTGACGAGGCGAGGTTAGTGGGCGATGCGGCTAAGGTGTTGGTGGTCGTGTCATGCAACATGGTGTGATGTTTGTCCTGATGACGTCCCAAACAGTTGTAACATAACCTCTGCGCCTCGACTGCGCGACGTCGTTGTCTGACATCCAGCTCTTGAAAGTGCTGGCACGCGACGATGCGGCTTCAAACAGTAGTCGCATTCATGAGCGGAGCTACTATGAGAGAATGTCTTAGTTTTTGTTATTACCTGAGGTTGAGCGGAGGCGCGTGAGCGTGAATGGTTGAGCGATATGACCGTTTGGCGACGTCAGGAAGGCCGGCGAGCCGAACCGGAGAGTTGCTTCGCAGATTTTCATGATTCATGATCGGCTGCATCAAACGCGTCGGCACGTATCCGAAGGAACAGAAAAAGTATTCCTCGAACAGTTGCTAGCGAATACTCGCCCAGCTCTGATATTATTAATAATAAGGTGTAATATACTGCTGTTTTTGTATGTTAGGAATAAATAAATAAAATTTGAAGTGTGCAATTCGGTCTGACGCCCATGCGTGGAAAGAGTAGCTTCGCGAACGAATCGTTTAGAAGTTAGAATAGTTAGAACTTTGTTTATACGTATGGAATCAGTAAAAAAACTACTTAAATAGAGTGTAGCTAAATTTTTAGACCTGAGTTTTAATTAGTACCAAAGCTGTAGCCAATCAAAAAATTGAATTTTTTGAAAAAAATGACAGCCACTATCATTATTTAATAATAATACTAAATACTCAACATTAATACTTAATAATCAAAAGCTACCAATTTTTTCGTATTTACATTAAATTGAAAAGTTTATTAATTTCAAGAAGAATCCGTTGAAATATTTCATTTATATTAGTTTAAAATAATTTTTATAGTTATAAATAATAAAAACCTTTATAGTCAAAAAAGGGTTGTACGATCAAATTTTTTAAGGTAAAAATGATACAAAGTTTGAGTGCGGCAGAGCATTCTAGACAAAGTCATGGTGTTTTTAGTCAAATTTCTTAAAATAAGAGAGCGAATGCATTTTATGAAAAAAAAACAATAATATAACCGTATATTTGCATTCAAACAATAGAGCATTGTTATTCCTCAACAAACATAACATACACTAACATATATTTATAAAAAATAAGGCTTTATTGATCTCCACGAACCAAAATTTTATTTTTGCCGACGTTTCGGACGTATTGTTTCTGTCCCTTTTCAAGGCAATAAAAAAGGCGCAGTCCTTTTTTGTTGCCTTTATTGCCTGCACTAGTGTAAAGGACTCCCTTCGGGGAGGTCCTCGTTTTCGATATGTTAAGTGGAGGGTTTTGCGAGGGAAAAACTTTTATGTGCGATGTGATAGAGAACTACAGTTTCTCCAGAATGTAAATTAATATCTTTGCGCCTTTTTTATTGCCTTGAAAAGGGACGGAAACAATACGTCCGAAACGTCGGCAAAAATAAAATTTTGGTTCGTGGAGATCAATAAAGCCTTATTTTTTATTAACTAATTCTGGACGAACGATAACTTCTCCCACCATCTACTGACATATATTGTTTATTGTTCGTGACTGCTACTTTTCAATCTTTAAGCTGCTTACAAACACAAAATAGGTGTTACCAGTTATACCTGTTATATAATGGAATATATATATATGGCGCGCACACACATATACCCGCGTATACTCGCCGGTCGTGAGATTTGGGTATACGCCGGCAAGATTAAGATTGAGTGTTTAATTAATTATTTTATTTATTTTGCGACGATAATGATTTTTAAAAATATTTGTAGACGTCGTTAGAGTTTAAGGAAAATTGTAATTAATATTACGATGTTGTAAATAGCCGTAACTATTTATTTTTAATTAAAGTATTATATTTCAGTTATTAACAGTATCAACAGTAGTATTCAGTATAAGTTACGTAGTAACCTGAATTATTTAGACAATGTAATTGTTATATATATATATGGGCTATTTCACGTCAAGTGGTACGATGAAAATTTTAAATCGCTCCAAAATTTGAAAATAGGCTGGAAATATCTTCCAGAAGATAGAAAAAAAATTTTAGGTGTTAAAAATAATTTTTCTGAGAGTTATTCCACCATAAAAATGGAAATTTTTCAATTTTTTAGGAAAATTTCTATTTTTAAAGCCATTTATCTCAAAATCTATTGATTTTTTTGAATAAACATTACAAACAACTTTTGTTTAAAATAATCTTTAAAACTTATCTACCTGGGTTACATTTCTTAATTTTAAATTCTCGAAGAGATATTTTAGGGCATAACTTACAACAGCGGTCTTGGCCGATAATCTATCCCTATCCATTCTAAAGCTCTCGAAAAATGTGATCTTTTGAGCGGTGTTAGATCAAACTCGATTGTGGCGTGGTCGCCTTTTTTTGATATTCAATATTTTCGGGCGTTCTAACTCTTCAAGAATTTAAAATGAGGAATTGTAACCCAGGTAGATAAGTTTTAAAGATTATTTTAAACAAAAGTTGTTTGTAATGTTTATTCAAAAAAATCAATAGATTTTGAGATAAATGGCTTTAAAAATAGAAATTTTCCTAAAAAATTGAAAAATTTCCATTTTTATGGTGGAATAACTCTCAGAAAAATTATTTTTAACACCTAAAATTTTTTTTCTATCTTCTGGAAGATATTTCCAGCCTATTTTCAAATTTTGGAGCGATTTAAAATTTTCATCGTACCACTTGACGTGAAATAGCCCATATATATATAAACACCAGTATCGGTACTTATGGTGACACTACGTGTTATCTTGGTGTTTTGAGGTTATAAAACATATGTAACGACTCAGATATAAGGGGGAGAATATTAATTGATAGAATAATGCATAAAAAACCAATAACCCAAATATCCAATAACCCAAATACCTAAATACCCCTCACGGGTAAAAAAGCACACTTTGACCTTATAATATTAATGAAGGATTGAAGTTATAACCTCATTCGAAGTGCCGGAGGCCTCCGGCACCTCGAAAGACGTTATAACTTCAATCTTTCATTAATATTATAACGTCAAAGCGGGGCTCACAAAGATAATTTTCCGATTTTTTGTGTGTCGGCATAAGTACGGATACATGGTTGAATTTTCGGTGGAATTATGCTGACGTCGGCATAATTACCCCAAAGTAAGCACAATTCCCATTTCCCGTAAGAATTTGTCGGCATAAGTACCGATTGATCAATTTATATCTATATCTATATATAGATATCTATATATATATGTAGATAATATGCAAAGGCAGTTATTATATGACGGTAATTATATTTTGGCATTTTTTAAAAACTCCCTATTAATAATCGTCAATAATCATGATTAGAGAAGGCACGACAGAGGGAGAGAGAAATATACAGATTAAAGATTGATTGTTTCGGAAAGTCCCCCGACGTAAATGCAATCTTAAAAATGTCTTATGACTGAGGAAAGCACGGTTTCTCTAATGACTCTCAATGATCAATTATATTTGCATTTTATATAAATATATGTATACCTTTCAGAAGGAACAATTAGTGAAATCTACAGAAATTAAATAATTTGCAAATAGCTGCAGCTTTCAGTTTTTTGGGCTGTTGTCAAGCTAAAAAATATTTTTTTAATACTAGCATTGAATAATATAGTCGTAAAACTTTTCGAATAATTTTAAAATTTTTCTGTTCTAATATTATAAAATGGATGCATATTTAAATAATAAAATTATACTTACACTACAATCAGTATATTATAATTTAATACAGATTTTTTTTCTTAAATTGACAAGAAATATTGTACAATCGATTAAATAACTTTTGTTTTGTTTCCGAGTAAGATTCTAACTCAGGAGCATAGAATATGTGAAGAATTCCACCATAGAAATTAAAACCATCAAGTTGTTTTTTTGAATATCTAAATGAAACATAAACCATACATTGTACGATTATTTTACACGTGTGTTACACTTATGTTAATATATAATATATTTATTTTAATGACTTTTTCTCATCATTATATAGAATATTTAGGAAAAGTATATATACCTAAGTAAAACTTTTTTTTTATTTACCAAGATGAAGGACATTTTCTAATGAATTTACGTTTCGGTATATTACCGAAAATGCTTTAAAATATTTAAACAGGCTTGGCATGACTTAATATAATAAATACAGGTAACAAAAAAAATCTAATTGGGATACTTTTTAAAAGATACTGTCTTGAAAGTCCTTCGGGAAACTTTTCAGACCTTGTTTAGTACAACATTTATAATTTAAAGGGATGGTAAGGTTTAGATGTAGGATGGCATAAATAAAAGACAAAAATTTGCGTAAGAGAAGAAAGTCGACTTTATTGAGGATGGCAAAAAACTTCACTCAGTGAGTGGAGAAAAGGCCGTGCAATTCCTCCAACAGAAAACTAATTATAACAATGGTACATATATTAATATACTTATCGAACGGTTGCGCGGCCAAAGAGATTGTCCACGTGACGTTAAATAGATTATGTAAGTAGCGCTCCATTCGATGACGAAACCGTAGGATCATCCTACCAAGTCCCAAAGCACCCGATAATTCGGGTGGCGTGATCCCATTGTCAAGGGCCAGGGGGTGCCGCGGCCTGATAGTTGATCGTACCCGCAGATAGCGACCGAATCGGGGACTCGTCAATCCCGCGCAAAACTGCCGCGGCCCAAGAGTTGAGTCAGTGAGCTTCGTGCGTACACTACTCATTCACAATATACGAATGAACAATATTCGCTCGCCTCAAAATTTCGCACCAGCACTCGAGACTAGGGAACAACACGTAACGTAGTTAGTAGCTGGGGCAAAGAGGATTCTAAGCCACTTACCATCAGAGTATGGTTCTGATCCGTGCTAACAGTTTCCTACCTTACCGACCGATGGTAATACCGACGCCCCCTGCTTTACCAAAGCCTGGCACATCGATACGCGCCGCAGTAGGCACCTGTTTTACCGACAGGCGCCTGTTTTACCATGGCATATGAATAATAAGTTGTTTTACCATGGCAAACATATGGATACGCACCCAGTAGGAACCTGTTTTACCGACAGGAGCCTGTTTTACCATGGCATATGAATAATAAGCTGTTTTACCATGGCATTCGATGCGCGCGCCCTCCCGAGTGGAACCTGCATTACCATGGATATCGGCGCGAGCGCCCCCTGAACCTAACCTAATTTACGACGGGTATCGACGCGAGCGCCCCCCATCGGCCCGCGCGCGCGCGCCACCTTGCCAACGCGACGTAATCTGTTGTATCGACTTTGAGAATGCATGTTAAAGTTAATTGGAGAATTACTTTTTATAATATAAATCAATATTCTTATGAAACAAATAATTATTTTTCAAAGCAGTTTAAAATGAATTTTTTTTTTCAATGAATTAACTTATTTAGATTTTATTATGTCAAGTGTAATTAAGGATAGAGGATGAGAAGATGGGTTAAAAATTATAATACTATAAATTGGTTTAATACATATATTGTAAAAAAAAAAAAATGATTTTGTTACAAAATTTTTACAAGCTTAAGTGAATATAAACGATGTAACACTCATGCATACACATTCATACATTCATACAAATTCAACTTTACAATTTCCCAAGTATTTGAGATATATAACACGCTTATTTATTTCATCGCTTAAAAAGTTAAACGCATTTTCAGTTTCCAGTAAATGTTTATTCACTTGCGCTGGCATAAATACGTCAAACGTTTTATTTAATTCCACTACTACTTTCTCACCAAATTTAGTTTTAACACGTTTAACATAAGTTATTGGGTATCTCTCTCCTATAGTTAAATCTTTAAGTCTACGAGAAGGCAAGTAGCATGACGATCGGGCTGCTGCGTTTAACTGCTCCATATTTTACTTATATTCAGTCTTTACTCAGTTGTAAGTAGTATGGAAATAATGCTCAAGCCTAGTAACTCGCCTTTTTATAGCAGATTCATCTCACCCCACTCTATTTCTCGATGTTTCCCCCACCGAGTGTACAGTTTTTAGATAATTAAACTTATTATTAATCGTAAGATCGAGTGCCCCTTCCCCATCATCAGCTTCATCGTCTGCCGAACATGTACTACAGGTCGATGAGGTCGTGGGTCCAAAGTTACTTATAAACCACTCTTTTAAAGCACACACATTTCTTACTGCACAATTTTTCTGTACACTTGGGTAATGGTTATCGCATTGAACTTTTACATTTGTAATTAGTTGGCGTAAAGGTGGACAATTGAAGTCCTCCAAATTTTTTACATTCGAAAAGTATGGTTTAAGCCATTGAACCTTTTGCAAGCCTTTTACATATAACGTAGGTTGCAAGTGCTGCTCCATATCAATAAAAATATTATCCACCTTATAGTACGGTGTATCACCAGAATACCAGAATAAACCATGATTATACTTTGTCAGCCACATATTCTCATCACGTGCTTCCATTGGTAGTGAACCCCATTCACATGGTGGTTGAAATAGATATACACATGGTGTAGCATAGTCGTTGTTTAGAT
This sequence comes from Theocolax elegans, assembly GCA_026168455.1. Classification (NCBI taxonomy): domain Eukaryota; kingdom Metazoa; phylum Arthropoda; class Insecta; order Hymenoptera; family Cerocephalidae; genus Theocolax; species Theocolax elegans. The sequence continues at coordinate 69,945,632 of CM047425.1, forward strand.
CAAGAATCGCAACTTCTTTGAAAACAATCTCATGCCTGCTGCTCTTGAAGCATTGCATGTCCACAATATACTGCATATTCTGTAACAAAAATGATTAACAAACCATTTAATATGATTAAATTAGAAATAATGTATATAAAAAAGATACTGTAATACTTACGAATTTTATATTAATGTAGTAACGCTTTTAAATTGTACAAAAAGTAATCGACGAATGATGTGCAACGTTCTCTAATCCACTATTTATACCCACAATCATGCTTAGTACGCATGCGCGCCCCCCTCTGCCATTTATTAATTAATTATGCGCGCGCAGACTGGGTCAGTCCTACTTTAATATAATATGCATGGGCATCTTACTACAGCGTAGCAAGAATTATAAACCCCACCGCGAATACGCGTGCGCGCGCACACAACTGCTTAAGCATCTCCCACCGCGAGCGCGCCCCACCGCGAATACGCGTGCGCGCGCGCACAATTGCGTAAGCAGCGGGAGCATCTCCCACCGCGAGCGCACCCCACCGCGAATACGCGTGCGCGCGCATAATTGCACAAGCATCTCCCACCGCGAATACGTGTGCGCGCTCAATTCCCACCTATGCGTACATCGCGAGTCAACTCGCTTCCCATTACATAAAGTTGAAAGAAATTTGATTTCAAATAATGCAAGCACATTGGCTTGGGGTGATTATAAAATTAGATAAAGACTATAGTGTACCTATATAATTATAGTGATTAATATCATTATTATAGTATAATTCATTCAGAAGTATAGATATCAATACAATATGAAATTGAAAAATTTGCTGGTAAAATTTCACAAAACTTCACTCGGCCTTTATCCCCACTCCTCCCTACATGCTAACTTTTTTATTAATAGAATTAAAGCAATATAAAAAATACTGGGTGAATCTACGTTTCAAAAGATGAAAAAAAGGTATTCTTTAAATTTTCTGTAATATCAATAGTTTTTGAGAAAAAAAATAAAATCCATGAATTTTATAAGAAAATGCTTGACTCGGCCTTTATCCCCACTCCTCCCTACATGCTAACTTTTTTATTAATTGTCTTAGAGCAATTTAAAAAATACTGGGTGAATCTACGTTTCAAATGATGAAAAAAAGGTATTCTTTAAATTTTCTGTAATATCAATAGTTTTTGAAAAAAAAAATAAAATCCATAAATTTTATAAGAAAATGCTTGACTCGGCCTTTATCCCCACTCCTCCCTACATGCTAACTTTTTTATTAATTGACTTAGAGCAAATTAAAAAATACTGGGTGAATCTACGTTTCAAATGATGAAAAAAAGGTATTCTTTAAATTTTCTGTAATATCAATAGTTTTTGAGATAAAAAATAAAATCAATTTTAATGTACGTATAGATTTTTTAAACATTTTTATCTCAAAAACTATTGATATTACAGAAAATTTAAAGAATACCTTTTTTTCATCATTTGAAACGTAGATTCACCCAGTATTTTTTAAATTGCTCTAAGACAATTAATAAAAAAGTTAGCATGTAGGGAGGAGTGGGGATAAAGGCCGAGTCAAGCATTTTCTTATAAAATTTATGGATTTTATTTTTTTTCTCAAAAACTATTGATATTACAGAAAATTTAAAGAATACCTTTTTTTCATCATTTGAAACGTAGATTCACCCAGTATTTTTTATATTGCTTTAATTCTATTAATAAAAAAGTTAGCATGTAGGAAGGAGTGGGGATAAAGGCCGAGTGAAGTTTTGTGAAATTTCACCAGCAAATTTTTCAATTTCAATTTTATATTGTATTGATATCTATACTTCTCAATGAATTATACTATAATAATGATATTAAACACTATAATTATATAGGTACACTATAGTCTTTATCTAATTTTATAATCACCCCAAGCCAATGTGCTTGCTTTATTTGAAATCAAATATCTTTTATAGTCTTAAATAATAAATGCATTTTTTAAGTTTATTAATACAAAAGGTAGCATGTAGGAGAAGTGGCGCGCGCACACTATTGCATAAGCAGCGGGAGTATTCGCGAGCGCACCCCACCGCAAATACGAGTGCGCGCGCACACAATTGCGTAAGCAGCGGGAGCATCTCCCACCGCGAGCGCACCCCACCGCGAATACAAGTGCGCGCGCACACAATTGCGTAAGCAGCGGGACCATCTCCCACCGCGAGCGCGCCCCACCGCGGATACGAGTGCGCGCGCAACTCTCACCGATGCATACACCGCGAGTAAACTCGCTCCCCACCGCGAGTTAGTATCTGCGCACGCATGCTGCACCGCGAGTATCCGTTAGTGGGGTGGATGTTATTTATACGAGTTGCGCAACGTTCCGGTCAATAGTCGACGAGAAGGTCGACGAGAAGGAGCTACGGCGGTGTGAATAATAAGGTAATATACTTTCTTACTATTTTTTTATTGTTTCAGGGCAATGATGTAGAAGGATCAAGGAATTTTTTCTGTTCAACGATCTTCGTGTTCTTTTCTCTGTTTCAGATATCCACGGATTTTTCTTTTTTTTTCGTTTGTTTCAGATGTAGCTGTATTTTTTTTTATTTTACCTCTGTTTCAGATATCCATGGATTTTTCTTTTTTTTTTCGTTTGTTTCAGATGTAGCTGTATTTTTTTTTATTTTACCTCTGTTTCAGATATCCACGGATTTTTCTTTTTTTTCGTTTGTTTCAGATGTAGCTGTATTTTTTTTTTATTTTACCTCTGTTTCAGATATCCATGGATTTTTCTTTTTTTTTTCGTTTGTTTCAGATGTAGCTGTATTTTTTTTTATTTTACCTCTGTTTCAGATATCCATGGATTTTTCTTTTTTTTTTTCGTTTGTTTCAGATGTAGCTGTATTTTTTTTATTTTACCTCTGTTTCAGATATCCACGGATTTTTCTTTTTTTTTCGTTTGTTTCAGATGTAGCTGTATTTTTTTTTATTTTACCTCTGTTTCAGATATCCATGGATTTTTCTTTTTTTTTTTCGTTTGTTTCAGATGTAGCTGTATTTTTTTATTTTACCTCTGTTTCAGATATCCACGGATTTTTCTTTTTTTTTCGTTTGTTTCAGATGAAGCTGTATTTTTTTTTATTTTACCTCTGTTTCAGATATCCATGGATTTTTCTTTTTTTTTTCGTTTGTTTCAGATGTAGCTGTATTTTTTTTTATTTTACCTCTGTTTCAGATATCCACGGATTTTTCTTTTTTTTTTCGTTTGTTTCAGATGTAGCTGTATTTTTTTTTATTTTACCTCTGTTTCAGATATCCATGGATTATTCTTTTTTTTCGTTTGTTTCAGATGTAGCTGTATTTTTTTTTATTTTACCTCTGTTTCAGATATCCACGGATTTTTCTTTTTTTTTCGTTTGTTTCAGATGTAGCTGTATTTTTTTTTCTTTTCTCTGTTTCAGATGTCCACGGTTTTTTCTTTTGTTTCAGATATTGATATAGGTCAACTAGTTTTTTCTGTTGCAGAGAGCAGTTTTACATAAGAATATCAATCTTTATGTTTCAGGTTGAAAATGGTGCATGCGTGGCAAAGAAGGCGAAAAAAGTGAATTGGGGAGCCCTCTTTCGAGATAAGATTGAATCAGAGTAGGTGGATGTTGGTAAGATGGGGAGAATATGAGCTGGTAAAGTAGAGTTTACCCTGTTAGGGTAAGGTAGAGAGGCATCAATGTATGAAACATGCGTCGGTAACAGTTATCAACCTTTGATGTGAGTATATATTGATTTTATCATTGATCGATTCATATGTAATATTATAATTATTTGAAATTTTTTTTCACAGGTGCAATTTGATTTGAGTATTGAGCTATTGAGATTTGAATTAATGGTCTCTTATTGATAAAAGGTATTGAAATTTCATTTGTATAATAGTTAATGTATAAGTTTAGTTTCATTTTTTTTCAATAGGATATTTTATTCTTTGTAGGAAACGTTCGGAAGGTCAAAAAGGGTTTCATACAAAAAACAATAGCCCTTATGTTCAATATGTTTCCTACATTTTTTTTGATAAGCTTAAACAGATTTTTGAGTGTTTGCAAGGATGAAAATTATTTCACTTTGTCAGTATTCTTTAAAACTTCATCGTTGAAACATGGTTGCTCCAGCAGTTATTGTGGAAAGAAGTGTCGTAGAAAGAAGTGACGGTGTATCATCGGTATTAGCTATTCATGTTAATACCGATGAACGGCACGATCCGCGACTTGCGCGGGTTAAAAGACCTGTGATAAATCTACCACTACCACCGTGGAGTAAGAAGTTAAACGTGAGTGTTTTTTTTTTCGTTATTATTAGTGTTCTTGTAAATAAAAAATTAATAATAAATTATATTATTTTTTCAGCCTAACTGGCACATCCATTCTCCAGAGTGGATAACGAGATTTGCCGTTGTAAGTACATTAATATAATTTTTTGTCTATAAATAAAAATTTTATTTTACATAAATTTTAATTAATTAATTTTTTACAGCGAGCGGAGCATTGCATTCTAGAGCTCCCGCAACAATCTGCGGAAGATCATGTAAGTATAAAAAATTTTTTTATAAATTATAGATAAACATATATTTTATATTTATTTACAGGTTAAACCAAAGATTAAGCGGACGAGGTGGGATGTACCACCGATGCATAGCATTTTCAGTACTATGAGTACCCCACCAGACCCTGTATCACCGATACATTCACCACCCACAGCATTACCAACACCACAACCACCGCCACCAACATTACCAACACCACCACCACCACCAACACCACCACCACCGCCAACACTACCAACACCACCACCACCAACAACACCACCAACACTACCAACACCAACACCACTAACAACACCACCAACACTACCAACACCAACACCACTAACACCATCAAGACTGACTGGGAATAACATTAAAATAAAAAAAATCGTTCTGGTAAGCATAAAATTTTTATTAATATAATAATATTATAAATAATATATATAATTTAACTTTTTTCTTTACAGTTGGAAAACCCGTTACCGATTATAAACACTGCGCGAAGAAAAAAATTTCAAAATTTTTTTGATAATTTCATAAAAAATGAAGCGATTCAGGAGGAGGAAGCGGGACCTACAAAAAGAAGAAAAACGCGACCGAAAAAAATAATATAACTACTTTTTTTTTAACAAAAAAATTTTATACTTTTTTACTTTAGTTATTATAATGATTCGTTTTATATTTTTTTTCTATACAGCCTAGCATTCTTAATTTTAGTTTTTAATTTTAGTAATAGAAGGTTTTTTGTATTATTAGATTTAAGTACAATTTCTACATTTTTTATATCATTATTTTTATAATTAATATTACGTTATTTAGGTTAGTTTAAATGTTTTGTATAGTTTATATTTTGTTTAAATATATATATATATATATATTTTATAAAAATAATTTGAGTTCATTTATTTATACAATATCTTAACTAACCAATTACACACACACACACACACACACACACACACACACACACACACACACACACACACACACACACACACACACACACACACACACACACACACACACATACACACAAAATTACCTAGCATTCTACATCTCTTTTCCTTTTTGCGCATGCGTCAACTACTCCCGGTAGCGTCTTCCCCCACGCGAGCGGTGCCGCGTCACTCGAGGTGGCGCGGCAGACGAAGCTTGGCGTCTTCCCCCCCACGCGAGCGGTGACGCGTCACTCGAGGTGGCGCGGCAGACGAAGCTTGGCGTCTTCCCCAACGCGAGATGTCGCTGCGCCCCCTTGTCTCAGAGAGTTGAAGCTTCGCGTCTCTCTCTCTCTCTCTCTCCGTACTCGAGCGGTGGCGCTGTGCCCCTCTCTGTCGCTAGTGATAGCGCGGGGAATGTGAACTGCATACATAGTTTTTTCTCCATGTACATTTTATCTCATATTTAAATTTTTAAATTAACATTTTACACTCAACATTTCCCCCACCATTTCTCTTATAAAGAGTATATAATGAGACGTATCCACAATGAGGTTTCATTCTGTTTTTTAATAGTTTGAGCTTCACATCGTCTTTAAAATGGAAAATATTTTAGCAGAGTGTCTAGGTCATGTACGTTACTTGGAGGAAGCTGAAAATTTGATTTCTTCAACATTTAAGCCTGAAATTGTAGATCGGTGGATAAGCCAATGTACTTTTTCACTCAAGACTTTACGAAAAGTTTCTCATAATAATTTGCTTTCCATTTCTCAGAAACAAGCGGTACTGTATGCTATTTCTAAAGTTGAATGCATGAAAGTGCGGTTAATTGCAAAAGTAAAAAAAGGAGAAGGAATCAGGAAAGTAAATATAAGTGACCGTGTTCGCTGGATTAAATTGGATAGTGCTTTTGAGAATCGCATGCAAACGAATGTAATTGCAAACATTACGCACATTGATTTAACATCGTTTTTAAAAGATGTTTTAATTTTATTCACAAAGAATGTGAAAAAACTATTAAAAAATGGTAAAGCGTATAAAATAAATACTGTATTATCATGCAAATTTAAAAAAATTTCAAATAATGTTGAAAATAATATTAAGGAAATAGTTGATACCAAACACTTTACTACACCTAACGTTGAAATTTTTCCATATACATTATTGAAATCATGGTTTAATGAGCATGTACGAGACTATCTTTTAAGAGATGTAGAAGAATTTCAAGAGCGGGATTCTGGTTGGACACTTGATTCAATTATAAATATTCAACTTAATATAAATAGATATAATCCACTACGAGCTGCAGGATCTTACATACCGTTACCAGAGTTCATACAGAAAAAGAAAGCATGTATAAATGTTCAAAATAATGATGAAGAATGTTTTAAATGGGCGATTCTATCCGCTTTGCATCCAGTTTCTTACAAAAATCATCCATATAGAGTTACACATTATTTACCTTTTAGCGATGAATTAAATATGAAAGGTATCACATTTCCAGTATCTATACGTCAAATTCACAGATTTGAAAAACAAAACAGTGACATATCAATAAACGTGTTTGGCTTCGAAAACAAAAATTTTATACCTCTTTATTTAACAAAGAATAAAAAAAATAAACATATTAATCTACTTAAATTTGCACATTATTTTGATATCAGAGCTTCTGTTTGCAGTAATGATGAAATAAAATATCATTATGTATATATTAAAGACTTATCGAGATTAATAAGAAAAAGTTTAACAAATACAAAACGTAAACAATACATATGTGATAGATGTTTACACTTTTTTAATACTACACAAAAACTCAGTGAACATGAATTGTGTTGTAAAGAAATGAATAATTGTAAAATAACTCTACCGAAAGAGGGAAAAAATGTAATAAAATTTAAAAATTTTCATTGTAAAGAAAAAATTCCTTTTATTATATATGCCGACTGTGAATGTCTGTTAAAACCTATTGTTCAAGAGAAGGAGGAAAATGAAATTATAAAGAAAAGTGTAGCATTTCAAAGGCATGAAATATTTAGTATTGGATACTATTTGAAATGTAGTTATGATGAAAATATTTCAAGATATAATTGCTATCGAGGACAAGATGCAGCCAAATGGTTTGCTCAAGAATTAAAATTTATTGCTAACTTTATTCAAAGTGTATACAAACATCCAGAGCCTATGGAAACACTAACTTCAGAAAAAATTACTTATCATAGAAATTCAAATGTTTGTCATATTTGTGAAAAATCGTTTCATAATCGAATTAAAGTTCATGATCACTGTCATTTAACGAACAAATATAGAGGCCCTGCACATGCTGGCTGTAATCTTAATTATCAAGACTCAAGAATGATACCTGTCGTATTTCATAATCTCAGTGGCTATGATGCACATTTTATAATTTATGATGTTTGTAATAATTTTGCAGGTCGCATCGATTTGCTTCCATTGACTAAGGAACGTTACATCTCTTTCACAAAACATGTTGCAAATAGCAATATTCAATTTCGATTTATAGATTCTTACCGATTTATGGCTTCATCACTTGACAAATTAGCATCTTATCTTCATGAGTATAAAATAGTTAATTCAGTATTTTCAAATATTCAGGAGGAAAAAATCAGACTATTAACTCGAAAAGGAGTTTTACCTTATGAGTATATTGATTGCTTTGAGAAACTTGATGAAACTCAATTACCTGAAAAAGATAAATTTTTCAGTCATCTTAACGACTCAACAGTATCGGATGATGATTATGAGCATGCGCAAAAAGTATGGCAAGAATTTAATTTACAAACACTAGGTCAATATTCAGATCTATATATGAAGACGGATATCTTATTACTCGCTGATGTTTTCGAGAATTTTCGTGATCAATGCATTAAAGCGTACGGTCTTGATCCAGGTCACTATTTTACTACACCAGGATTTACATGGGATTGCATGTTAAAGCATACAGGTGTAGAATTAAAACTTTTATGTGATATCGATATGGTTTTGTTTGTAGAACGAGGAATTAGAGGAGGTCTTAGTCAATGTTCAAACAGATACGCTATCGCAAACAATAAATATATGAGAGATACCTATGATTCTGATAAAGAGGATGTTTATCTAATGTACTTAGATGCTAACAATTTGTACGGTTGGTCGATGACTCAAGCACTACCTTACAATGGTTTCGAATGGTTAGAAAATTATGAAGATATTAATTTTCTGGAAATTGATGACAATGCATCAATTGGTTACATACTAGAGGTGGATTTAGACTATCCACATAGTATTCATGACAAGCATAATGATTTACCTTTTTGTACGAATCATGCAAAACCTCCTGGTTCAAAGCAGGAAAAACTTTTAGCTACTCTCGAAAATAAACGAAATTATGTCATACATTACCGAACCCTCAAGCAGGCAGTATCGAATGGACTTCATTTAAAAAAAATTCATAAAGTTTTACAGTTTGCGCAGTCAACCTGGCTCAAACCTTACATAGAATTAAATAGTTCAATGAGAGCTTTAGCTAAAAATGAATTTGAAAAAAATCTATTTAAACTAATGAATAATGCTGTGTTTGGTAAGACTATGGAAAATGTGCGTAAACATGTAGACGTAAAACTTGTAACAAAGTGGGATGGAAGATATGGTGTAGAAGCTTTAATATCAAAACCAAATTTTCATAGTAGAACAATATTTAGTGAAAATTTAGTTGCCATTGAATTGCAAAAAACAGAAGTATTTATGAATAAGCCTATATATGTAGGACTCACAGTACTGGATATCTCAAAAACACTTATGTACGATTTCCACTACAACTATATGATAAAAATGTATCAACAAAATTGTAAACTCTTGTACACGGATACAGATAGTCTAATTTATGCTATAAAGTGTCAGGATATATACGAGGATATAAAAAGAAATTTAAAATATTTTGACACTTCAGATTATCCCGAAGACAACGAATTTGGAATGCCACGCGTAAATAAAAAAATTGTTGGACTTATGAAGGATGAATGTAATGGAAAAATATTAACAGAATTTATAGGCTTAAGAAGTAAGATGTATTGTACACGAGTGAATGGACAAGATTGTATGAAAAAAATTAAAGGAATCAAAACGTCAGTCGTGAAAAATACAATCGATTTTAATGACTACCTGGACTGTTTACAAAATTCAAACATTAAACAAAGACAACAGTACACAATTCAATCTAAACTGCATAAGGTTGAAACTGTTAGACAACAAAAAGTTGCACTCAATCCATACGATGATAAGAGATATTTAATTCCAAACAGTACAGACACATTGGCTTGGGGTCATTATAAAATAAAGTAAGTATCCATTTTTTTTAAATCAGTACCATTTGCTTGTAATTTGTTTTTTAAATGTTTTTTTACTATTTTTCAGATGAATAGTGATAAACATGTTCATTTTAAAGAAAACGTTGAAATTCACTATTTGCATTCATGGAAACATGCATACCAGAATGCTCGACGGGGACAATGGATGCAGATTGCTTGCGATCGAGAACGATTTCGTTTAAGAATTATGAAAACTAGTACAATTGTTACACCTATATTGTTAAAAAAAATTTATGAAATAAATGTAACTAAATGATTAACTTTTTTGTTAAATATTATATTTTCTTTAAATGAATAAATAAATGTAATTAATTCTTAAATAGCTTGTTAATTTATTTATAAGATGTTTAAAAGTGAATGGGAATAAATAAATGAATAACTACAAATTTTTTAATTAATAAAGTGTTTATTTATTTCAAACTTACATATCATTTTTATTTATCCAACTATTATGAGAATTATCAAATCCTAACCACTTTACATAATAATTATTACCACTTTTTTTAATAATTTTTTCTACTAAATATATATCTGGACATTTAGTCTTGAGAAGTTCCTGCTCATAAAATCCCCCTGCTATTGGCTTATTCTTATAATCCTTTAAGTGAAATGTAACTGGATTCGTATGACTAACTCGGTCGATAGTGAAAATTTCTGTAGACCAGTTTGGTGTGTAACCTTTCTCAAAAACTTGCTTGCTTTTACTAACACGCACTTTATCACCAACTGTAAACTTTGTATATTTAAGCAGTTTTCTTGAGAGATTTTGAGTGGAAATGCGTTGAATTATTGCACCAACGTCAGCTGTTTTCACATCTGAAGGTTTCATTCCAATTGTTCGATGTTTAGTATTGTTATATTTCATGATTAAATCTGGTAAGATGTCTAACCATTTATGATTACCTTGTAAACTAAATTTTTTCCACATATTACTTTTCAACGTGCGATTGAATCGTTCGCAAATGGAAGCTTTAAGTTTACTAAAAGTTGAGTATAAATTAACTTTATATTTCTTCATGAGACTATCAAAATCTTTATTGTAAAATTCTTTGCCTCGGTCACAGTGCAAGTTCTTTGGCACATATCCTTTTTTAAATATTGATTCTACTGCTTTTGATACTTCTTTACCAGTTTTTTGTTTTACTGGTACAGCCCATGCAAACTTAGACAGTGTGTCAATGACTGTAAGTAAATATTTAAATCCTTTATTTTCTCTGTGATAGGGTATCATTTCAACTAAATCAGCTTGCCAAGTTTCATTCAAATCACGTAGTTCATACTTTCGACGTGCATAATTTCTTCGTGCTGGTTTATGAAGTTCTTCTACCAAATTTCGTCGCTCAGATTGCATATTTGTTTTTTTTTTATAACTTTTTATAACCTTTTTGTTCTGCCATAGATTTCGTGTTTGTAGAGAATTTTTTATGATACTGTTTCCACTGCTGTGAAGGTTGATCCTTTGTTTTTTGATTATTTTGCTCAAGAGGAGTATAACCTTTACTACTGTTCGGTCCCATTATACTTATCGAATGATGTAATATTAACACATGCAATCTATTTATACTATTTTATTATTATTTATGAAATTTCATTGTTTACAATTGGACTATAATCTTTTACATTTCGAACAAGTTTTACATCATAATTCTTAATTTTTAAATCAATTTCATCTCGTAACATATCTATTAAGTTTTCTATTTCAGTGATTGCATTTAATAATCGTGTTGTGACGTCAGTTATTTTTTTTATTTCCTCCTGCAGAGTTTTAAGATTTACAGCATCCTTTGGTTGAGTTGGTGCTGCCACGTTACATAGTCTCTTGTTTTCAATGTCATATTGTCCATCTTGAGTATGCTTGTAACCAATGCCTGGAGGACCACGATTAACTGGCATATGCCCCAAGTGCCTACCAAACACATCAACACTCATATTGTAATCTTCAATGGATGATATTAGCCTCACGTAATTCTTCAACGATAGAATGAATCTCGTTTACGTGATTTTGATTGCCAGCTGATGTTTCAGCTAACAACAGCCTTAAACGATCTACCAGTTCGTTAGGATTGTCCCAATATATATAGTCAGTAGTAGCATGTTTGTAAACGATTTTTTGTGGTGGGGGTAATGATAATCCAGTACCACTACGTCGTTTATTTTTAATTAACTTTGCAATATAATTATTATACTTGTTACTAGATTGTTCTCGTATTTCTTCAGCTGATTTATAATACTTTCTAAAAGCATTCGTATTGTTAATAATTTCACCATAAGCATTCAAATCTGCTTTATTAATGACTGTATTATCAGGTTCTTTCTTAAATAATAATTGTACAAGACCAGGACTTTTTTTATACTTTTTATTACCTATAATAATATCATCATTATCAAATGATATAGGACTATCACCAATTTTAAACGTATCATTCATAAACTTTCTTACACCGTACACAATGTCTAATGTTTTAGTTTCTCCTCTTCGAAGCATTGTAATGTATTTATTCTCAAGATCAAAGTTTGGAGATGTTGGTGGGGTATCTGTTAAGGTTGTATCAACATCACTAACTGCAGACATATAGCCTACTTCGTCATCATCAAAATCATTCTCCTCTTCACTCTTTAATTCTTTAGTTTTAAACTCTGATTTTACTTCATTCTTTACATGTGAACTTAACTTTTTTTTCTTCTGTTGGTGGAAAGGTGTTTCAGAAACATTAATTAATTTTTCAAGTGGTTGAACAATAGGTTTAAATGTTTCATTTAAAATTTTTTCAGTATCAGTTTTGCTTGATTTGAGTAAATCATATTTGCGTTTGATAGCATTACGAGCTTTTTCCATTTGCTGTAGAACATTAATTTGCTCACTAAAATCAGTCATGTTGACTTTTCAAAGACTTGGACTAGAATGACTGTTTTAAACGGTTAATGCTGCATTTATAAGAAATTGATCGAATCCTTTCCTATATCTACCATCATTTATTTCCCGATCTTTATCTAATACTAAGAAACCATGATTACTATTCCAACAGGATGAACACAAGTCTTTGAAACGTTGATATGTCATGTCAGTATTAACATGATCATTGTACACATGTTTTAAATTCATATCATCTTGTCGAAAAATTATTAAAAAATTTACATTATCTCTAACTAAATGTTTCGGTACTTGTGCATATGATTGACAAAGATAGAAACAATCAACATTTTTATGTCGACCCATACAATAGAAAGCTTTTACATTACCCTGCTTTTCACACGCAATATCATCAAAAATCATAACTGAATTAGGACGTGCTGTATCGGGGGATACTACAAGATCATAATCGCTGTAAGGTAAGTATTCAACACCATCAATTGGTTCAATGAGTTTCTCAAGAAACTTATATTTCGGTTGATTCAAGGACTTCGAGTATATGTAAATATTCTCAAATTTTAAACCATTAGGATGTGTGATTAGCGCTAGTAACGCATTAGTCTTTCCACAGTTTGACGGTCCACAAAATACAGCACGTATGGTATTCGGTAACAAATCACCATGTCGTTTAATATTTTTATCTTTTACCTCTGTAAGAGTATCAAAATTTATGACTGGAAGTTTGAGAGACTGTTTTTTGAAATCCATCGCTTTCAAAGTTTCAATCACAACTGTTGACTAATAGTATAAAAGGAAGTATTTATACGATTTAGAGTCATTCATACTTGAACCTCCGGAGTGGAATGATTGTTCACAAAGTATAAGGTGGATAATATTTTTATTGATATGGAGCAGCACTTGCAACCTACGTTATATGTAAAAGGCTTGCAAAAGGTTCAATGGCTTAAACCATACTTTTCGAATGTAAAAAATTTGGAGGACTTCAATTGTCCACCTTTACGCCAACTAATTACAAATGTAAAAGTTCAATGCGATAACCATTACCCAAGTGTACAGAAAAATTGTGCAGTAAGAAATGTGTGTGCTTTAAAAGAGTGGTTTATAAGTAACTTTGGACCCACGACCTCATCGACCTGTAGTACATGTTCGGCAGACGATGAAGCTGATGATGGGGAAGGGGCACTCGATCTTACGATTAATAATAAGTTTAATTATCTAAAAACTGTACACTCGGTGGGGGAAACATCGAGAAATAGAGTGGGGTGAGATGAATCTGCTATAAAAAGGCGAGTTACTAGGCTTGAGCATTATTTCCATACTACTTACAACTGAGTAAAGACTGAATATAAGTAAAATATGGAGCAGTTAAACGCAGCAGCCCGATCGTCATGCTACTTGCCTTCTCGTAGACTTAAAGATTTAACTATAGGAGAGAGATACCCAATAACTTATGTTAAACGTGTTAAAACTAAATTTGGTGAGAAAGTAGTAGTGGAATTAAATAAAACGTTTGACGTATTTATGCCAGCGCAAGTGAATAAACATTTACTGGAAACTGAAAATGCGTTTAACTTTTTAAGCGATGAAATAAATAAGCGTGTTATATATCTCAAATACTTGGGAAATTGTAAAGTTGAATTTGTATGAATGTATGAATGTGTATGCATGAGTGTTACATCGTTTATATTCACTTAAGCTTGTAAAAATTTTGTAACAAAATCATTTTTTTTTTTTTTTACAATATATGTATTAAACCAATTTATAGTATTATAATTTTTAACCCATCTTCTCATCCTCTATCCTTAATTACACTTGACATAATAAAATCTAAATAAGTTAATTCATTGAAAAAAAAAATTCATTTTAAACTGCTTTGAAAAATAATTATTTGTTTCATAAGAATATTGATTTATATTATAAAAAGTAATTCTCCAATTAACTTTAACATGCATTCTCAAAGTCGATACAACAGATTACGTCGCGTTGGCAAGGTGGCGCGCGCGCGCGGGCCGATGGGGGGCGCTCGCGTCGATACCCGTCGTAAATTAGGTTAGGTTCAGGGGGCGCTCGCGCCGATATCCATGGTAATGCAGGTTCCACTCGGGAGGGCGCGCGCATCGAATGCCATGGTAAAACAGCTTATTATTCATATGCCATGGTAAAACAGGCTCCTGTCGGTAAAACAGGTTCCTACTGGGTGCGTATCCATATGTTTGCCATGGTAAAACAACTTATTATTCATACGCCATGGTAAAACAGGCGCCTGTCGGTAAAACAGGTGCCTACTGCGGCGCGTATCGATGTGCCAGGCTTTGGTAAAGCAGGGGGCGTCGGTATTACCATCGGTCGGTAAGGTAGGAAACTGTTAGCACGGATCAGAACCATACTCTGATGGTAAGTGGCTTAGAATCCTCTTTGCCCCAGCTACTGTAGTTCGGTGTAGAATAGTTGATTCGTACACGGACACGACTGAGCTAATACTGAAAACTCACACAAATTTTGGAGTAGTACTCCCAAGCTTCCCGGAGCTCGGAAGGCGTTTTACCTTTTTTTTTGAAGGTCTAACGGGATTGTTTTTTAACTCTTTATATTGCACGTGTATGATGGATAGCGAGGTGACGACGCGCGGGTTTTCCCGGGTAATAAACCACGAGTGTGCTGTAAACGCCCAGAGACGCGCGGCTGGTCTGAACACGTTTAGCGAGTATGTACCGACGTGCAGAGTTTAACTTTCGATGCTTTAGATTAAAGTCGTATTTTTGTTTATAAAATTATCTATTTATAATATAATTTTTTATAAATCATACATAAAAAATTAAAAAATAGTAATACTTGAATCAAATAGAATTCTATTTGGTTATGTTTGTTACATGTATTACTAAAATCTGACATAATATGGAATAGAACTCTCGCAGAAGTATTAATAACTGTGACAATGCAAATAGAGCATGTCATATTAACCCATTAATGCCTGAGCCTAAACTACAATAGGTACTGCTCCCAAAAAAATTATGATTAAATTATGGTTAAATTATGATTAAAAGTGAAAAAATATATTTTTAATTTGTTTAAACAATTATTGTTTAAACAAATTATTTAAAGTTATTTTTTGATTATTTTGACACAGCTAATCGATTCTAGGGGAAAAATTACTTCGAAAATTATTATTAGAATGTTAAAATTTTTGTTGGCAATTTGTCAATAAAGTAATAAACAAATTAAAAAGAGAATAAAAAAAATATAAATAAAAAAATTAACATTCCGATATTGTTTGCTGGAATATTTTTTAATTTAAATAATTTGTTTAAGCAATAGTTGTTTAAACAAATTAAAAACCTCTTTTTTCACTTTTAGTCATGACTTAAGCTAATGCTATAATCTGCACCCATTAAGGAAGGGTTTTTGGCCTACTTTACATACAATACAAAATTTGTTTATTAGCTTATTAACAAATTGCAAACAGAAATTTCAACATTCTGATAATGATTTTCAAAGTAATTTTTACCCTAGAATCGATTGACGATGTCAAAATAATCAAAAAATAATTTTATAAATGATTTGTTTAAACAATTTAAAATATCTTTTTTTTCACTTTTATTCATAATTTAACATTATGTTACGATCTGCACCCATTTGGGGGCAGTATCTATTGCAGTTTAGACTTAGGCTTTAATGGGTTAAGCGGCACTTAGAGCTTAATTAACCTTATCCCTTTACACGAGCACCTATACTACCATAACTCTGTCGCGTTAACTTGACAACTGCTATTAATAATACCGTCCCCTACAACCGAGCTACCTAATACACTGGCATGAACTATCTATCGAACCCTACAAATGAAGGTGTACAGGAGAGCAGTCGAGCCTAGCACATCAGAAGTCAAATAGGAGCCATCCGCAAGGATGCTTGAAGGAACTCAAGCATTAACAACAGACAAAAGCCAGCGCGAGCAAGGTAGGATGCAGGTGTGCCTGATGGTAACGAGCTTTCGAGTCGTCATCCCAGCTAGATAGCATGTCCAAGAAGAGCCAGGCAGTCAACAGATCCAACGGATACAGCCAAAAGTAACCTGTAAACATCAGTTAATGAAATGGTGTTTAATACAACGGAGCAAACAGGAAAACACACTTACTAAAGTAATTGTGTACAGGACTGGGCTCTGGAAGAGGTTAAGGGATCAATGTTATTACTCACATACAGTATATTAAATAAAATACGAGCCGTCTTCCAAATACATAATTAACTGGTGATCATCGCCGTTCATCCGTCTCGAGCAAGCCTGCAGCCAGAAAAGCGAGAGAGAGAGAGAGAGAGCTCTTGATACAGCGATTACCGATCGCAGCTACGCCGTCGGACGCAAGCTGGCTCGTCTCGCGGTCGAGTATCCAGAGCCTTTCGGGCATGCATTTCCCGACGCCGTGATAACTGACTACAAACGTGCAATCGGCCGCGAGCCAGATTCCGAACCTTCCCTATCTCTCGTCCCGTCTCTCCGAGCATGGTTTCAGATAAAAAAAATTCACAAAGGTATTAGTATAATTATCTTGAATTAAAAGAGTTTATATTTATCGGCTACTAAAAGCTGTGTTGAACTTTCTTATTTTTGCAGTTGCTTTACAGAAAAAAGTGTATAACTTTTATCCTATTAGTTATACAAGCCACAAAGCGGTTTGGTACACATAAAGTACATATAATTAGAAGTACCTGTGATTTATTTCAATAATATAATTTCTGTTGAACAATGTCAAAAATCAAAATATATGATTTTTCAGTGGCTTAGGTTAGTAAAACTGCAATAATATTCAATTAATGGTTATGATTAAAATTTCATTGAAATCTTGATGTAATTTCTAATCTTAAAAGCATGTATCATTTTTTGTAGGATGTATATATTTTGAGTTATAACGTTATGAAAATGGGTCATATAAGTGCAAAACACCAAAATATGTGTTTTCTGGTTATTAATAACTTTTGTCATATCTAAGTAAAGCATCTAAAAATTTTTAATTTTGACTCTAAATCGCTCGGGCATGTGTTTATTAGAAAGTATATATTATTCGGTCTATCCGAGCCAATTTATGTTACTCAATATTTATTCAAATATTGCACAAAACCCTCTTTATTAGCAACTTACTCGCATATCGCTAAGTTTTAAATAAGGTAAGCAGGAGACCGTCGGTTCGATCCCGACCTGGGGACGTTGATTTTTTTTCTTTCTCGATCTTTCCTTAATTAATTTTCTAATACCTCTGGCAACATTTAAAACTTAGCGATATGCGAGTAAGTTGCTAATAAAGAGGGTTTTGTGCAATATTTGAATAAATATTGAGTAACATAAATTGGCTCGGAAAGACCGAAAAATATATACATTCTAATAAACACATGCCCAAGCGATTTAGAGTCAAAATTAAAAATACAATGCTAAGGTTGAAATATGATAAGCGGGGAGGTGGGATGACTAAAGGAAATATCGAGAAATAAACACTTCAAGGTACAAGGTGCATGGAATCGTCGAGTTCCCGGTAGCCAAGTGGTAAGGCAACTGCCCGGTAAGCAGGAGACCGTCGGTTCGATCCCGACCTGGGGACGTTGACTTTTTTTCTTTCTTGATCTTTCCTTAATTAATTTTCTAATACCTCTGGCAACATTTAAAACTTAGCGATATGCAAGTGAGTTGCTAATAAAGAGGGTTTTGTGCAATATTTGAATAAATTTTGAGTAACACAAATTGGCTCGGAAAGACCGAATAATATATACTTTCATCTAAAAATTTGTTTACTTATTCTAGGTTCAAAAAGGAATTGTTTAGCAGAATATCAATAATTTTTAATTTTTCATCTGCTGATTCGATATGGAATGCTACATACAGGGTGACCCATTTTAATCTATGGACCCAAATCACTTCTAAACTACGACATCTACAAAAAAATGGTTCCGACGAAAGTTAGTCAGGACAGTGGGGGCCATTTATTGGTACCACTAGTTTTAACCTTGTGTTAATTTAGAAGGTCATTTTAAGGTCACCATGGTTTTTTCTAATGGAAACCACTATTTCTGAGTACAAATTCGGCAAGAGCAGAAAATTTTACATCAAAATTGTCTTATGCAAAAATGGCTTTTGTGACCTTGGAAAGGTCAAAAATAAAGGTCAAATGTCTGAAAAAACGATTAGTCGTACTTTTTCGCAACTAACGTGATTTTTCTGGCAATATTACCGTTTATAATGCTTAAGAAAAATCAATAAATTCTAAGGGTGTTAATCTCTTTGATTAGCTTGACCTTGGTATCAATTTTCAAGTACTTTTGTAGGTCATAACACATTTTTCATTCATAAACCATGTTTTTGACTGCAATTTCTGTTTTATGATATTAGGTGCTAAAAGAATGTTACTTCTTACACGATGACGGAGATTTTCTAGTTTTTCAACCCGACCTTACAAGGGTCATATCAAGGTCACACGAGAAATGCATAACAAAAGTACTTTTATCTTACTTTTAGCGTTATCCGGAAACAACGACGTAGTAGACTGGTTCCATCTCAAATCATGCAGGCTGGATAACTCGACATCACCGATTTGTTTCGAAATAAAATGTTGTTTGGTATCAGAAATAAGCGAACACGTGTTTTTTTATTTTTCGGTTTGACCAAAATTAATAATTTCATGAGTGTTTTAAAAATAAACCCAAAAAACGATATGTTCAACATAAATACTAAAAATAGCTGACATTTCCATAATTTTTAATAATTTTTAATTCTATCTCGCGTAATGGTAGTATTTTTTCCCTTTTTTCTAGAGTCGACTTTTCTTAAAAAAGTCAACTTCATAAAACAATAGAGCTATTTTGCAAAATTTTTTTCTAATTAGTTTTTTTTTAAAATCCCATAAATATTTAGCTGAAAATTTTCTTACAGATACTTCAGTATAATACCTAAATATATGCTATTCAAGACCGTTCAGACTTAAGATTTAAAACGTATTTAAAATTTTATTAATATGGCTGATAGAAATTGTTGATATGGTAATAATTGTAGGAGAATGTCACAATAATTTTGCCGCTTCATCAAGACTTTATGCTGAACGCTTTTCAGATAGAAGGCACCCTTCTGATATGACAATAAGAACCTTAACTGCAAGAGCTCGCGAAAGTCACCTTGTTCATCTACGGCGTCATCATGATTATGAAAATAATGATGCGCGAACCTTAACAATCCTCGCAGCTGTTCATTTAGATCCGCACATTAGTACTCGACAGATTGGAAGAGAAACCCAATCTATGTACACACATATAAATACAAAAGGCATGATTAATGAAAAATAATCAGAACTTAAAAATAGTCGGAAACTACGTTCATGAGGCTAGAAATATAAAAAAGTAAAGTATCGGTTTATAATATTATAGCTTAGCTTACAATAGAATTTTTTTTCACCTGGAACTAACCTACTATCCCCACCTCGGAGACCGGCCCGAGGATGTAATTAAGGGGTTCGACGTTTGCCATCATTTCAGTTCTTGTCGGGGGGAAGGGATGCTGCCGTCTCTCTCTCTCTCTCTCTCTCTCTCTCTGACTAGCGGCGACGTGCCCGTATCAGGGGGAAAGTGTTGTTCCCGCCACTCTCTCTCTCGCTCTGACTAGCGGCGACGTGCCCGTGTCGGGGGGAAGGGGTTGAAAAAAAATATTAAACTTGTAAGCGAATAACGAGCATTTGCACAAAGGTTTGCAATTTAATTTCACATGAGATTTAAATTTAGACAATTAATACAGAGTTTCAACAGAATCAGTCAAAAGAAAATCAACGGAAAATCCTTAGTAAATATGTACTACTCGGAAACAAATAAAGATAAACAATCGAACCAAAAACCAGAAAAAAGTTGAGTTCAAGTAGATATGGTTTGAAAAAAAAGAAGCTCAAATTGCTTAATTTGAAGCAAAGTTATGAAGATAATAAAAAATTGAAGAAATTTTAACCAATGTATAGGTAGGGTAGAACGGACTCTGTGACGTCACAGCGGGCCCCGTTGGAGTACATGGGTGCGAGAGAGAGAGGTAGAGGGAGTGCGCGCGCATTGCGTCTCTCTCGTGCTGAGATTGCTCCGGCGTCATAGACGCCCCGATGCAGTGCGTGGGTGTGAGAGAGACAGGTAGAGGGAGTGCGCGCGCATTGCGTCTCTCTCTCGTACTGAGAGTGTTCTGACGTTACAACGGGGCCGGAGGCCCGCGCGTGTATGTGTGAGAGAGAGAGAGCAAGAGAGGTTACGCGCGCAGTGCGTCTCTTGCAGTAAGAAGAGTGACGCATGTAAGAGAGAGAGAGAGAGCACTACTGCGCGTACCCACGCTCTCTTCCTCTACGTCTCTCTCTCGCACTCACGCAGAGATACTGATGATGCGCTAGGCTATTCGGACGCCGTGTTATAATAGCTGACCCAGAGCGTCTATGTTGGTGTGTGTGAAAGAGAGAGAGATAGAGAGAGTACATTTGTTAGAGAGAGAAGAAATGATATAGGACAATTTTAGATACTGAACGAATATGTTATTTACGCTTATTATTGGTGGCCCTAAAAAGGGCCGTTTGTTATTATTTATTAAATATAAATTTACAATTTTTTGTAACCGTCTTTCTGTGGTAATGATTTATTATTTATTAAAACTTTTTCCGTATATTTTTTCCATTGCGACGACATTGATTGATGATTACTGTTATCCTTAGTATTGGATTTTTTATCGATTAGAGAAACTCGATCTGAACTTTGGTTTGGACCCATCGGTCCAAAATAATCAAACGGAAATGAAATAAAATTTGAACGTAAGCTTATTTTATAAAATATAAATGTCGTAGGTGTATTCAAAAAGGTTAAAAGTCGACTCGTCGTGAGAAAAGGTCGTATACCCAAAAGTGCAGGTGTGCAGACAATAGAGGCGAGGGTGACCGGAGGATTTTGGCTTACCGAGAAGCTATTTATCTTAATAGGTAAAGTAAGTATTGCGGTTAGTACGAAAGAGAAGCAATAATTTATCGTAAGGTGAGCGTATTTAAGAAAATAGAATAAATGCGTGAGAAGATTTTATTTTTATTTTCATGTTGTAGCAGGAAGGAAAAATGTTAGGTAAGTAAATACGAAATACAAAATTATGTACGAGGTAAGTGTCGATTTATTTAAATATTTTACGAGATATTACAGGCAATATATATTATACATTGTAATAAATACGTATTATTTCATCACAAATATAATTAGAATGAAAGCATGTTAACTCCAAGTATACAATATCAAAGTAATATTCTAAGAAAAATTTAGACTCTTCGTAATTAAATCGATCTTTTACTCTCGATTTTATGTCATAATTACCGATTACAAAACTTTTAAAGAAATTTCGTCCTTCGCGTGAATTTAAATTATAATCGGTAACTTTTTCTTTCACAATATCGCAAATAAAATTTTTACATTTTTCAATATCGTTGATATAGCGTTCGAGTCGACGATATCGTTCTTCTACACAAAAAATACTATCCTTTAGTCCTTCGAAAGTTGATTTTTGCATAACTATAGCTGGTTGAAAACATTTTCTCTTCTTTTCTGTTTTGTTTCCGTTGGATAATTTTGACGTTTTATTCAAAATAATAGATACTCCATACGAAGTAGCAAAAATTATTTCCAAATCGTTGATGTAGATTCTTGGTCGACTTTTATAAGATAAGTCATTGTCGTTATTAAAATATTCCGATATTTCGTCGAGTTTATTTTGTAGTTCTACCCATGTATTCGAATCGATTACTAGTCCTGTCGAGTGAGTTTGATTTAACAATTGAATAACGGGTTCCATTTTTTGATTATGAAAAACTTGTACACTGACATTTATTATTTTTGTAGCCGATTTATTTAGCTAGTACGAAGTTTCGAGTAAATTTCGATGCAGCGTATGTCTTTTATCTTCTAAATTCACAGACACTTTTTTCTCACTGTCCATTTGTTTGAAGGTTTCGTCTTCGGTAAAAATAAAATCAGTTTCTAACAATGCTTGAGCCATCTTTGTAATACTTTATGTCGCACAGGTCTCGACGAGTTTACCGATTATAGGAAAACTAGTTTATAGAAAAGATGCTGTAATACTGCATTCAGAGTGAGCGGTGTGTCCCTTTTAAACCCTGGCCGGTCCCACGCAAAGGTCGCTCGTAAAATAGGAGGGGGTCTATTTAGAGGGTTACGGGTTTGTACAAGTAACTTCAAAGTCACATGTATTAAGAAAGCGGTTCTTTTACATATTTTAGAAGAGAAGGAAAACGCGTAAAGATACTTTTTTCGAACGAAAATGCATTATGCAAAAGACGACGATGTCTCGAAAGAAAATTTTTGTTCGTACAAATTTCAAAAGAAAACCCTGATCGTAAAATTCTGCCAATAATTGAAAATTTGTAAGGCGTTGGTAAAGTAACGCGAAACGCAAAAAATTTATGTTTCCTTCTTTTTCAATCAATCGTAGGTAACGTTTTTCGAAAGATTTTTCTAAACGTCTTTGAGGTTTTTCGTTGTGTCTAGAAATTTACAAAAAAAAAGTAAGAGTGGGGTTGTCATAGAAAAAGTTAATTTGCTAGGAAAAATTGGAGATCGTAGTTAGTTCAAATCTTGCTTTCGACGCGAAAGAACCTTAACGCGTACATAAAAATATAATTTCGTGTTCGTGTTCTATTATAAAAACTATATATTATAAAAATTTATATATTATAAAACTATGAAAGTGTATTTGTGAATGTACTGAAAAAAGTGACACTGAATAAAAAAGTACACACATTCGCAAATTAACGCAGGAAAAATTTTAAACTGCAAATAACGAACGTTTAAAATAATTATTAAAAAATAGAAATCACGCAACGATAAATAAAACAAGTGTTCGCAATGGAAGGAAAAATTTATAATAAGTTTATATTAATTTTATCTCGCATTATTGGATTTTTATCGGTTTTTATACCGTCGTTAACGGAAACGTTCGATCGCGATTTTTTTATATTTTTAGGCAGTAATATGACGTTAAATCAGGCTCGCGATTGTATGATCGAAATTATCCGAATTTTAAGTGTAGAACAGTTTATTTTAATTTATAAAATGTTTTTACATGACGACGAGTTTGCAACGTTGATCGCGGGAGATATATTAATTTCTGGCGGTCTTAGAAACCATATGTTATTGGACGAATTTTTTAAACATTACGAAAGATTAGGTAGTTATTTCGGTTTTAAAAATTTAAATACAAATAATAATTATACAATTTTTTAATTATTTATCTTAAATAAATTTTAGAAATTATAACGGATACGGAGGACAGCTGTATTCCTCGATTACGTCGTCAGCGCGAGGCTGCTTGCATCGACAAAAAGCTTGCGCGAAATTCCAAACAAGCTATCGAGAGGATGGAAATTCAAATGTCGAGGCAAAATGAAAATCTCTCGGACGATGAAGATGACGACTATGTTGTCCAAGCAGCCCCAAATTGTAGTCGTAAAAGGAGGATACCGGGTCGCGACGAGAGGGCACCTGGATCTGGATGGATATGTGTAAAAACTCCTAAAGTATAAGAATATGCGTTAAATGATTACGCATTAGGTCAGATATCGCAAATCGGTGAGTAACACTTTATTACTTTTTACAATAGATATAGAAATATTTTAACACTTTTTGTTCAATACAACACTACAATAATCTGTATTGAAAATTAAAAATTAAAATAATGAAAATAATAAAACGTGTTAAAATAATTCTATAATTGTAAACATATATAGCTTTAAAAGTAATATTAATTTAATAATATATATTTAAGCTCGAAGACGATTGTTTTTCGACAATCGAGAATATCTGTCGACGGCTTGGCGAGTCGGGGTATAGATAAGCGAGGAGTACGAGCTGTCCCCTCACTTATATCCGCCAACAGCCGATTCAATTTTACGAGCGTTCGATTCTTTACGGCATCGATTTATTCAATAAAAATTAGTAAGCGAATTATATAGTAATAATAATATTATATTTTTATTTAGCGTCTCCGTGTGAAAAACAAATAGGTGGAGGTCGTACCGCGGAATTCTAACGTGTACATCTTCAGGCAAATAGCGAACGATACGTGCCCCGTTTTCGTACATTAGGTCGCGAGATAAAGTTTAAGATTACAGATTATACAGGAAGCGAAAATCCTGTTAAATATGTCAAAGACGCGTTTTAAGAAATAACACGTTATATATTAAAAGATCGGTCGAACAGTGATATGATCGGAATAACTTTAAGTTCCGACAAATTTGCGTTAGGCAGTGCCGGGTCGCGTTTTACACGCGTACGAGATTTTAAATCAAAAGAAATATGGGAATTGTTTGGCAAGGTCTGTCAAAGCAATACCGATTTTTCAATTGATGAATCGTTGAATATCAGTGTTGTTTACGTTGAAATGCCCGTCGGAAAGGGAAATTCGGGTGTTGAGAACAAAGAGGTTGATTTTCACAAAAAATCAATCCTCAGAATAAAAAATAAAGATAATTTATGTCTACCCCGCGCTCTTGCTTGCGGTGAAGTTTACTCGAGGAAAGTAGACACTCCCGAATGGCGAAGCGAATGGAAGGCTATTTCTTACCACATGCGTTTTCGGCAAACAGAGTGTGCGCGAAACTTGTGCACGCTTGCAAAAATAAAAGTTCCAGAAAACGGATGTGGTCATGATGAATTTAGGTTATTTCAAAATTATTTTCTTGAAAAAAAATATAAAATTAATAATTTTTGAAGAAAATAATTTTGGAAAAGGCGCAAAACCGATTTTTGACGGAACATCGTATTTTTCTGACGAAAGTATAAATATTAAAACAATTTATTTATTGTATAATTTTAATAATAAACATTTTGATTTAATCTTAAATATATTAGGTATCGTGTCAAAATTTCGATATTGCATAAATTGCAATGTAGCATACAAAAATGTTTTGTCTCACAAGTGTACGAGACAATGCACTCAATGTTTAAATGATTCAAATTGTGAAAAATTAAACGAAATTTCGTGCATTGATTGTAAACGCGTATTTTATAATGACGCGTGTTTTCAAATGCACAAGCGACCCGGCTCGATAAGTTGCAAAGCATAAAAAAAAACTGTAAAAAGCGTATGCGATAGTTTAAAATATTGTTCGACATGTAACCTTATTGTAGATTTAAGAAAAGAATTACACATTTGCGGTGAAAAATATTGTAGTAGATGTCGTTCGAGACATTCTATAAATAAATTATGTAATATTGAACCAATTCAAGAAACGCGTGTAAGGAGGAAAAATAATTATCATCCGACTACTCAATTTGTTTTTTATGATTTTGAGACCCGTCAAGATGAAATTTACGGAGAAAAATCTTTGAAACATAGCGTTAATTTATGTGTCGCACAATTATGTTGCGACGATTGTAAAAAAACCGATTTGAAAAATTTGTGTTTGTTTTGCGGTGTTCGTCAACACGTATTCGAAGGTGATAATTCGATACGTGATTTTTTAAATTTAGTCATTCGAAGAAAAACGAATTTAAATGATATTATTTGTATTGCGCATAACGCACGGGCTTTCGACTCTCAATTTATTTTAAAATATTTAATCGATTTTTTAAAAATTTATTTTAATGACAATGTTTCGCCAACCATTATTATGAACGGTCGAAATATTATAAAATTGCAATTAAAAAATACAAAATTTATTGATAGTATCAATTACATGCCAATGAAATTGGCAAATTTACCCAAAGCATTTGGGCTTTCAGTTGATGTAAAGAAAGGCTACTTTCTACATCTTTTTAATACAAAAGAAAATATAAATTATGTAGGCTCGATTCCGGATGATAAATATTTTTCCCCCGAAACGATGTCGAACGAAGATCGACAAACCTTCTATAATTGGTACAATAGTATTGACAAAAATAATGTATATAATTTACGCAACGAAATAATAAAATATTGTATAGACGATGTAAATATATTGCCAGAGGCGTGTATAAATTTTCGCGAAATATTTAAAAAATATAACGTTTGCCCATTTGAAGTAGCTGTAACGATAGCTTCAGCCTGTTCGATATTATACCGTAAAAATTTTTTAAAAAAAGATACAATAGGTATAATACCGTCAACAGGTTATGCGCAAACGGGACAAAATTCACAAGAAGCTATTTCGTGGCTTCTGTGCGAAGAAAAAAAAATCGGTCGCGAAATTATACATGCCGCACGCGCTCGAGAATATATTTTAACCGAAGGTTTCCGAGTTGATGGTTTTTTACCGAGCGTAAGCCATAAGGGTACCGTTTATGAATATCACGGTTGTTTTTACCACGGGTGTCCTCGCTGTTTTTCGTCGAGTCGTGATAAAATTTTAACAGACGGTTCGACTTTTAACAGTCGTTACGAAAAAACCGATTTAAAAACTAAACACATTGAAAGCTTCGGATATATTGTAATAGAAATGTGGGGATGTGATTTTAAAGAATATTTATCAGATAATGTCGATTTAAATAACTTTTTAAAATCACATTCTCTTTTAAAAGGGATTAAAATAGAACCGAGGGATGCTTTTTACGGTGGCCGTACAGGTAATACCGTAATTTTGTACGAGACGAAAGACAGCGAGAAAATTAAATATTTAGATGTATGTTCGCTGTACCCGTACATTAACAAGTACGGAAAATACCCACTAGGTCATCCAAAAATTTACATTGGTCAACAATGTAACGAATTAGCAGGTACCGATTTTAAAAATTTTAATAATGTCGAAGGTTTAGTAAAATGCGATATTTTACCTTCGCGAAATTTATTTCATCCCGTGTTACCGGTAAAAATGCACGAAAGATTACTTTTTCCATTGTGTCGTACGTGCACAGAAATGCTAAATGAACAAGAGTGCACGCACGACCGGGAAGAAGAACGTATTTTTACCGGTACATGGGTGTCTGATGAAATAAAAAAAAGTTTAGAACGCGGATATAAATTAATAAAAATTCACGCAATTTGGCAGTATAGTGTTTGTCAATATACAGCCAATACAGACGGTCTATTTAACGAATATATTAATACTTTTTTAAAATTAAAGCAAGAGGCCAGTGGGTATCCCAGTGAATGTACAGACGACATAAAAGAAAAACAATTTATAGAAGAGTATAAAAATAAAGAGGGAATAAATTTAGATCCGAAATTAATTAAAAAAAACCCTGGTTTACGCTGGGTAGCTAAATTATGTTTAAATTCATTCTGGGGAAAGTTTGGGCAACGCGATAATCTGACGAGAACGGAAATCGTCAAAGATTATCAAAGCTTGCTCAAACTTTTTTCAGACCCCGAGATAAATGTGAAACAAATCGTTATAGCGAACGACGAGGTACTCTATGTCTCTATAGAATACATTAAAGAAACAGAAACCGAGTCGGGGGGGTAGTAACGTAGCGATTGCCGCCTACACTACAACACAGGCTCGTTTGTTATTGTACTCGTATTTAGAAAAACTAGATAGACGCGTACTTTACTACGACACCGACTCAATTATTTTTACAAGTAAACCGAGTGATACGTACGAACCAAAGGTAGGGTCCATGCTAGGCGAATTAACCTGCGAATTGAAAATTTACGGTAAAGGTTCATATATTGAAAAATTTGTTTCAGGAGGTCCAAAATTTTATGCTTTTAAGGTAAGAAATAGTAAAAATGAAACATTTGAAATTTGTAAAATTAAAGGAATAAAATTAAATTATGAAAATTCAAAAAAGATTAATTTTGACAGTATCGTAAATCTTATTAATAATAGAAACGATGATGATAAAAATAAAATACAATTGCAGTTCAATTCGATTGCAAGGACCCGATTCCACGAAGTTATCACTCGCGAAGAAACAAAAACTTGTAGCGTCGTTTTGAAAAAACGAAGATTTGTTTCAAATACTTTGTCTCTTCCGTTCGGTCATATATAATTGTCCTGCGTTCAATTATAACTCTATGTATATATGTATATAAATATAACGTTAATGATAATTAAATATTTATTTTAAAAATTAAACATTTGCAATTTACTTTTTTTCCCCTATTCTGTTCCTTATCCTTTTATTTTTATTTTCAGGTACTTAAATAAACGTACAATCAATTATATTTCAAACATATATTTATTATCAAATTTTAAATTCTAATAACAATAATATAACATTTCCAAGGTAAGAGTTTTTATTTTTAATATTATCGTTTTTTAGTGTCGCGTCCCGACGAAAATTATATTATTATTTTTCGTAAAAAGTACTGCGTAGTTTAGAATAAAAATACGGCGTAGAAGACGAACAAAATAAGGTTGATAAAGAATGGTTCTAAGTAAATGCAGTAATATAAAATATAATTTATAGAACTAAGGAACAGATTATTTCACGAGTGTTTCAAACGAAACAGAGACTGATAAGTAGAGTTGAAGATATTATTCAAAGCCAATACGCGTATAAGCGGGATCGCCGATAGTGAGATCGAAACGAAGGGTTACGCAAGAGTTTTTTTTGTACTGCACTATAAAATCAATGCTCGGAGAAGAGCCGGCAATGGGAAACATCGACTAGAAAATTCGAGCATTAGAAGGAAGTAATAAATTAAGCCGTTCTTTGGGTAACGTCGCAGTAATAAAAGGGGGACAGCAAATTCTCCGAATTAACTACGAAGCGATACAGAAAATGCATGGGATTCGATAATTTTTAACTACGCACATCTAACGGTCCAATCGGGTGCAAGCACAGAAAAATCGAGAACTACTTACACATCTCCATTTAAGGCAAATTGTAAGACAAGGCGAAGCGTAAGACAAGGACAGATGCATAGGATTTTAGGGTATATAAAGAGGACCCAGAAGAGACACAGGCACTCCTAAATTTTCATCTAAAGCTTTCGCAAGGCGAAGCTCTGCTGGACAACTCTTTGATTTTTATCCGAGGGCGTGGCTCTGCTACTTGAACTTTAAGTAATACGTATTAAAAATCACAAGAGGAATCGAGACGTATCATTGACATCTACAAGCCATAGTCGAGGAACTACGACTTCGACATCTGGAAATCGTCGAGCTCCAACAGCATACACATCTAACGTCGACGCCCGCAGGTCTAGCAGGACATTGTACGGCAATCTGACACCGCTACCCACGTTCAAGGCGGACCTTCGTTCCTCACCGAATATACACACACATATATATATATATATACATATATATATCTATATATTTGGGTACTTAAGGTATATTCTTTTCGGCTATCTATACGCTTGTATTATTCGTAAAGGCAACCTGATATTTTATGTTATTTCGATTGCTGAACCAACCGTTTTTCTTTTAAAACAATTATTATTACATATTACAATTTATTTATAATAATTATTCGTTACATTGTATTTGAATTGAAATATTCACGGTTTGAATTACAATTTATTAACTATAATTCATGTTTTAAACGACAACCATTTTTTATTTTATCTGCATTTACTTATAATGATTCCTATTTCAATTATTGATTATTAATGTTTATAATAAAATAACCTTGTGTATTTTTTTATTCTATAATGTGTTAATATGTTCGCCGTACATTTGTTTATTTAATCAAAATTAATCGTTATTCGACTTAAATAATTTTATACAATTGTTAATAAAATAGTGTAAATTTATGTGTTTTTGCCCATTAAAAAGCTGTAATAATTTAGTTTCACGTGTTCATTTAAAGAAAAACAGCATATTATATTTAAATAAATAATGCATAATTAATACGAAACAAAACATATATTATTTTATTTATCCCACATTATATCCTGCATCTCTACTCTCAAAATAACTTCGCTCGCTACTCCCGGAGACGTAAGGCTAGTCCTAGTCAAACAAGAGCGAAAGGAACGCGAATGGTTTATTAACCATTTGCCTTCTTGTAATATTTTTTATGGTAATTGGTGCAAGTCTGGACGTGACATTAGTGTATCGGTTGGCCAGAGTGGATGATGAATTTCGCTTGCATCGAATATCGCTAAATCTAACGCTACGAGTAACCAGCCTAAATGTATCTCGGTATTATCGTTATCTTGACACATTAAGCAAGTATACACAGAGTCGTGAAATAGTCCTTTATGCTGAAAAATTGCGGTTAACTTTCGATCAGTCATTACGTCCTTCATAATTTTACAAGCTTTGATGGTCCATCGATGCGGTTTATCAGTTTTTGGTAATATGTTTGAAAGTCCGCATAGTATGACTCTCGAGGGTAGCAGCATGAAACGATCGTCCAAGTCATAGATCCCATTTTCTATTACGTCTTGGGTAAGCTCGATCTATCTCCAGTGTCTACCGATCTGCAGCGTTCGATGACGTCATCCGTGATATATCGTCCCCATTCACCGTTTACCTTTATAGCTATAAACTGACTTGGCTGAAAAAATAATATTAATAAATTATTTAATTATTAAATTAATTTTCATTGTCATTGTTTAAATTTCTTTGTATACTTACATAAAGGTCTGCATAATTTAATTTACTAGTCACAGGTACAATGACTACTCTTTCTTGATTATTTTCAGACACAATTTTTTCGGTGTGAATGTATTTCGGTACTACTTCGTAATACTCGTTGATTTCCTTCTGTTGAGCACTGTACGCTTCGTCTTCGTCGATTATTTGTACGTAGAAAGACGAAGGGGTATGAAACGTTGACACTCTTACACTTTGTTTCGAATTAATTATTCTTCTCATGTCGCGATGTTTTAAATCTCTTAAAACGTGTATCCTACAGTTACTCGACATTTTGCCAAAATTCTATTTTAGCTGTAGTTTTAAAAAATGACTGACTCTCCCTACACAAAGTTTCGATATTTAAGTCGACGACGAGTAGAGGTGGAAAAATTAGCAGAGGGAGTAAAATAAAATAGGAAAAAATTTTGGCCAATGGTGAGGTTGCAGCGTTACTTACGTACCACCTCCAAGGAAAATCGAGGGTAAGTTTTAAGGGAGGATATCGTGGGAAGGTGCGCATACGTAAAAATTATTTTTTCTCGCAATATCGACAAAGAAAAGTTTGAATAGACTTTTATTCCGTTAACGTTTTTGTGTAGTTGACAAAGTAAGAAACGGATGAAACCTCATAAATTTAAAAATATACAATAAAAAGTCGTAAAGATTATTTATTTCTTACTATAAAGAAAGTTCACGCGTCTACGTTTGTCGGTAAATGAACAATACGCGTAATAAATAAAAACGTCTTTTGTAAATTTTTAAAATTTTAAGAATTACATAAATTTTTATAGAGTCGTGGAATAATTTTGAGAGTATAAAGAAAATTCTATAAATAATTCATTTAACGATAATCTTTGAACAGATGTCATTCTCTAAAAGTGTGGGAATCTAATATTTGAATATTGTTATTTAAAAAAAGTTTAACAATGGTATGCTCAAGCTTTTACTCAATCTCGTAAATTAAATTTTATACGTTACGTGTACTCAAAAGATTTTTTCATGTATTCTTCTTGGACACCTTGTCTTCGCGGAATTCTATTTTTAAATATTTGAAAAACTAATACATTCACAAACTAATAAATTGACAAACAGATATAAATTTAGAAAACGTACAATAGAAAAGTAGTCAAAATTTTTTATTACATTTCTTTCTGTAAAAAAGGAAAAAGGACCACGCATCTTCCTTTGTAGATGAGTCAACAATACCTCGTAATAAAAACTACGCCTTCCTTTGTTAATTTGTTAAATCGCAGTCATCCTGTCGTGGGAGAATATTAGATTCAAAAAAGGAAAAATCGATAAATTATACGCTTAATGGTTGTGATTTTGAACAGATGGCGTTACATAATAATAGTTTTAGTGAAATAATACCTCGTCCGCTCACCCGCGCTCAT
This sequence comes from Theocolax elegans, assembly GCA_026168455.1. Classification (NCBI taxonomy): domain Eukaryota; kingdom Metazoa; phylum Arthropoda; class Insecta; order Hymenoptera; family Cerocephalidae; genus Theocolax; species Theocolax elegans. The sequence continues at coordinate 69,978,223 of CM047425.1, forward strand.
AAATCAGCTATTCTAAGCGAACGCGTTCAAAAAAGGTTTTTCCGCGTGAATCAAACAAGACAAGGAAGGTCTCTTTCTACCGAAAGAAATTGCTGTTCTCGGCGTAGATTGCAATTTCATAGCACACTGGCTGATCAAGGCCCCATACGACTACACAGAACTCTCTAAGGGTATCGTAGTCACAAACAGTTACTTAACGTGCTATCACCAAGGCATAGAATGATTCAACGGTGAATCGAACAGTGTCGACGTGTACAACAGTCTACGAGAAGTTGCACGAAACGCTTTGAGGATCTACGTTAGGGGAATACCTAAAGTTTTATTCCTACAAAACCTTCTCGCTAGACAAATAATCAATTTGGAGGAGTTGAACTGTCCGTCGTTTACAAACCTTCCACGCGTTAACGACCACTTATGTTTTTTACATGGACGGAAAAGGGATTACATGAGTTGTGCATTGACATATGCATATAAATTACGTATTTGGCTGCATAAAACATTAGCCTATCGCCCTTCAACCAGCAAAGTCATCGATCTAAAAGAAAAAAAGAAGGAAACGGAAAAAGAGGACATCAACAAGGACAAAAGACGACATACAATTATTGCGTCTTCGAGACAAGGAACTCCGTCTGGGAAACCACGACAAAAAACGCCAACACCAACCAAATCAAGGCAGAGCACTCCGATAATCGTAACTTGTACTGCATACTCAACTCCTATAGATGCTAGCAACACAAGTATTTCCACCATCTCCCAAGATACGATCGATGCCGATCATTTATACGACATAGTACGCGAGGAGGAGGAAGCCGCTGCAAAGCATGAACACGTTGCAAATACTCAACGCAATAAAAATTTTGCCTCTGCAGACAGTGGGAGTGTACCCTGCGGACAAGATTCCTCAGATTCTGACGAAGCCGACTGCAATTGTTGTTAACAATGAGGACCACCGAAAACCCGGTGAGCATTGGCTGGCCATCTACATCGATAAACGCGGAATCGGATACTTCTTTGACAGTTTCGGTCGACCACCCACCGTACCACAACATATTCAATGTCTCCGAAGAAACTGTAAGGTTTACACCTGGAGTCCTAAGCAGCTACAAGATTTCGCTTCTATCCTGTGTGGTCAGTATTGCGTTAATTTCATTCATCACATGTCTCACGGTCATTGCATGGACAGTTTTTGGAAACTGTTCACCGACGATACTGCATACAACGATAAATTAAATTTAAAATTATTTTATAAGAATATCAACAATAATTTTCATTATAATAATAATTGTAAGAAGAATGTTCATTGTATAACTCATTAGCAAACATGTAAAAGAATACATAATAATAATAATAATAATTTTAATTATAATATATAAACAGGTACATTAGTTGTAAGTTTCTATTATTAACGTAATATATATTTAACCGAATGCACAACACGTATAATTTTACTCTTATTTACTCTATATCTAAGTGTGTGAATTTATTATAAGTTTTATCAGGTCAACCGGAATCACTGTCTATTTATAAGTTTCGTATAATAAAATGTGTGTGAGTGTCTTTGCGTCTATTCTTAAGCTACTCTTATACTTAATATTAACCGAGTGTCAAATCTAGTTTTAATTTTATGTATTGTATAATCATCTATATGTATATCTCTGCGTGCGTAATTATTCATTCTATGTTTCGTTCTCTCCTTTTATATTATAATACTTGAATAAACATCTGGGAATTTATCTACAAATTACATACATTTAATTATTTAACCCTCTCACCTCCAACTCCCATTCGTACCATGTTAAATATAAACCTATACGCATACTGCATACTCTCTCTCTCTCTCTCTATCTCTCTCTCACACACACCAACATAGACGCTCTGGGTCAGCTATTACAACACGGCGTCCGAATAGCCTAGCGCATCATCAGTATCTCTGCGTGAGTGCGAGAGAGAGAGGTAGAGGAAGAGAGCGTGGGTACACGCAGTAGTGCTCTCTCTCTCTCTTACATGCGTCACTCTTCTTACTGCAAGAGACACACTGCGCGCGCAACCCCTCTTGCTCTTTCTCTCACACATACACGCGCGGGCCTCCGGCCCCGCTGTATCGTCACAACACTCTCAGTACGAGAGAGAGACGCACTGCGCGCGCACTCCCTCTACCTCTCTCTCTCACACCCACGCACTGCATCGGGGCGTCTATGACGCCGGAGCAACCTCAGCACGAGAGAGACGCACTGCGCGCGCACTCCCTCTACCTCTCTCTCTCGCACCCATGTACTCCGACGGGGCCCGCTGTGACGTCACAGAGTCCGTTCTACCCTACCTATACATAAGTACGAGAGAGAGAGAGAGAGCGAAGCTCTCTCTCTCCCTCTTTCCCTCTCACTCCCTCTCTGGCACGCGCGGGCCCCCGTCGTGACGTCACCACCGGGGTAGACACCCCATTGTCCACGCTAGACAACCCCATTGTACGTGCTAGACAACCCCATTGTCGCGCTAGACAATACCATTGTTCCCATTGTTCCCATTGTTCGCGCTAGACAATCCCATTGTTCCCATTGTTCGCGCCAGACACCATTGTTGTTAGGCCACGCCCATGTCGGCGCGCTATAAGGTACCCTTACTACTACCAAGTAGTGATTTTTAAGCTCGTACATCTATTTTTTTTATAATCTATAAACGACCATTTTGGATTCACTATTTTGAATTAAAAATTTTACTATTTTGACTTTAGCTTAGTAATCAGCAACTTCGAAAACTCCCGAATAGAAATTTTTAATTTAGTACATTTATATTTTTTTTAATTGAAATATTTCAAAATTCTTGCTTTACATTTGTGATCAACGACACCAAAAACTCCCGAGTAGAGATTTTCAAGTAGTTACATTTATATTTTTCGAATTTTCGGAATCGCCATCTTGAATCCACTATTTAGAATTGAAAATTTTGAAATTTGGACTTCATATTTGTAATTAGCGACTTCAAAAACTCCCGACTAGAAATTTTCAATTTGTTATACTAGCTAGATTTTTCAAAAATGATTTTTTTCGAAAAAATTGCATTTTTTTATATTTGTTTGTTTATTTGACAATTATAATAAACAACTATGGTAAATATACCATTTTTCTATGTTCTCTTACTGATAAATTAGTATACGAACAAAAATCACGGGACGAAAATACTTTTAAAATTGATTTAATAGCGAAAATCTGAAGTTAAGTTGATGGTAACCCACGTTACTACCGTGCAACAGAGGGTTAAGTAGCCGAATGATACATTTATGTTTGTAACTGTAATATCATAAGATGTATTTACTTGTAATTTTGATTGGTTACTTTCAAGTAAGGATTGATCGTATTTTTACTCGTTTTGTTTCTTTTTTGATAGAAGAATAGTTATATGAAATCGTGGCAATTAATTTTCGCATATTATTCATATCGCTTTTGTTAAAGAAATACTCCGTTTTTTTTGCATATAGTATATATCCAAGAACAAATGTGAATCCTACAATTATTAGCCAAGTTTGAGTCATTGGATAATTGTGACGATATGTCAGTTGCAATATATACTTGCCATTTTGTCCAGTCATTTTCATTTATAGTAGATGTAAAGAACCCGAATAACAATTCAGTCTGTATTTAATGTAATTAATAAAAAGAATCCAGTGTTCTTTTGAGCCTAACATTTGATGCACTGGGAGAATCCATACCTGTTTATTATATAATTCAGTTTCAATAATCCATTTCTGATATCAAAGAGTAATGTATGCTTTATCTATAATTGAATTAACTAAAAAAGTTTTAAAGAACTTTACTCTAACATTATCATTAGCAAGATCACATATTATTGTAGATAGAGAATTAATAATTTTATCAACTGCGACGCTACTTATCGCCGGCCCAATAAGTAAAACAAATAAAGGAACCGACGGAGGTTCCGTTGTAGCTACGTTAAAAATGGCTATATCGCCGATTTTATATTCATTTGGATGCCTGGCATTATTAGAACCAAAATTATGAGAATTACCTGGCAACACTTCCTCCCGACTCCGCGTCTCAGAGGGAATCCCGACGGCTATCCGCCTCGAAACCGACGGTCTTTACAGTAAAGGAAAATATTAAAATACCAAATAAACACTCACGAATTCATCTTTGCATAAACCACTGTAATTTTATTCATAAAAATAAATAGATGTTTTTATAAAACTTCCGGCACCAATTTACAATTAATAAACGCAATAGCGACTGACTCACACACGTGCACACACTCTCCGCAAATCTTAAAATATATTAATAAATATATAATTAACTCGGCCGCCTGTCGGGCTAAGCGTGAATAATTTTCGCCTAACTTAATAGAACGCTGCTCCAACTTCAACTCAACTCTACTCTACTCTACGCTCGACTACTCTACTTACAAAAATAGCTACTCAACCTATTACTCTTAATACGAATGAATCATCTTTGGCACTCGGAAGGTGCGCAATACTAATAATAAATTATCATAATCAGTAACCCAGTCGGTGCTGACGCTCCGTGTCTACCGACTAATCTCAACTCTACGAATAAACTCAACTAATTACGGGATAAAATATTAAAAAAATGTACAAGTACACTTTTTTGCCAGTACTCCATTTTTGTCCATTTCTGTACCAAATTAAATTATTATATTAGGAATATATAAGTAATATTATAAGTAAATAATAATAAACATTTGAATGGCTCATATAATAACCGTCTGTCATGTTTTCATTTGTTTTTACCTGACAGCTTTTGCTTTTTCTTTGTGTTAACTACGTGGTGTTTTGTTCCAATTATTTATTTATTTATTTATTTATTGTTTATTTATTTATTTATTTTATTTTATTGTTTTCTATTTTTATAATAATGTGTAAATCACATAAAGGAAAGTGCAACGATTCAGAGATACTACGAAAGAATTTTTATAATTTTTAATGAATATTGACGTGTAGTAATGCCTGAAGAGGATGGAGAATTTCCATCGAAACGTTGCAATGTAATGTAAACAATACAGTGTGTTTATCAATGATCGATATAATACCTAATATACAATTTCAACTACGTGGACGATATTAATATAACTAAAGAATATATAAATAACGTTAAAATAAATTTGTTACAGTAATACTAACATAGACTAAAACAGTACTATCAGTCAAATAAATTTTAATAATTTAAGTAAGATATTTTAATGTATTCCGGTACATTAAAATATATACAAATTTTAATAACTTAAATAATATATTTTAATGCATTCCGGGGTTTCCGGTACAGGTGAATAACAATATGACAACCATTCTTTTATATCTCCCATTTTAAAGATGAAAGAAGGAGGCGGGAAGATTAAAAATATAAGAATTCTAAAAAAACTTTAGTGGGGATTTTCAGTTACGGTCAATAACAATATAATAACCAGTCTATTTATCCTTCATTTAATGGTGGTTAGCGAAGGATGAGGGAGGGGGTGGGAGGGAACTAATTATTTGTCAGCTACGATGCTGAGATCTGAATTTTATTATAATCACATATTATATTATAAAATGATAAAATAAAACAAATATAAAAAATAAATATAAATGTACTGTAATTACTCGAACTCTCCGCGTGCGCAACACTCTCATTGCTCGAGTAATCATCCCTTCCCGCGCACCTGGCCCGGTGTCGCACGATCGTCACCGTCAGAGCCGCGTTCCACGGTATACGAGTGTAAGATGGGGGGCACACGGGCTCCTTCGGCTAGTTGCGCAAGGTGTTCGAGCAACTCTGCTTTCGTCCTCTGCTGCGCACGTGTGACTGTTGAGATTAGGACGCCGCCTAACATCTCGTCGTATTTACATCGTCATCAGGTGCGCCAGATATCGTGGGACGACATGGGCTTGATTCCTGGCCCATGATATCTCTCGGCCGTGGTCTGGCTCGTCTCGGCGTGCATATTCGTCGGGTATCGGAGGCGTGATTTCTCCGCTCTCGTCGCGCTGAAACATACCGGTGCACTTCAGTCCGCGGCGAGGGATTCGCTACCTTCGACGCGTTCGCGAGTTAATCTTTCGAAATAATGTATGCACTTGACTTGTGATTACAAGCACATCTTGCGCGTAGTATATTTACAACTTCAGACACCTAATTTTTTACAAAGTAATAAAGTTGTAAAACTGACACTAGATACATAAATTCCATTTATTCAGTTTTTAATGAGAAGAAAACCGTTTGGATAATTCACTGTATTGGAGAAAAAGTTTGACAGAGCTTTAAAACTCTGATTCATGTTATCTATAAATCTATGATCAAGTGAATTTTCCTTAGAATTATCTTTATCTTCACTATTAATTGTTATTAAATCAATTACTTGTTCCGAAGAAAATGTCTCTAAATTTGTATATTCGTTACTTATTATAGCCTTAACATTTCTTACAATTTCTTAGGTTCTAATTTCATGTTTTGTAATTTTCTTAAATATTCATTTTTTAAGATTTTAGACTTATTTTTGTATATATTGTATCATGTTTTTACCAACTTTTAACTGTGATTCAAAGATTTTTTCTTTCAAGAATATTGAAAACTAGTACTCCCCTATGCAATTTTTTAGTATATTTTACTATTCTGTGATTATTCAAAAAAATCCAATCATTATTTGGTAGATTTACATCGTTATTGATCTTCAATAGTGATCATACAATATTCTCTGAAGTGAACTTAGTATAGTATAGTGAACAGTTCATAAGATTTTTACTATGTTTAGATTTTCCCATATAGATATTTAAAAAAAAAATTCTCGAAAATCGAAGTTATATCACGTCTTATTGTATTTATTTATAAAAAAATATTTAATCATCTACAAACGGGGATTTTGACGTTGAAATTCGAATTCTTTTACACAATATCTGTGCATAAAATGAAAACATATGTCACGTGGAGTGCCTGACAAAATTGGTGGTCGATATATCGACCAGTCCCGTCTGGAACGTAAAGTCCAATGTTAAAAATTTAATTTGACGAGTTAGGAGTGCTTTTAGACGTATCTGTATGCGCTGAATACGAAAAAAATATCAAAAAACGTTCAGGAGACATCCTTTACCTTGAAAATTGTATTTTAAGGTCAACTTCATTACTTGTAGTATTTTAGTCTAAGAATGATATCCAAAAATGATATGCATTACATGCATTTTTATTACTGATGTATTATGAAAAAATATATTAGTTTTCGCTCTTAGCATGACCCAGAATCAACAGCGTGGATATGGCGAAAATTTGATCCCTTTGGGGAGTTTGATTTCCGTGAGTCCCCTTGCCTCTCACGTTAGGGTGCTTTATTTCCGTGAGTTCTCTTGCCTCTCACGTTGAGGTGCTTTATTTCCGTGAGTACCCTTGCCACTCACGTTGTGGTGCTTTATTTACGTGAGTCCCCTTGCCTCTCACCTCTAAATATTTTACTTTATGATAATGTTTCTTTTGTGTGATATTCTTCAAAACATGGAGCTACGCATAAAGGAATATGACAATCAGAGCACATGTATTTTGTTTGACTAGTAATTTTATGTAAAGCACATAAGTGACGCCTTCGACTTGTAGCAAACCTAGGAAAATGACGACCAACTATTCGAGTAGGAGGGCTGACAAGACGAGAAATGCTATCATTAGTATTATGCAATTTCAATAATGATCTAACAACCGATATTCGGAATGAAGGGATAGGCACTGGTCCTTCATTTTTCATTTTATATAAATAATGAACATTAAATAAACCTAGATCAATAAGATGGAAAAATAACTTGCGATACCTCTTCATTGTTTTTCTAACTGTTTCGGTTATAGACAATTGTCTATCTACATTGTCAACACCACCCATATTTTGGTTGTATTCATGGATGCATGGTGGTTTTATAATATCCTCATTGGTATGATAGTGTTTTTTGTCAGTGGTACAGAACTCAGGTTCGTGCACAGTTGTAAGCATGCAAAAACTACGCTTATCTTGCCACCTGATTGTCATCCACAAATTATTATGAGCAACTTGAACTTCACCTCGCTCTAATTTATTTTCTAATTTTGGCATTCCTTTTCTATTTATTCTTACCGTGACACACATTCCTGTATCGCGATCATGCAAAAATTCTGCCAATATGGGAGATGTGTATCAGTTATTTATGTGCATGACATGACCCTTGTAAAAATAAGGTTTTAAGAAATGAGCGACAATATCCCCAGTAACACCCAAATCAAACTTCTGATAATCAGTATCAGCGCTAGTGTAGACAATAAAACCCAAAATGAATCCAGTCTCACAGTCTACAAATTCAAAAAGTTCGATGCCAAACCGATTTCTTTTCAAAGGAATATACTGCTTGAATCGAAGCCTGCCTTTCCATAATACTAGGCTTTCACCTATGCATAAATTTTTGCCTGGAATAAGAGCTACTGAGATTTTACTTTGTAGATAGTCTATTATTCTCCCTCTGGGGGTTGCAGCACCTTGTCGTTGGTGAGGGAGCCTGGCCCGCAGGGGCGCCGGGGCCATGGGCATTTGTATGGGTCCCTATAAACGGGCCACCCTGGATGAATATTTATGGGCAAATGTAGGAGATACCTAACGGCTCTCCTGGGTTGAATGAGAATGAATGAGTGGGGTTCCTCAAGCGAATGAGTGAGTACATCTAGGATCCCTATAAACGGGCTCTCCAGGTATGATTGAATGGATCCCTATAAACGGGCTCTCCAAGCATGAAAGGGGGTGGAAGGCAGGAACCCCAAAGAAAGAATGAAAGGATCCTTATAAACGGGCTCTCCTATGGAAGAAGGAATGAAAGGATTGAATGGGGTCTCGAGGTCTCTGTGGGCACACCAAGAAGCAACCCACCGTCTCTGTGGACGGTGCGCAGAGCGGGGATGCGACACTCATAACACGATCCAACACTACACTATACACAAACATATACAGCACACAACACACTTATGACCGATACCCAGATTGACTCACAAGGGATCCAAATGCCGAACTGGAGCACAGACCAGGGACTCTCTCCCGAGGGTACGCCGGATAAAACTGGGTGCGACACTCCCCAGGCCGCCAGATAGTACAGGAGCCCGGGTCGGTCTAGCCAACCAGGCCTGGCTGCTCTATCAGCTGGTGTATAATCTCCAATTAGGTAACAGTGCCGGATGGCGTCCGGTTAGGGCCATGTTGCATAGTTGGGGGGGGGGGCTCCGAGGAGGCCACGGGAGAGTAGAAACTGGTCAAGTGGGAAGGGGAGGCAACGGTTTCCGGGTGAGATCGAAATGGGAGGAGGCCCACAAACGATACATGGACACCGAGGAGGTAAAGGTAAAAAAATGAATACGACAAACAAAGAGGAAGCGATAAATGTGTCAAATCCTATAACAGAGGTCCCTACCTCTACCCCAAATGTAATAAGCAATGATGTGGTTCAGGTGGCTGGTCCAGCACTGGTCTCTGAATCTATCGATATAGGCAAATCAAGGGATGGTGAGGTGGCTGATCAAAAGGTCTGCACCACCCTTGAGGATAAGAAGAAAAAGAAAACTGGGTCGGCCAAGGCCAATGCCCGGAGGGAGAAAGCACACGTGCTGGCTCTATCTGGGTCTATTAGGCGGGGGGGCAAAACCAGGGCAAGAGAAATCGAGTCCTGGCCGAAACACCTCCGTCTGTGGAAAGGCCGGGTAAACGACCTAGACAAATAAATGCAAATAAAGAAAGGAGCCAGGAGGCGGGCCCCTCCACCGTATATTCAGGAGGAGTGGGTCTCACTGTGGCTCAAAGAACAAACCCCCTTACAGTGGTCGTGTACGAGGAGGGATACCCGGAGGCGGCGCTGACTGCTGAGCAGTTTGCTGTCTTTGGGGAAAGCATCTGGGAGGAGTTCAATAAGATACCCCCCGGGTGCGCGCCCAAATTTGACACTTCCTTCTGTAAAGGGGGAGTGTTTATTATAATTCCGGCCGATCAAGGGGCAAAGGAGTGGCTGGTTGAAAAACTGGTCTGCCTGAGCGCCAAGATTGGACGGTCTTTGAAAGCAGGTGGGTTTGAGGTGCTCCAAAAGATGCTGAAGGCTTCCGCTTGGGTCCCCGGAACAACGGTGGACCGGAGCGAGATCCTTCGGAGGCTGGAGCACTGCAATCCCACCCTGAAAACGAACTCCTGGAGAATTGTAAGGGGGAACATGGAGGAGGGAAGTAAGGACGATCAGGAGGGAACGAAAACACTCCTGATTGTACAGATTCCCGAATCTCAAGTTAGGGCTCTGGGGGTACTAGAGTATAAATCCTACTATGGCTTGTCCCGGATTACATTCAAAGTAACTGGGATAAGCCACCTAAAGCAAAAAGACGTAGAAATGGCGGAGCAGGAGGTATAATGTCTCAGGCCCGTCAAATAAACATTACGCAAATTAACTTGCATCACAGCAAAGGTGCCTCTGCCATTTTACAGAGGGAAATGGCTGTGGCGCACACAACCATAGTACTAATCCAAGAACCATGGGTAGTGAATGGTAAAATCAGGGGTCTGGGGGGTAATGTGGGTTCCTGTTTCAGGTACACAGGTGCTGAAGCTCCACGAACGTGTGTGCTGGTCAAGGGTACTAACGCAGTTCCCCTGCAGGACTTCAATACAAGAGACCTTACGGCGGTTCTCATCCAACCCAAAGGTAAAGGTAAAGAGTGAATGGTGGTAGGCTCGGCATATTTTCCATATGATGGTAAATATAACCCACCCCAGGAGGTAAGAAAGCTTGTAGATTTTTGCAAGGTAAATAGGTATGTATTACTGTTAGGTTGCGATGCTAATGCGCATAATACATTATGGGGTAGCAAGGACACCAACAGTAGAGGAGAAGATCTGATGGATTTTATAGCATCCACAGACTTAGATATAATGAACGTGGGTAAGGAGCCCACCTTCAGGAACGCAATTAGGGAGGAGGTTATTGACATCACCCTTTGTAGCAGAAGGTTAGGGAGCTCCATTATGAACTGGAGGGTATCCGAGGAACCCTCCCTATCAGACCACTCTCAAATAAAATACTATCTGAAGGTGGAAAATGAGGACGGAAACGTACATCAAGATTAATCACGTGACCCTAGGAAAACAAACTGGGAAGGATACGTGGAAAACCTGTCAGCAGCATTGGATGGCTTCCCAGAGTTGATTGACAGTGTGAAAGCACTGGAAGAAGCAGCGGCCAAACTGACAAATGCGATTAAGGAAGCATACCACTCAAATTGCACTCCTCGGTTAGTAAAACAAAAAGGAGCTTGCAAATGGTGGAATAAGAAACTGGAGAAATTAAAATATATTACCAGTAAAAGGTACAAGACAGCCAGAAAGGAGAAGTCGGAGGAGGAATGGCTCAGGTACAGGAAAGCCAGGGATAATTACAGATGTGAGGTCAGACAAGCCCAACAAACGGGCTGGGAAAGCTTCTGCAGTAAGATCACGGAATTAAAGAGATATCTAGACTGGATAAAATCCTGTCCAGAAATCCCGAAGCTATTCTTGGCACGATAAGAATGGAAAACGGTAAATGCGCTACCACCGAGAAGGAAATCTTGGAGCGCTTAATGGAGGTTCATTTTCCCGATTTTAGAGAAGATGAGAGCAGTATCATGGTAGCTAACCTAATAGATACTGAAACAGACACTGAAACTGGTGATAGGGAGGAGCTGGGATGTGTAGTTTGCCCGATGAAAATTGGGTCGGCGATATCGTCCTTTGAACCTTACAAATCACCAGGACCAGATGGAATATTCCCGGTACTGCTACAGAAAGCAGGTGAGGTAATAATTAAGCCCTTGACAAGTCTAATCAAGGCTAGTCTGGAATTAGCTCACATCCCTTCAGGATGGAGGGAAACAAAAGTCGTATTCATTCCTAAGCCTGGAAAGACAGGATATACATCAGCCAAGGACTTTAGACCTATTAGTCTGACATCGTTTTTGCTGAAAACAGTCGAAAGACTGGTCGATAGATCTATTCGTGACACTGTCTTAAGGGATAACCCGTTACAGGCAGGACAACACGCATATATGGCGGGACGCTCTACTGAAACGGCCCTAAACGAGACAGTGGAATATATCAAGAAATTGTCCCAAAACAAGGGGTATGCAATAGGAATCTTCATGGATATAGAAGGTGCTTTCAATCATACGTCCATTAAGGTTATTAGAGAGGCCATGTGTGAACATAAGTTCCCACAAAGGCTTACGAGATGGATAACGAAAATGTTGTCGAACAGGCAACTCACGGTCACCAAAGGGGATGAAACTCTGACAGGGGTGGTAAACAGAGGATGCCCCCAGGGAGGAGTGCTGTCCCCGCTTATATGGTGTATTGTAGTTGATTCTCTCATAAAGAGAATAGCTGCAAAAGGATTCAAGGTAGTAGGTTACGCGGACGATATCTTAGTTCTTATGCGGGGACCGCACCTGGATACTCTACAAGACCTGATGCAGAATGCCCTAACAATAGTGAAAAATGGTGTAAAGATACGGGACTTACAGTCAACCCTTCGAAAACAGAAGTGATAGTCTTTACCACCAGATACAAGTGGCAGAGAGAATGTCACCTAAAACTGAATAGCAGGAAACTTGAGTTCAGTGATAAAGTCAAATATCTTGGAGTTGTATTGGATAGTAAGTTATCATGGAAACACCACCTAGATAAGGTTTATAAAAAGACTATTGCTAACCTATGGCAATGTAGGAGAGCAATAGGAGCAAACTGGGGGCTTAAACCTAGTACTTTGTTGTGGGCTTTTCAGAGTATTATCAGGCCAAGATTTACATACGCAGCCATGATATGGTGGAAAAGAGCCACACAGAATACTGCCAAAAGGAAATTGGACAGAATTAACGGACTCTTAATGAGATGTGCCACGGGAGTTAGAAGATCTACACCAGTAGCAGCTCTATGTGCAATCTCAGGAATCGAACCCTTACACATTACTTTAAAAGTAGAAGCCACTAAGGCGGCGGTAAGGTTAAAAGATCGGTCAAAAGAAATGTGCCGGGAGCTCAGCAACATGATTGAGAAAAGGGCGTTAAATGTGCCAACACATAGGATGGACAAAGTCTTCCTTTTCGATAAAAGATATAGAGTAAGTCTATTCCTGAAAGAAGAATGGAAGAAGAAGCATAACCTAAAACCGACGGAAGGAGATATCTGGTACACAGATGGATCCAAAAATTCTAAAGGTTCGGGTGCAGGAATATACCATAGGAACACTGGAAAGGGAACATTTGTTCCTCTAGGTAAGCTTCCAACGGTAAAACAAACTGAGCTGATAGCCATCTTAGAATGCGCTGATAAGGCGTTACACCTGGCTAATGGGAAGGAAGTGGTTATATACTCAGACAGCAGGAATGTCCTGAAAGATCTTGACGGAGTTTGTACTAACTCTAAACTGGTATGTAACTGCGTCGAAACTTTGAACAAGTTGTGCGAGAAGGCAAGCAGTGTTACCTTACAGTGGGTCCCAGGACACTGCGGGGTTAAGGGTAACATAGCTGCCGACAACTTGGCTAAACTGGCTTCCAAACAACATTTTATAGGACCAGAACCGACTGTGGGTCTTACACAAGACCAGGTAAAATGCAACCTGGCAGAATGGGCCCAGGAACTGCATGAAAAAGAATGGGAGGCAGTCAAAAATTGTAGACAAACCAAACTCCTTCCAAACAATTTAAAGCCAAATTGGGCCTCTCAATTTAGGGGTCTTAAGAGGAAAGATGCCAAGGTTTTCATTGAGATTGTAACTGAACATGGAGACCTTGGTTATCACCAATACAAACAGGGACTGGTAAACAATGATGGATAAAAATACCTGTTTTCAAAAATTTGAGTCTCTACATAATCATTTTCTACCAAACCAACTTCATGAATTTCCTCATTCTCCAAATCTTGTATTTCAGTTTCAGAGTTGCCACTACTCCAAGTTTCAATATCAGCCATTTTATCGAAAATAATTGATTGTATTTTTTTGACAACTTAATAAATAAAGACAATGATGAAATAATAAGAATATTATCAATAAAAAATCTTCCGCATGAAAAAATACCTATGTGTTGATCTGCCAAGAAACTAATAGTAATAAATAGTTCAAATAATCACTATGAAAATGTATTTCATCAAACGCAACACTATTTGTTTCGTATTCAAAGCATTAAAATACGTTGGTATACCAATTTTCAAGTCGAAATACCGAATAAAAAATTTGACCTTGAAATCACTATTTCAAGGTAAAATATAATTTTTAGAATGATAACACTATCTTTCATGTATTCAACATATAATATTACCCCCGAAACAAAATTCCAAAATAATATGATACCAAAGTGGTCGATATATCGACCAGTCCCGTCCTTAAAAGGTTAACGAAATAACAAGCCAGAAAGTCTTTTTGGTAGTTAGTAAAACCTTTTCTGGGAAACTGACTACAATACGTACAAAACTATGTTTATTGTTTACTCTTATTACACGTTGATCTGGAGTAATAATTTTAACATCATTTTTTACTTACACTGCTAATTAATGTTAATAGTACTCTTAAAATATGGATATATCAACTGAAACAATATGTTCATTATGCCAAAAAAACTTAGCAAAATAAGCAAAAACCAATATTACAAAGTAGGTGATGACGTAGGTCACTACAAGTGGTACAAGTCTATAACTCAATATTTAAGAAAGCAAAATTAAGTAATATAGCTTCAGTTGTTAGAGAAGATGCTACGTATCACGAACATCAATATAATATTTCAGATTCATCTGATAATAAAATGAATAATAGCAAAACTGATGTAGAAGCAATGAATATTAATAAAATTCAAATCAATGTTTCATCTACTATTTCTTCGTCTAAAATGTGCATTTTTAGATGTCTTCAGCTGAACAAATTACAACGAATTGAACACCAAATGCGAGTAGAGATTTTTAGAGTTTCAGGAATATATGTACTACGATGCGACGTTGTACTAAGTATTTTACAAATAATGTTTCTTTTACTGAATTAGAAATGTTACCTGAATTTAAAATTTCTTCTTTATCATCCGAAGATATTATGCTATTCTTAAAAAGTTTAAAAAGTAAATGGTAGAAACAATTGTAAACTAAAAATTATTTTGATCTTATTGAAGAAAAACAATTTAGAAACTATCTGGGTTTAACTAAAAATCAATTTCAAAAATTATTATTATCCATAAAATAGTTTAAAACCAAGCGCAATAAATTTTTCACACTTGGACTTTATATTTGGAAATTAAATTATGGGTATATAAACAATGTGTTATCGATTATTCTTAATGTACCGATATCAAGTATAGACAATTATCTAAACTTTATTAGAAGTTACTTATGACAAAATTTTATGCCACATCACCTAACTAAAATCAATTACGATAAAGTCAAACTTCAATCAAATCAAACAGTGTTGGCGAATGAATGGATGCAAAAATATACTAATGCTGTCATAACAATTTGAAATGGCAGATATATCTATACACTCAAAAGTTCTAATTATTCGTTCCAATGATTGTCTTATAGTAGTCATGAGCACATACGTTAAATGAAACCTATATTAATTGTCAACACGAATGGATTAATTGTTGACGCATTAGACCTATTGCCTGCTAATAAATCGGATAATATTATTTTAGCTAATTTTGCAAATACAAAAACATTTCAAAATTTCTTTAAAACTAGAGATATTTTTATTGTTGACAGAGGTTTTAGAGATGCTGTTAAGATTCTAACAGAATGTGGATACACTTTACAGGTACCCTGCTTTTTATTAAAAACAGAAAAACAACTTTCTACTAGTTACACTAATATTTTTCGATTGGTTACAAAGATTAGATACATAATTGAAGTAGTGAACGGAATCTTAAAATACAAATTTCGATATTTTGATAAAGTGTGGTCAAATCGGAGCAGACCACACCTTATAAAAGACTTTAAAATTGCTTGTACATTATACAACGCTTACTATCCTCGGATGCACTTAGATGTAAATAATACAGAATTCATAAGCACGCAAATATTAAATTCACTTTCTAAAGTAAATTATCGCTATAATTTGATAAATGAATTTAATCTTACAAAAATAGTATTTTCTACGCATTAGATTCAAATTGTAACGGGCACGATTATAGGTAGACATATAGTCAAGCTCCGTACACATAGCACAGTGGCTCATGCGGTAGAGCGTATGCGTGCGGCGCGAGAAGTACGGGTTTAAGCTCGACTTTCGGAAGATATTTTAATTATTTAAATTAATTAATTAAATAATTAATAAGTCAAAATTGATAAAATTTATAATTTTATTTTTGTAAAATTCAGTAAAATATCAAGCCGATGCGACTAAAATTGACTGAGTTGCAATATTATATTGTTTGTAACTAATGTTAAAAAATATGCAAATTTATTTATATTTTATACAATACTTGGAATAATTATAAGTAATAAAATCCTTGTAAATAAATAAATAAGAAAAAATACTTATAATGGATTAAATCTAAATGCTTTACTTTAGAATAAAGCAGGCCTATTGTACTCTTTGTCCACTATGGTAGGTGGAATTTCCCAGAGCACAGCCTTTTAAAACAATTAAAGGCGTTTCGTTCTCGATCTCCAGCTTGGACTCTTCAGTAAGGAACTGGAGATCTTACCTTAGACGCCTGACGCAAGATGAACTGCCACGCCAGCAAGATGTTCTGCGAAGAGTATATACAGCGTGGCGCGCGTACGAACGCGCAAGAATCGTGCACGCCCAGTGGAAGAAAGGTATCAGGTTCGCGCGCGCACGGCGAAAACAACGTGATTTCGAAGCCGGTATGATTCTTTTTATAAGAAAATGAACGAGAGTGTCGGTGAGTTTGGTGTGTGAGTGTGAGCGAGTTCTCCCCACCAACCACCACGTCAGCTTGCAGAGTAGCACGTACCGCCATTCCAAAAGAAGGAAGCAAGGAGTCGGTAGTCGTCCCAACCGTTGGAGTGAGAGAGAGAGAGAGAGAAAGTGCCGAGGCCAAGCTCTCTCGGTCGCCGATTCGCGGTAAGTGGTGCACCACCTATAGACCAGCGTGTCTTATTATTTCGTATCCTTATTTACCTGGTACGGTCCAGGAGAGGAAGCGTTCCTCTTTTTCCCCCTCTTGTGACAAACCCTCCCGGGTAGACAGGTCGGTGGTTCGCGGGAGCCACTTCACGAGACAAGGCGCGCGTGACGTAGGCAGCTACTACGTCAGAGCTCCCTACGTCAGAGGTACATACGTCACACGGCGTGACGTATAGCCATCAGCTTAAGCAGCCGATCATTCCCGGATCGGTTGCTTATAAATCGACCGTTAATAAGTTTTAACGATTTGTTTTCGCGCTGACCTCGAGGGTAGTCATCGGTACGACTCCCCTTAGATTGTTAAAGTTAATTTATTGTTATTTGATTGTTTATTAAATAAATTGACTCGGCGAGACAATCTTTCTGAGAAAATGCCTGTGTCCACCGATGCCGTCTACACCTGTCCTCGTCCACGCGAGTCAACGGTGCGGTGATCCTATCCGGGTACGGAGTTCCCCCGGCGAAAAGGTTGATCCCGTAGAGCACCGATGAAACCAGCGATCGAGAAAACTGCACACGGGTATCTATACCTCTCGTCGAGTGTGAGAGTGCGGGGAGTCTTCTATTGATTATGATCTAATACTGCTCAATAGATGGCATTTTTTAAGAGTTTTTAAATGGCGGTGATTAGATTATTGGCCAAGACCACTGGTGAAAGTTATGCCTTAAAATACATGAAAATTAGTGATTTTATGAGGTTTGTGAGGCATAACTTTCACCAGCGGTCTTAAACAATAATCTAACCACCGCCATTCGAAAGCTCTCCAAAAATGTGATCTTTTGAGCGGTGATAGATCAAATTCGATTGTGGCGTGGTCGCCTTTTTTCATATTCAATATTTCCGAATGTCCTGTCTCTTCGAGATTTTAAAATTAAGAATTGTAACCTAGGTAGATAAGTTCTTAAGATTATTTTGAACGAAGATGTTTCTAATGTTTTTTCATTAAAATCAATAGATTTTGAGATAAATGGCTTTGAAAATAGCAATTTTTCTAAACAATTGAAAAATTTCCATTTTTCATGGTGGAATACCTCGTCGGCAAATTATTTTTAAGGGGGTGCCATAGTGAAAAACTATCGACGAAGCGTCGGTAATGTAGTAAGCTGTAATGTACTAGTAGCGCCGTCATCCGTTGAAAAATTATATTAATTTATAACCTCACAGTAGATGGCGCCAATAGTACATTCCAACTATCATATTCATTTACAAATAACCTTTGTAGATTGCATTATTTAACACAAAATATGCAGACGATGCAGGAATTTTACAACATAATTTTTACAAACATAATTTTTACAAACATAATTTGACATTTATTACTACATTTTCCGTGCAATCATTTTCTGCATTTTGATACGCAGACGATGCAGGAATTTTGAAACCAAAATTATTACAATAATCAATTAAACAAGCATTGCTATACATTTTCCATGCAATCGTTTTCTGCATTTTGATACGCAGACGATGCAGGAATTTTGAAACCAAAATTATTACAATAATCAATTAAACAACTATTGCTATACATAATTCTATGCGATCGTTTTCAGCATTTTGTTAGGCAGACGATGCACGAATTGTTACCATAAAATTATACAATAATCATTTTGACAACTACTGCTATACATTTTCCATGCAATCGTTTTCTGTATTTTGCAGTGAACTCACAGGTAGAGATCCTATGGCTACTGTAACCAGCAGTTGGATGGAAATTCCATTGCTATTATAGACAGCTGTTCGAGGTCCAATTGGCAATTGTATTCAGCATTAACTAGAGGATACAATGACATCATAGGTCTACTGCTAATTCGAAAATTTCATGGCCGTCGTAGCTATCTATTAGTAACAGGAGGTTACTTGGATTAAGAAAGACCAAATGAATTTCAATCCGGATCCGACTACTGACAGGGATGTACAAATGCACTTTGACGCCAACCTGGAAGTATCTAAAAAGTTTTTTGTACATGAACTAAACATTCATACAAATAAAAGATGATCAATGCAATAATTGAAGAGAAAAAACAGTAACCTAACCTATAAACACAACTCTCATAATTACGGTCAATCAGTTAATTTCTCACCTACAAGATAGCCCGACGTCCATCACACATGATTTGTTTGCAGTTCCTTGGGTATCAAACATAACCTTTAAGTCAGACGCCATCAAACACTGGATAGCTGGGTATTTTTCTTATACAAGAGCAATTGTATGAACTTGGCAACATTGATGTACTCAGAAAAATCAAATTCCAGTATTTCAAAATTATCACAATATACCACAATGCTCACGAACAAACACAATGTTTACAAGCCGTTTTGTTATCCAGCTGAAACGGTCACGAGCAACGTGAACCTCACTAGTATCGACGCGGGAAGCACAACTGCGCATGCGCGCACGGACTCTAGTCGAATGAGAGAGTGACGCAACCCGTTCTATCGACACTCGCGCCTTAATAAAAACCCTGATTTCTTATTAATTTTTACTAATTTGTATAGCATCTATTAATTCATAGCAATCTACTACATAACTATCAGAATTAATTAAAAACTATTAGTATCAAATAATGTAAATAATACGTGAAATTTTTTAAATTATGCGATATTCAACCTCACATAACAACGAATATAGCCTACGCGGCCGGCTAACTCGACGACTCGACGCGCGAGCCGGCCGCGTAGGCCTCCGGCCGACAATTTTTCACTCCTTTAAACGACCTTGATTTTTGTTTGTCATATTACGAATATATATAAATATATAGATGTATAGTTTTGTACAAACAATAACCATGTACAATTTTAATTTACATAAAATAAACATATAAATATTATTTGTAATTTTTCACTGATTGAAACGGCTTTTAATTATTCATTTTCTTCTTCATTTTAACAAATATATATTTAATCAATATATTGTAACGGTAAACGGATCGTATGGTACGAAATAGTACCGATCGCGTAGACTTACCGTTTGAGCCGCGTGACGCGCACGCGCGAACGAGTGAAAATACCGGTGTGCTCGGCGCACCGGCACTATTGTTCGAACCTCGAACGAGCGCGATTCCGCGAGTAAAAGGAGGAGATATAGAACCGAGAATCGAGCGAGAGAAGGAGCCGACGAAGAGGCAAGTAGGAGGAGAGGAAGGAAGAACCGGACGCCAAGACGTGGTCAACCCGGTTGTCTCGGATTCCAAGTAAGTCCTAGCCAGGCGTACGCGAATAATTGCGAATAGCGTAAGCGCGGTTAACGACGGGATACGCGCGGTATCCCGACGAGTGTGTTAATCAAGAGAATAGCCGCTCTCGTCGCGTCTCTCTCTCCGCACCTTAGGCGCGTGCACGGCTGACCGGAGTGCTTAACACTCCGGCGCGATCCTAACCGCATCAATCGCTTCGCAGCCAGGTAACTCGTACCTGGCAAATCGTCCGCGTCCTCGAGGCCGACCGACACTTCGAGTCTTAACGCGAGTAGCGGCGGGCGCACATACACACACGCGTATTTGTTTGTAACCCGAAAACAGTTTATCGTCGAACCAAGGAATAGAATTGCCTTGGCTCGACCTTGTATTTATTATTGTCGGCTGTTACGCCGATCTTTTCGTATTAATGTAATAAATTCATTTCGTCACTTCCCCGACAGACCCTATCCCGAAGGCGAATACCGCCATGCCCCGCGGGTGTCGTGCATTGCACTTTGCACGACACATAGCTGAGTAGCCGAGTACGGGTATCGGCGAAAGATAATACTCGTTATCGAGGAAAAGCGTGTACTAGGTAAGTACACACGCTGTACACAGGGAAGACGTCGTCGTGCGGAGCTTGAGGCTAGCTCGCACCACTTCAAAGAACGGTTCTGCCGATCGGTTAGCTGTCTGGTAAAACAGCTGATCGTTACACCAAGAGTATTTCCTGTGCATTGAGGATATGCACAGGACAATCAAAAACCTCCCGACGAGTAGGAATTGACCCTGTTACAACTGGCGCCCAAAACGTGAGTTTCCTTGGGATAGGGAAAATCATTTAAAGTGAGGACTTCGACTTTTTACATTGTTACAAGTGTAAACCGCAACAAGTGGTTGCGAGTGCGTTGCGAGTTCGTCGCAATGAGAACACGTAAACAACAACACGAGTCGAAGTCAACATATTATAATTCTCAGAATTTAACCGAAATAATACCCATTATTTTTTATTTAAGTTAAATATATATAGATATATTCGAGATGAATAATTTTCGGTGAGAATTATAAAATTTAATTTAAATAATTAAAATTTCGCAAATAAATAATTTCCTTTTTGTCAAGTTTTTCACATTATTTTTTTTGAGAATCTTCGAAATTTTCAGATTTTTCGAGATTTTCAAATTTTTTTTCAAATTTTTCGAAATTTTCAAATTTTTTTAAATTTTTCAAAATCTTCATATTTTTCGAGATTTTCAAATTTTTTCAAATTTTTCGAGATTTTCAAATTTTTTTAAATTTTTCAAAATCTTCATATTTTTCGAGATTTTCATATTTTTCGAGATTTTCAAATTTTTTCAAATTTTTCGAGATTTTCAAATTTATTCAAACTTTTCAAAATTTTAGAGATTTTCAAATTTTTCGAAATTTTCAAATTTTTAGAGATTTTCAAATTTATTCAAACTTTTCGAAATTTTCAAATTTTTAGAAATTTTCAAATTTTTTAAAATTTTCAAATTTTTAGAAATTTTCAAATTTTTTGAAATTTTCGAATTTTCTTAAAATTTTCAGATTTTTCGAGATTTTCAAGATTTTTTTTAATTTTTCGAAATTTAAAAATTTTTCATAATTTTTTAGATTTTTCAATTTTTTTTTTAAGAATAAACCTTATGAACCCTTCAAGAATTCTTTTTCGGATGGTTGTAACTGATTCAATCAATAGACTTTTCTGAGATCGTTCAGGAATATTTGAATTTTGAAAATACTCACTTTGAGAAATTTGATTAATTCCCCTATTCGAACCCTTCGATTTTACAAAGAGAAAATAAAGTGTGTGCGTCGGAAAATTACGAGCGCTAGAACGATACCCTTAGAATTGTAATTTCTCGTTATATATTTCTGCGTAGCATAATAGCCGAGTGAGAGACAATAGATTTGGTGTAAAGTGTACGCTAAGCTATAACCAATTAATTAATTAGTTAATTAATTGGCATTAAAGTATTATTAAAGAAATAAAAAGAATACTAATATTAAATATTTTATAAAATTTGTTCTTTTTCTTAATTAAATTAATTAAAATTTTTCTGTGGCACGTCGCAATAAATTTTAATTGACGTGCTGAAAGATTGTGCGGGCAAAAATAAAACGCTTATTGTTTTATTCGGGGCTATTTTAATTTTGTTAATTAAAGAGGTGATTGTAATACCCACATTTAACATTTATTAGTTAATTATTAAATTCCTACTCTGGTATAATCAAACCAGATTCGCAATAACCCACACAATCTTACCTTAGCATACACGGTAGGACGAAGACAGAGCAATCCAATAATTAGGCCGTATAGTCCGTATACAATATATATATATATATATATATATATTTGTATTTTGCGATTGTAATTGTGCGCCTTAGGGAAAACGCGAGCGAACGACCCCACGATAGCCGCGCAATTGGACTGCTCCGGGAAAGCGAAATAAATTATTCATTATATTTATTGTAAATTATTTATTTAAATCATTACTTTAAATATGGCGTGTTCGACACAACAGAAGATCGAAGACTGGTGCTTGTTTTATAGAGACAAAGATATATGTCAATATCTTAACGACCTGTCACTTAAAGATACAGGCAATAAATTTGACAATTTAGGTCGTCTGACAAAATGGCTCCTAGGAGATTACGAGCCAAGGGATTTCGTCGAAGAACCTGAGCAAGATGAAATCACCGTCTGGCAACATCGGGAAGAACTCAGGCAAAATTTCATCACAAAATATAGCTCGGCAGAACACCCGTGGGAGAAATCGACAATCGACGACAACACAAGCCATCCATTGTTAACTCTTAACAACGATGAACAAGTCATAGAAGAGTTCAACATCTCCAAGATAATATAACCACGGCAAGGTTGCAAGAAACCACGGAGCTGTCATCAATAAATAACAATACTGCCGACAATACCACAAATGAGGATAAAAATTCAAGCAGAATAAGACTCACTACAACAGACGGAAGATCATTTGAAATCTACTAGAATTCGCAAAATTTATGCAATGAATGTCAGACACAGTTAAGCAATTAACTGAAAAAGTAAACGCGCTGACAGCAGCGCAAGCACAGCCTATTTTAACAAGCACTAGACTGGACCAATCACGACACGAAGCCCGTAGCCAACGACAGCAAGTAGGATTCCAGAACACAATGACGTACCATTACCTGGACAATACAACCGAATTACCACAACCTGACCCCCAACACCACTCGCAAGGAGAGTCGGCCAAACCTGGGAGGAACTTCCAAGGTCAGGAAAGACTTGGAAATACGAGTGGTACCAGGACCGAGAACAGCACCTGGCAGAGAAGTGCAGGACAGTTGCTGAGAGACGTCGGTCAAATTGTCCGGAAATGGGGACTGCAATTCTCAGCAGATGGCGACCAGAGCATTGACTCATTTCTCGAACGGGTCGAGGAATGTCGGATTCTGGCCAATCTTTCAGAATCCCAATTGCTAAGCTCACTGCCAGAGTTATTCAAAGGCGTTGCAGCACTCTGGTTCAAAAACGTAAGAGATACGTGGTCGACATGGTCCGAATTCCAAAAAGAAGCTCGTCACTGGTTCGGAACGAATAGGCGGTTTCAGAAGAGGTTGATTGCCGAAATAAATTCCCGATATCAAGGATCCGGCGAGAAAACACGGGATTATATTACGTGTCTAGTCCACATGATACGCAGGCTCGATCCGATCCCAAGGGTCGAACAGCAGCTAGACACGCTGCACGGCAACCTGCGTCCCGAAATGCAAAATTTGGTGCGCAGGACGGATTGCAATTCAATCCATACGCTTCTTGATCTCGCGGTCGAAGCCGAACTTACGCTGGAGGGACAGAAAGCGTACAAACACCCTCCACCACCCGAGACGGCCTTAATTCCTGAGTCAGCTTACAAGCCGAAGGACGATAGGAAGGCCAAAACAAAAATCGCCGCGGTGCAACGAAACAGGGAAACGCGAACAGGAGCGGCTAAAAAGGGTCGTCCCCGTTCCTGCACCGCGTAAGACCCAAACAATAACTGTAAATTCGGCGGAGCGCTGTAAAGAGAGTTCGCCGATAGGAGCGTCGCCGGACGTGCCGACGACGTCCACCAAGATCGAGAAATCTAGCGGTTTGCTCAGCCCGAATTTGGTAGAACCGACGGATGGCAAGTCGGACCAACACCAAATAGCAGCCGCTACTAAAGAGTTAGACGTGAGGGCTGGATGCGAAGACCCTCCGAGTAAAAAGAAACTCGCTGGTGGGTCCAAGTGGGTATTGGCGGCTACCGGATACGCGCATTGTTCGATACCGGGGCATCGCGTACAGTAATGGGCTCGATAGGTCTACAATTGGCCACGGCCTGCGGCTGCCCACTTATCCCGAGCAACGGAAGAAAAGCGAAAGTGTCAGGGAACCAGACGGTAGTGATCGCTGGTTACGTAGACCTGCCTTTCGAAATTGCCGGGATAAAACGAGATATTCGCGTTGTCGTACTTCCAGACGATCAAATCGACTGTTACGTCGGAGCGGACTTAATTCGCGAGTTTGGCGCAGTTTTGGATCCAAACGATAACAAGCTTTGGATCAAAACGGCCAACCAGTCCGTAGACGTGAAAGTAGTGGGTATAACGCGAATCGATGCTGTCGAGATAGCATCGATTGGGTTAGCAGACTTACTGCCAGAGGAGCAGGAAAGACTGCGAACACTGGCTGATCGATACCTGGGTACAACGGGGAGGCCGTTGGGATGTACATCTCTGATTGAGCACGCGATCGACGTGGGCGCGACACGGCCAATCAAGCAAAAATACTATCCCGTCTCTAAACGAATAGAGGAAGAGATACACACCCAGGTTAAGGAGATGCTCGACGCGGCGGTGATCGAGCCATCAATCAGTGGATGGTCAAGCCCCGTAGTAATGGTCCATTAACCTAACGGGAAGTATCGGTTCTGTATTGACTATCGGAAGGTCAATGCAGTGTCGAAAACCGATGTTTACCCGCTGCCTAACATGGACGGCATACTACGGAAGCTCAAGAACGCGAGGTACATCAGCACGCTAGACTTGAGTAGCGCGTACCACCAGATACCAGAGTCAGTGGCTATAACCGCGTTCACAGTACCTGGGTTAGGCTTATTCAAATTTAAAAGAATGCCTTATGGCCTATCCCAGGCGGGAGCCACGTTCCAAAGGTTAGTGGACAAAATCATAGGGCCTGAGCTCGAGCCTTATGCATTTTCGTACCTCGATGATATAATCATCGCCACAGAGACCTTCGAGGAACACGAAAAGTGGCTAAAGTATGTCCTGAAGAGAATCAACGAGGCTAGTCTCACGGTGAATCGGGATAAGAGCGTATTTGGACGTACTGAGGTAAAATATCTCGGAGTATTGGTTAATCGCGATGGAATCAGGCCAGACCCCGAGAAAATCGAGCCGATCATTAATTATCCGGCGCCCAAGAATCTAAAATAGCTGAGAAGATTCCTTGGTATGGGTTCGTGGTACCGGAAATTCTTACGAGACTTTGCTACCTTGGCCGAGCCGCTGACAAGGCTTACCAAGAAGGACCGTAAGTTTGAATGGCTCGAGGAGCAGCAACAGGCATTCGATCAGATTAAGGCGCTAACTGCTCCCGTCCTAGCGAGGCCGGAGTTCGACGTGCAGTTCGTTATACAGACGGATGCAAGCGACACTGGCATTGGCGCAGTACTTCTCCAGGTGATTAATGGGGAAGAGAGAGTACTAGAATTCGCCAGCAGGACGTTAAACCAGGCCGAACGCAATTACAGCGTTACGGAACGAGAGTGCCTGGCGGTTATATGGGCGATTGGTAAATATAGACCTTATATAGAAGGCTATCACTTTCGCGTTATAACCAACCATAGTAGCTTACGTTGGCTGCGTAGCTTACACAGTCCAACGGGTATATTAGCGCGATGGGCACTTGAGTTACAGGGACACAGCTTTGATGTGGAGCATCGAAAAGGCGCCCTGAACTACGTACCCGACGCGCTATTGCGGATGAGCGAGGAGACGCAATATCTTGGGTAGAGGAGTCCCAAGACGAGTGGTTTCAGAATTGGCTGAAACGAGTAAAATCTAGTCCACGGGATTTTCCTCGTTGGAAGTGTGTCGGAGGACGACTATACTTCCACAAGCCGAACGAGTTGATCGACGAAACACTCGGAGACGAGGACGCGTGGAAGTTAGTGATTCCAAAGGAACACCGAAAAGCGATCCTCGAGGAAATCCACGACTCTCCTACGTCTGGCCATGCTGGACGTGAAAAGACGTTCGCCAGTCTGGCTAAATATTACTACTGGCCAGGTTATTACGCCGACGTGAAGGACTACGTGCGCCGCCGTCTCGTCTGTCAACAATGCAAGGTGGATCAGCGACCACCTGCAGGACTGATGGGAAAACGCACGGTCGAACGTCCCTGGCAAGTCGTGGCAGGGGATATCACCGGACCCTTTGTACGGAGCAAAGGCGGATACAAATACATCCTCGTATTCTTGGATCTATTCACCCGGTGGGCGGAGTGTATACCGATTCGCAAAGCCAACGCGAAAACCATTCTCAAGGAGTTCAAGGAGAGAATAATTTTGCGGTTTGGTACTCCTTCATCGAAGAAAACCACAATACCTGGGACGAGAAGCTGTCGGAGCTTGTATTCTCGCTGAACAACACCGTCCACGAGTCGACGGGTACAACTCCGGCAATGCTGAATTACGGACGAGAGCCTATGCCTCCTGGCACCATCAAGAGGAACCAAGAACAGGCTGGCATAGAAGAGGAGCAGCACCATAAGAAAGAATTGTGGCAAGAGCGACTTCGAAAGCTCAGGGAAGTACACGAGTCTGCAGCTGCATGCTCAGATCAACAGCAGGAGCAACAAGCGAGCTATTATAACGGTAAAAGGAGGGACACACCTTTCACCGTAGGAGATCTGGTGTGGAAAAAGAACAGAGCCCTGTCCTCAGCAGCTCAGGGTATTTCGGCTAAGCTGGCTCCGAAGGCGGCAGGTCCGTATATCATAATAGGCCACCAGGATCCAATACTTACACGTTGTTGGATAAAGAAGGTAAAGTGACCGACCTGGCACACGCCGAACACCTAAAACACTGCATTTCACCGAACCTCGACGTAGATGAAGGAGAACATCCGCCGAGGGACATCGTGGGAGAAGGGGCGACGCGCGACCCGCCCCATGCGAGCGTACATTCACCAAATTGCGTGCGGACTTCTGCACGAGTCATAGCGGGTGACACCAGCGTGCGAGAACAGACTCCTGCAAGAGTCAAAACGCCGAATGTACGAAAACGCGGCCGTCCGCGAAAATCCGCGAAAGCCGTCGCGAGACCCCACAGTAGTAAGATAGTGTATCGCAGTGTAGAAACGAACGACGCAGAACACGTAGTCGGGGGAACCGGGGGTCTTATTCTGTATCTTTAACGCCCTAGAATATGGTGCGTTACATGGTTCTACGCATGCGCAATAAAATATAACGCTAATTATTATAGAATATCGATAGCGTTATTGACAATATCAATGACAATACGCACCATATCTTTAAAACTTAACGTTATTTTGCAATATTAACGACAATTATATGAACGTCATTGAAAGCGATTTATATAATTTGCGTTAAGTGATACATACCGCTTAAAAATGGCTATTTAAGGTTTTTTAAATTTAAATGTAATTACTAATTTATTTTATTATTACAAGTGCTATTTTAGATGAGTAAGAATACAGTTCCAATTAAAAAACTGCTGCCAATTCATTGGCATGTGGCTTCCTCAAAATTAATGAATCGCTCTAATATGTAATATTTTATTTTAATATGATATTTTATTAATCATAATAAATTTATCTAAAGTTTGTAAAATCATTTATGGCAAAATTATCTAAAACCCTGATTAAAATTTAAACTTTTTAAATGATTTTCAAATTATTTTCTATTTTACTCGTAATTCGTAATTGTTGAAGTAATTAAGCATTATATTTTTTTCAATAAAATTTTGTATTGCTCATATCTCTAAAATAATCAGTAAAATTAATTTAAAGATATTGTGGTAATAATACATTAATTTTTTATTTACTTTACAGTAGTTGTAATCAATTTACAAATAAAAATATACGTTATGAGTGTGCAATATATATTTATTAAAAATAGTGTATTACATACTGTAATATGCATTAATGATGCTATTTCTTTCGTTGATACCTGCATGATAATTCATGTCTTCATGAACCATGTTCTGGTTTTCGTTGCGACATTGAAAATCTGGAAATTCATCTTCTAACCTGTACAAACATATATAAAATACTTTCATACATATAAATAAATTATACAAATGGATTAGTAATAAACAAGAATTCATAATGTACTCTTCAATAAATGCAGATATCAGTTTATTGACATTATAGTTTTATTCATTTAAATTCGATTTGTAATAAGTTTTATGCAGTAAATAAATAAATTAGGAAATTAACAATCTAACTTACCCATTAATTATTCGAAAATTGTGCAAAATTGCACAGGCTGTTATGATTTTTGATACCTTTTCTGGCTTATAATACAATTTACGGGCTCTTTTAATAGCCATCCAGACATTCGTCATGATTCCGAATGTTTGTTCAACTTTACATCGAGTTGATGTGTGTTCCGCTGTATACAATCCTTCTGGTGTGTTTGGTGCTGCATCAACAATCGGTAATAATAAAATCGGTGAACTTGTATAGCCGCTGTCACCTATTATTATAAAGCAACTTATTATGTATACATTCAAAATTCAACAAAATTAATAAAAAAAACTTGTTATTATACCTAGTAAATAATAAGGTCCCTCTTCATTCATTATTTGTGGGTCATTTCTTATAAATTCTAAGTAATTTTTTATGTCACTAAAATTCCATACATGACGATCATTGTTACTGCCAGGGCATATACAAATATTTTTTATGATGAAATTGGAATCAGCAATCTAAATATTTAAATTATGATAATGAATATTATTAACAATGTCTTATCTAAATAATGTAAACTCTAAATAGTATTCATAAAACCATGACATTATTAAAAAGTTAACTCGTACAGTATTTGTTTACCTTACTACTTTATCATATATATTTTATTCTTTTAAGTTACCTTTTCTAGTAGAAAATTAAAGATTTTAACATCCCTACTCGGGTCTCTTAATTGTTAATTAGATAAAAAATAAAAAAATTAGTCTTACATTATTGTTTTAAATAGAAAATAAATAATCAAAGTAAATACCACTTGCACATTCATCGATGGTCCTGATTTGTAATTAAAAAACGCTTCTTCGTTTTCAGACGGTCTTATGCAAGCAACTACAAAGCAATCAATAAGCCCTATAATTCCAGGAATTCGATTATATCTGCGAAAACTAAAATGTAATAATTCGTTATTTGAATTTTAATGAATAAATTAATTAATTGAACTTTATTGAAATCAATTAAATTTTAGTAAAAATTCTCACCCGTTAGATATGGTTTGTCTCTCTTCTTTTGTCCTTGGAAATCGAATATAATCAATCTCTAAAGCAAGAAGAGCATTTACAACTTTATCGATACATCTACTCAAAGATGATTGACTCATCGTGTGATTAAAGTCACTGGCGCAACCTTTTTGAAAAGCACCTTCAGCTAAAAATCTTAAAACTGCTAAAATTTGTAAAGGAGCAGGTATAGCTGTACTGCGCTGAGGTGCAGGTATACGATTAATCAGTAAATCAATTAATCTCTGAGCTAGAGCAGGTGTTAATCTACGAATAATCATTATAAAAATAAAAGACACCTATAATAATACTGATTTTTTTTAATAATTTTAAATCTATTCTTTCGAGAGCCGCCGAGAATATTTACCTATCTCTTTTCAAAAAAGAGTTATGATTAATTAAAAAATAAATTACAAAAAGAAATTTTTACATTTCTTTATATTAAAAAAATCTTTACATTTTATTTTACATTTCTTTACATTCAAAAAATCTTTTTCGAAAAGAGATAGATGAATTTTCTCGACGGCACACGAAAGAACAGATTCAAATAAATATTTTAATGTTAATAAAGTGGACTTATTAGATTAATAGGTTGATAAAAGCTTCGATTTTATCATAAATATTTAATTACTTATTTACCTATAATGCTTGCGAAAATATTCCGGGTCAAGCGTAAAAGGGTTTGAATGATCTCGCAAAGTCCGTTTTTTTACTCGAAGCATTCTATGGCCGTTATTTCTCTCTATTGCTTCTGCAATAAAGGCAATAGCAGGAAACATCACTTTTTCTTGTTTCACACACGCACAGAAGTATAGCCTGATTAAATGCAACAATCCTGCTAATACTGTTGTCAAGAGTAAACTAAATTCGCTTATTGACTACAGAGTTGAACTGCCTGTATTTACACGTGTATTTACACGCTTAATTGTAGTCTTATTAGTAGTAGTTAATTTAACACTGTACGGAAACATTGTGCTTAACTCGCTTCACTATGGTGTAAGTATAATCATTCATTATTATTAAAAATATAATAATTTTCTATAATTAATCACAGTTAGTCATTTTTATGTCATTTTAAATACATTTTGAAATTTATAATTAATTATTTATTATTTAATGCAAAAAAAAATTAATTTACAAATTACTTATCCATTTTAGCTCCATAAAAAATCGCTTAACAAAAAAACAAATGGAAATGCTTGTATCTTTCATGGAAGATCATACATTATTCGCTCGTGGGCAAATTACACATCTTGGACGGAATGGGAAATATAAGTATTTGCAAATGTGGAATGACTTAAGCAAACAATTAAATGAAAACGTCGAAAGTAAGAAAAATCCTGAAGAATGGATGAAAGTAAGTGACTAAAATGCGGTAAAATTGACTTAACCATTTTTTAAAAAAAATTATAATTATTGTCGCTATTTTTTTTAAATTAATTTTTTTTCATACCATAAAATGTATTTAGATAATATTGTCCATGAACAAATGTGCATAAAATAGTTAATAAAAATGCACGAAAAAATAGCTAATTTTGTTAATTTTTGTCATATCATGAATATACGAGGAATCTGTACTTTTTAAAAATATTGAATCAATTTTTGATTTCAGACTTGGACGAATTTAAGAAGGAAAAGTAAGCAAAATTATGCTACATTTTTAAAAGCCTTTTCCAAAACAGGGAATCAGAGCCCAACCTTCGAACTTGATCAAATTGATGAAAGGATTGCAAAAATTTTCGGCAAATATGGAAGTGGGATAAGCATCCACGAATCAATTGTGCCAAATATCCCGAGTATTAATGAAACGTAAGGCAATAATTATACACTTAATTTTATAATTTAAATTTCTAAGAAACGTTTCAGTATAAATTCGATCACTTTTACCTCATTAACTTCTAATTCGGTCAGTTGAATATCTAGTGTTTCGGTAAACATACGCACTCATTAAATTATCTACAACATTTAGCAAGATGTGCGAAATGTAATACTTATATACATATACACATTTTATTTAATATTTCTGTGTTTTTAATTTATTAATATTGCATATTAATCAGGTCCGGCTTAAGAAAAAGAGGGAACCAACAACAAATGCAGGTTTTGTACAATTTCATGGAAAAAAATATATCGTTTGCTCGCAGTGAGTTAAGTAATAAAGCTATAAATATGATGTGGAATATACTGAAACAAAAGTTAGATGAAGTTGACGGTGAAAAAAGAAGTATAGACGCGTGGAAAAAAGTAAGTTCATATATTCACTTATTATTTATTAGTGCATTTGTTATTTTTATTTTTGAAAATTTTCAGAGTGTTGTTAGATTTTAAATTTATT
Source organism: Theocolax elegans (assembly GCA_026168455.1). NCBI lineage: Eukaryota > Metazoa > Arthropoda > Insecta > Hymenoptera > Cerocephalidae > Theocolax > Theocolax elegans. The sequence goes on from CM047425.1 coordinate 70,010,429, forward strand.
TTTAAACTTCTATTAAAAGATACAACATTAACCAAAAATTTTTAATAAATGACTTTTTATTACGGTATATATATAGGCACATAAATTAACAAATTTATAAATAAAAAATAAATATAATAAATAATATAATTTTATAATAAAAAATTCATAAATTAAAAAGTTAATAAAATCCTATTAATGTGTATAAATTAAATATTTATTACAGACTTGGCGAGAGTGTAAATTAAGAACTGTCAAACGTAATAAAACTGTGGGGTTTGACAAGCTATCCAGCACACAAAAAAGAATTTTAAAATTATCGATCCAGTAAAATGCGAAGATCAATGTGGATCGACTATTTCGAAGAGTTTTCATGAACGAAAGGAAGAAGCTTTAAAAAAAATTCAACTTCCATTTCCGAACTTACCGTCCACTTCATCAAGTGGCCTTTCCATTGCCGAGATGGGGCTATTACTTGGCGTTGTAAACGAAGAAAGAAAAGAAAAAAAAGAATTGTCTACTTGCATTAATCTAACGAGTGATGATGATGATGATTGGGAATCATTTAACGATTTTGAGATAGAGTCGCCAAAGGAATCTTTGAAAAGATGTACGTTTTGTTTTATTTTCTATTTTCGTTATTTAAAAGCTTTTATTATTTATTAATTAATTAATTTTAATATAGGTTCAACTGAAAAAGCTGAAGAAAAAAGAGATCTTTTTTCCAATCAAACTTCTGCAAAAAAGCCACGAAAAGCGGGTAAAATTTATATTTTTTATTTATATTTATCTATGTCTAGAAACAGTTATTATAAATTAATTGTCGATATAATTTTTGCATATTTTTATAGAATCACCATACATTGAAAAGATTATTTCGGAACAATCCCATTCAAATAACCTTGTAACGACGATTGCTGACAGTTTGAAGGATATATCGAAGACACTAACTAATATTAATGAAACGCTTAATAAAAATAAGGTTTGTTCAGTTTGCAATTGTGTAAAATCACCTTTGGTATCAACTTCACCACCCGATGAAATTAATGCAATACTTAAACCGCTTGAAAACACCTACACTTTGCGACCACTTTAATTTTGTATATTCTTATAACTTTAATTTTGTATATTGTTTAATTTTGTATATTGTTTAATTTTGTATATTGTTTAATTTTGTAAGTGTGATTTTTCATAGTTATTTTTTTACAAAATAAAGCAAATTTTGTAAAAAAATGACTTCCACTTTAACCGCTTATAATTCGTAAACAAATAGAGATCGGGACTCAAACCAAATTGCAGAAGAAAGCTGCGATTAAGTAAATATGATTGGAACTAAAATAAGTTTAAATCGATCAATTTGCCTCAAAGTTAAGAAGAAAAAGAGAAATACAAGAAGTTTTGATCACAAAATCAATAAATGTTTATTAGTAAATTTTGGTTAAAACTTCTTCTATTTCTCTTTTTCTTCTTAACTTTGAGGCAAATTGATCAATTTGAGCTTATTTTTTTCAAATTGCATCTACTTAATCTCAGCTTTCTTCTGCAATTTGGTTTGAGTGCCTATCTCTATTTGTTTCCGAGTTATAATCAATTAAAATAGAAGTCATTTTTTACAAAATTTGCTTTAATTGAACAAATACTATGAAAAAGCCCTAAAAAAGTTTGCACACACTTACGGTTTGTACTTGCATGGAATTTTCTTCTATATGTTATGATTTTTTAAATTAAATTTTGTAATTTATTTCGTTATATTTTTGTATATTTAAAAATATTTCAATAATTTTTTTAATGAAATATTTAATTTTTTGAATAAAGTTTTCTACTCTATTATATCTTGATTATTCGTTTTTTTTCATCGCCTATCGACAGCGATAGTAAAAATATCGCTTAACGCACTATAATTTTAGTGAATAAGACCCCGGACCATCGGTAATCGTTAGGAAAACGCGCGCGCTATCGAAGCGAGAAAAGTATAGCGATAATTAAACCGTTTTTTCCTCTGATTAATAGATGGAAACCAAACCTGAGCCCGACTCAACGAATTCTCCGTCGACGTCCGGAAGACCTCCCCGTACCATCAGCGGCACGACGGTGGGGATGGAAGAGTATTTCGCCGCGAGGCCCTCCATTTCGCCAGTATTTCGCCTTCAATACCCCCACCAGGACCACCATCGGAGGACGTCTCCACCGACTTCGAAGAAGAGGAGGAGGGAGAAGAACCCCCGGTGCTCACCAGGGAGTTGTCCGTCGCTGACTCCCTGGCACCGCGCCAAGACAGAGGGGGGATTAAGGCCATCTTGGGGAGGGATCCCCGGGAGGTGTGGAGATTTTTGGAGGCCCAACTCGACTACGCGTCCCGCATTTCCAACGGGTCGGACGCAGTAGACAGGAAGGTCTTCCAAAATTGGAAGGAAGCCCACGACACCCTCCCGGGATTCCATGCCTTCTCCCAAGGATGGAATCAGGGAGTAGCCGACCGCCTGGAGGAGTTGGCGCTCCTCGATGACTTCCGCCGCAACCGCGCGGCAGCCCGACAGGCGGAAAGGAACGCCGAGGAAGCCCGCCTGGAACTGCTCCGCCTCTCCAAGGCAGAGAAAGAGGCCCAGCGGAAACGGAGCGAGGCCCAGGCAAGGACGCACGAGGCCGCACGGCAAGCCGCGGAGGCGGCACTAGTCACCAAGACGGGCAACAGGCAGCAGCCCAGCAAGCCACCAGGGACTCCGGCTCCACCGGGACAGGGCAAACCCCGCCGCTGCTTCGTATGTGATTGGCCTGGGGTACGAAACCCACGCACGTGCCCCAACCACCCAAATCACCGCAAGCACCGGCAACCATAACCGGAGATCCCTGGCCATCCGAAGCCCGGAGAAGACCGCCAGGAGGAGAACTCCTGGCTACACCCATGTACAGGAATGTAATAGACAATATAAGTATTTTCCTTAGTTTTTTTTATTTTTGTACATAAAAAGGTTAGAGAAAGATAATGTAGAGTTTTAATTTCCTAACCTAAAACCCGAACCACATCCCACGCGTCTATACGAATTCAGAGCATGGTACATAGAAATATACCTTGCGTCTGGAAGGGGGGTGTAACGGTAAACGGATCGTATGGTACGAAATAGTACCGATCGCGTAGACTTACCGTTTGAGCCGCGTGACGCGCACGCGCGAACGAGTGAAAATACCGGTGTGCTCGGCGCACCGGCAGTATTGTTCGAACCTCGAACGAGCGCGATTCCGCGAGTAAAAGGAGGAGATGTAGAACCGAGAATCGAGCGAGAGAAGGAGCCGACGAAGAGGCAAGTAGGAGGAGAGGAAGGAAGAACCGGACACCAAGACGTGGTCAACCCGGTTGTCTCGGATTCCAAGTAAGTCCTGGCCAGGCGTACGCGAATAATTGCGAATAGCGTAAGCGCGGTTAACGACGGGATACGCGCGGTATCCCGACGAGTGTGTTAATCAAGAGAATAGCCGCTCTCGTCGCGTCTCTCTCTCCGCACCTTAGGCGCGTGCACGGCTGACCGGAGTGCTTAACACTCCGGCGCAATCCTAACCGCATCAATCGCTTCGCAGCCCGGTAACTCGTACCTGGCAAATCGTCCGCGTCCTCCAGGCCGACCGACACTTCGAGTCTTAACGCGAGTAGCGGCGGGCGCACACACACACACGCGTATTTGTTTGTAAACCGAAAACGGTTTATCGTCGAACCAAGGAATAGCATTGCCTTGGCTCGACCTTGTATTTATTATTGTCGGCTGTTACGCCGTTCTTTTCGTATTAATGTAATAAATTCATTTCGTCACTTTTACGCATGTATAATATTTATTGCTTCCCCGACAGACCCTAACCCGAAGGCGAATACCGCCATGCCCCGCGGGTGTCGTGCATTGCACTTCGCACGACACATAGCTGAGTAGCCGAGTACGGGTATCGGCGAAAGATAACACTCGTTATCGAGGAAATGCGTGTACTAGGTAAGTACACACGCTGTACACAGGGAAGACGTCGTCGTGCGGAGCTTGAGGCTAGCTCGCGCCACTTCAAAGGACGGTTCTGCCGATCGGTTAGCTGTCTGGTAAAACAGCTGATGGTTACACCCAGAGTATTTCCTGTGCATTGAGGATATGCACAGGACAATCAAAAATTTCCCGACGAGTAGGAATTGACCCTGTTACAATATATATATCTGGTTTTGTATTAATGAGATCACCAAGTATATTTATTATTTTTGTTTATTAAATAAACAATATAAATATTTTTGTAATTTTTCATTTTATGCATAAATAAATATTATTATGAATAAATAATATTTATCAGTAAATAATAAATATAAATAATATTTATAATTTGTCAATATATAGAAAAACCCATTGCTACTTTGTTTAGTCAATCGACAGATATTTAAATCGAGTTAATCCCCCCCGAAAAATGATTTCTAGCCTTACACACCGACGAATATAGCCTACGCGGACGGCTAACTCGACGACTCGACGCGCGAGCCGGCCGCCTAAGCCTTCAGCTGACAATATTTTGCTTTTTTAAACGTGCTTGATTTTTGTTTGTCATTTTCCGAGTTAATCTAAAGCCTATGAATGTGTGGTTTTGCATAATCTATAACCATGTATAATTATTATTTTTATTAATTAAACAATATTAATATTATTTGTATTTTTTCGCATTTTAAAACGGATTTAATTATTATTTTTTGTTTTTGTTTTTAAAGTTTTTAAAATATATATTAGTAAATAATGACTATAAATAATATTTGTAATTTGCCAATATAGAAAAACCCATTGTTACTTGGTTCAGTCAAACGAGAGATATTTAAATCGAGTTAATCCCCCCAGGAAAACGATTTCAAGCCTTACAAATTACCGAAACGGATTTAATATTATTTTTGTTTTTGTTTTTAAAGTTTTTAAAATATATATAGTAAATAATGACTATAAATAATATTTGTAATTTGCCAATATAGAAAAACCCATTGTTACTTGGTTCAGTCAAACGAGAGATATTTAAATCGAGTTAATCCCCCCAGGAAAACGATTTCAAGCCTTACAAATTACCGAGTAGAGCCTACGCGGCCAATATTTTGCTTTTTTAAACGTGCTTGATTTTTGTTTATCATTTTCCGAGTTAATCTAAAGCCTATGAATGTGTGGTTTTGCATAAACAATAACCATGTATAATTATTATTTTTATTAATTAAACAATATTAATATTATTTGTAATTTTTCGCATTTTAAAACGGATTTAATTATTATTTTTTGTTTTTGTTTTTGTTTTTAAAGTTTTTAAAATATATATTAGTAAATAATGAATATAAATAATATTTGTAATTTGCCAATATAGAAAAACCCATTGTTACTTGGTTCAGTCAAACGAGAGATGTTTAAATCGAGTTAATCCCCCGGAAAAACGATTTCAAGCCTTACAAATCAGCGAGTAGAGCCTACGCGGCCGGCTAACTCGACGACTCGACGCGCGAGCCGGCCGCGTAGGCCTCCAGCTGACAATTTTTCGTGTTTTCAGTACCGAGCAAACTGGATATTCGTGCAACGGCACACGAGCCACGAGAAGTTCGTCACTAGTTATCCGGAAATTGCGCGTGCGCATGCGCGTACGTACTCTGGTATAGCGAGAGGTATATTTAGAGAGAGAGAGGGAGAAAGATGGGTAGAGCGAGTGATTGATAGAGGGCGAGAGGGAGAGAGAGAGAGAGATGGGAGCATGCAAGACAGCCGTGGCCTCTAAATAATAATATTTTGTCGTATTTGTTTTCCATTGTTTACCCGATTAAATAAGCTAAGAATGTCGTCGTTCCGCAATGCATAAACACGACTTTTATTATATGTCTTTTATTGATATAAGGCCGATATATGAATTATGGTATTTAACGCCATATTGCTACAACAATTTGCGCATGTGCTACCACGCTAAGTATATAATACAAAGTACAGACTAATCGCGTCGCGCACTCTAGTGGCGAAATTGGTACTAAGAAAACTTTGTCAATAATATAAACTATTTATTTTTTGTCAATATTATGTAAAACCCAACTACAGAAGCACTAGATAATGGAGTAATATGTCTTTCTACAAAGTTCCCGATCAATACAACAAGGACACCCTAAAAAATTTCTGCACGGAAAAATGACTATTTTTTCCGTGCAAACTTTTTTTAGGGTGTCCTTCACATATTGATTTCAAACTTCGTATAAATGCGTATTATGTGATTATCTAGTGCTTCTGTATTTGCGTTTTGCAAATAAAACCATAATATGTTCATTAAGTGTAATAATGTATCCATCTGACTCGGTCGGTAATAATCTAGTATGGCACCCCCTTAACACCTAAAATTTTTTTTTATCTTCTGGAAGATATTTCCAGCCTGTTCTCAAATTTTGGAGCGATTTAAAATTTTCATCGTACCACTTGACGTGAAATATCCCATATACATTCTAGGTCTATTAACAGTTTTTTAGTACCTTTAATAAATAATAAAGATTAATCTTTAACAGTCTTACAACTTTTTGGTAATTGTTTTTTACGCTATAAAAAGTATGTAATGATATAAGTAGCCGTTTACGTCAAACGAGTTTAGTTGGTGATGATTGAGGTAAATTCGGCGGATTAATAAATAGGATTAAGAAGATGACACGGTGTGGCAGTGAATCAGTGGTCGATCGAGCCACGTCGATGACTCTTCGCTCGAGCGTTAAGCAAAACGGGCCTAAACCTCTCCGTCTGCGATCTATGGGCGCAAGAGGTGGATCTTGACGAAACCATCGTCGAGAGTCATCACCACTATCATCGAAGTCGGTATCATCATCTACCAGGATAAATCGGAGGGATAGCGGGACGCCGCTCAATAATCCAGTCCTTAAATCGTCCACAGGGTCTCGACCGCCGAGGGAATCAACGAGCTTGTGAGAAATAGTGTAAGAAAGAGAATGGTAATGTGCCAGCACTAGTTACATATATTTTATGTCATATTCGAATAAAGCGAAAAAATTGTTTGCTTTGAATTGATTACTTATTTTAACGACCCACGCCCGAATCGTATTAAGTTTGTAAATTTTAATTTAAATAAATGATTTATTCCATTACAAGTATTAATTATATTAATTAAGCTTAAGTAACAAATCTTCAAATTACGCACGTCATAGTTCTATTAGCGGCTTTACTTCTTCGTCTTCAGATAAATCTTTAATTTTAAGAGAATCTTGCAGATTAATGTATTTTCTAGCTCCACCTATAGCTCGATGGGCATAATCATTTATTTCTCCTAAATGGTAGTTAACCAAAGTTTCACCATATTGGTAATGGTGCAAAAAATGTAAAAAATGCTTTTTACTGTATGTTTCTTCTTCGGAGTTAATCTTTTTGCGTCTCTTGTCTTTTTACTAACTTTTACACATCTATTTGCAAGGGTACGATGACCCCAAGCTGCGTAACACATATTAATATAAAATTTTGACGGTTCCACTTTGGAGTATGCCTCATCTATAGCGTCCATTCGTGCCTTTATCCCGCTGCTACTTTGCAATGGTTAAGGAAATCCAAATGTATCTCTTTTTTAAATCGTTTACTCGATTAATCACTGATTTTTCAGCTGAAATTAATGTGCAATATTATAATGAATGAACAGATTATTTTCTGTTGCATTATAAATGAAAACAAGCTATTCAAAATATATATTTAAAATATATTATTTATAAATACCAAAAATGTTTTCATATTTATTTAACTATTTTTCAACTTTAAAAATAAATTATACCTTTTACTTAAAAATTGTTAATATATTTATCCATATTATTTACCATAAAGGACTTAATAAAAGTAAATAGTTTATGATTAGTTTATTTTGTTAAAAATTCTGTGCAGTGTCACACCGCACTGGGGATCAGGGTGCGGGTTATAAAATCGATATCAATTAAAAAAAAACAGAGAATTTATTAACTGATATAAATTAAGTACACGGTTGCCAGTCGTGTTCGCGGCGATACATTAACGGCAGCTAGTTATTAACAATTACGCTTAGTTAATTAAACTTAATTATAACGTCGTTAGGGCTCATAATTTGGCTCGGTAGAATTTCACGCGCGGCAATATAGCTATTACACGATCGAATATCCGCTCGATTGACGAAAATGGCGACGCCGGCCACGTGTGCGAATACGCGAAAAAAGGGAAATAGCGGCACACACACTTTACGAGGAGAGGAACACGGGTATGGCTAGCACTTTGCACAAACCTTATACTGGAAATTTGCTCTCTGGGTTGCACCCGGTGCACACTTTGCAGACTCGCTTATCGTACGGAAAACGGTCAAACGGCTCACAAAATCTCGCCTCGTTGCGTCTAGTCACGGCCGTGTTCCCGAGCTCTCTGCCTTCGTCCTGCGAGAGCGTCGCGCGCATGCGTCGCGACCGTCTCCGCGAAGTGCGAGCGCGGCCGTATAGCGAGAGCGGCTCGGTGTTGTTGTTGGCGTTCTGCTAGGCTGTTCGAGTGAGACGACGACGACGACGACGACGACGACGAGTTGGCGACGACGAGGCTGCTGTTTGGTAATTATTACCTCGTTCCTTGGTATTTATCGATCCATGTTTATTTCAGGTGGACAGCGAATCTTACTGCCGTGGTTAACGAGTCGTGGCTGCTCGGCGGATATATGTACGTGTCGCTTTCTCCGTCTCTCTCTATTTCGTGGCTTCTTGGCTGCTGAGACGTCTCTTCACGACGTCGGCTCCGGAGGTTGTTCCTCGGGTCTACTGCGCGGCTGCTATTATACGGTAAGGAGTAACTTGACAGGTGCCTTGTTATTTAGTTAGTATATGCGAGCAATGTTTATGCTCACATAACCTCTAACCCTAGCTCCTATACACCTCTACTCCTGTACACAGTCTTGTGTACTCCTATCTGCTCCTTAGTGTTGAAAATATACTCATTATTATGCTTTACAGGTTGATCTCCCTGTACGAGTTTATTGCTGCTGGATGGCTCCTTCAGGATTGAGGCTCTACGAATATGCTGTTATGATTGCTGCAACAGCTGTCGTCCTTGTACTTTGGACCTCGGTGCCCTGTCCATGCTCCTGTGCCGACTTCGTACTCAGCGGATGTCTCCAGGCTCTCCGAGTGCTGTTCGCTCTGTATGTAGCCTCTTGGTGGCTACTGGTTTCCTCGACTTCTGTCTGTGCTGGCTCCGCTTCTGTTTCAGGGTGTAGCTTGTTTGGCTTTAGGGGATTATTTTCCATAATGGGTAGCTAGGGATATGTGTGCTTGGTGCTAGGCTTGTTTAGTATACGGTTTAGGTAGATATATTGGGTAATAGGGAGATAGGAATGTGTGTGCTCGCTTTGCACCATGACAGGCACACTTGCCTTGTCACAGCAGTTATCTTCTTCACTGGTACATTTTGTTAACTTGTCTCTCACGTTTTCATATTTCTTCCCCAATTCCTTGGCTACTTTTGAAAGATGGATTCTTTGATTATGTTCTTCAGTTAATTTTGCTTTTACAGTCTGCAACTGATCCTCTTGTTCACCTTGTTCACTCTCTTAAACAGAAAATAATAGTCCTTATTACTTTATTCATAATAAACAATTATTAAAAATTGTATACATCTAACAAGCTTCTATTACAATTGTTGTTATCGTAAAATCAAACAAAGTAAACATGTGTACATCAGAAGTTTCTTGAGAATTGCCACCAGAACTGTCTAATTCAATATCCTTCAAAATTTTTCAGTACAAAATATATTTATTTCATGCGTTGTTATTTGAGGTCAACCAATAAAAAATGAAATTAAATAATGGTTTACAGAGGAGATATAAAATAAGTGTGCATCAACTTAAAAAATAGATTATGTTGTTAAATAAATATTCTAAGCTAAGGTGACGCAAGTGCTACTATAAACTTTTTAACTTGTCACAGGTTGCACATACTTGCATTACCCCAGATTTTAATTTAATTTTGTCACTACTCTATTTCACTATATCTTTTAGTAAACAGTTTAATGAAATGTTATAATTAATCAATAATAGAATTAGTAAATGTGTTTGAAAAAGTTTGGACTATTTATTTTTGGCTCATTGGTCCAAATGGACTTTATGATAAATGACTTTTGGAAGGAAATTCATTATCGAAAACACGTTTTGAGTTCTACATACATATATCGACGGCTCCTATTCATAAAGTCCTATCTCAAAAATTAATTAAAAAATGTCCTAACTCAAGAATAATTCTATAAAGTCCTAACTGAAAAGAAAATTCTATAAGGTCCTATCTCAAAAAAAATTTAGTCAGTATTATAAAGTCCTATCTCGGAAGTCAATTTTATAAAGTCCTATCTCAAATGCAATTCAATAAAGTTCGATCATAAAAGTCAATTTTTTTAAGCCCCCCCCCCCTTCCTTTAATACACTTTCTCTTAACTTCATAAAATTATAATAATATTGATAATTTATATAATTTGAAAACTATTATGACAATATAATTTATATTTAAGGTCGTACATAAAATGAGATTTTAAAGGATTAAAATGAATAAAAATGTTATTTTTATTAAATTACAAAGTTTATTGTTCAGTAAATTAATAAGTCACTCAATATTTCTGCATAATCTTATAAAACCTAACATTGCATTTTATTTTTATATATTTGAACATTACTGTTTTTACATAATAATAATAATGAAATACAATTTTTTACATAATAAAACATAGTTTCTTGTCTAAAAAACGTTTCATAAATGCTCGAATTTCCACCTGGATACAAAATTCAAATTTTAATATTTTTTATATACTTATAAAATCTCGATAACGAGGTTAATGAAATATAATATATTCGGTAAAAGTGTACTCTTTACATGAGCATTATTATCTGATTCTGCATATATATTTATATTTTTAGATAAAGGTGTAAATATTGTTTTTATAATTTATTGTTTTTATTAAAAAACTTATTGTTTAATGATTTTGTAGCTTTCAAAATTTTAGATGAGATAGGACTTTATAGAACTGACTTTTTCAGATAGGATCTTATAAAATTTTCTTTAAGATAGGACTATATAGAAATGACTTCTGATATAGTACTTTATGAATAGGAGCCGTCGATATGATCTTTTCGGAACAACTTTGCAGATTTTTAACATAACTAACAATAAATTTACATAACTAATTAAGGAAAGTCGAAAAACTTTCAGCCTAACGTTATATTTACTTTTAATCATTTAGCAGTACTTTGATTCGTTCAATGAATAATGTCTTATATTTTCTCTGTAATTAATAAATTTTTTGTTACAATAACACACTTGGACAAGAGGTTGACCCGTTGTAAAGTTAATTTTGACGTACACTGTATAAAATTTTATAAAATTTCTTTACTGATAATAGAAACTATTTTTTTTAAGTATATAAAATTCATTAACAAAGTTGGAAAGGTTATTTCATAACTCAGAGAATAGCATTATGAGTAATGCAACATAAGTTACATGAACCGTAAAAATGATAAAATTTTAAAAATTGTACATATATAAAAGACAGGTTAAAAGTCAGAAATTTTCTTACACTAGTTTTATCTGGAGGACTCGTTGTTTTATTGAAACAATTAGGAATTGAAGGAGGCTGTATCGTACTTATGACGTATAGATATCATATAAATGTTTTAATTGTTTAATGTCGGACAGAAATATAAGAAAAATGAGCTCTTTCGCGATCACAAATCTTTCATACTTGCATACTTACATCTAGATCTATACTTATACTTGAATATACATTTTATATACAAGAGAATAATAAAAAAAATCAATAAGATAATATTTAATAAGGTCTGTGCATACCTGTTTGCCTTATAGTTTCTTTCGCGAATCATGCTGCTTATGCGATTTCTTCTTGTTGCTTATTGACAATGCCTCTTTCTTTGGCAATAATAATAATAAATTTTTAGGAAAGAAAAAAAACTTGCTATATTTTTGCATTTATCCATTCTTGGCTGAGAAGGGAAAGAAAAGAGGAGAAAAGAAAAAAAAAGAATTTGCGATGGAATTGCTTGCGATTGGGATAAGATTAAAAAAAACAAATGTTAGGCTTATTATTTTATTCACTTCTATACACAGAAAAGTGGCGAGAGAAAGAAAAAAAAATATAATTTATTTGGGTGCTCCCTGATTGCTACGGCGATCGTCTTGGAGTGCCTTATACCCGTGTTTGCACCTCGGACAGGTTCGGGTCATCACCCCCTTGTCTCCGCAATTGCGGCAGAATACAGTGGGCACCAAGGAACACTGTTTCCAGCTGTGTCCTCTTCCACCGCAATTTCAACAGAAGGGTCGGCACTCTTCTGGCGGTGGGCGACGGATAAGCCTTAGGTCACGAGGGCGCTCTTCTTTTTCGGCTTGCTGCCGGGGTGGGGTTTAAGGTGTGTATGGGAAATCTAGAAGGGACGGAATGGTGTTTGGCTGGGGGCTGGGCATGGACATTAATGGCTGGGGGGGGGGGGAGTAGCTGTTGGTGGAAGGGTTTGGAGGCTGTGGGGTATTTGGCTGCTTGTATTGTAGAAATGTCAGGCATCAATGGGGCTTTGGGAGGGATGCTGACTCGTAGTTTTATTGGAACAATTAGGATATGAAGGAGGCTGTATCGTACGTATGACGTATAGATATCATATAAATGTTTTAATTGTTTAATGTCGGCAAGAAATATAAGAAAAATCAGGGAAATCGTGTTACGTTAGCGGTTAAGTGCATTGCCAGCAATAATGCATAAACATCCACAGTAGATAGTCCGTCCCTTTATCAGTAAATTTAGAACAGCCAATCAACGCCTTGATAGCAGGGAATATATCTTGGTCCGATACGTATGCTCGAGCATAATTTACGCTGTAAGATTTCGGGATTTAAAAGTTTATAGCACTGGTTTATACACAACCTGAAATGCTACATTTTTACTTATTCCTTTTAATACTTGAGCTATTACTTGAAAAAGCACTGACAAGATTAAATTTTAAATGAAACCTGATCGAGGATGAATTTCAGCGTCGATACATGGAATTTCATAGAGCTGGTCCGAATGGATATAAAGTACTCCGAAACATGAATTTCAAATGCATGATTATCGGGGTGAGTTTTAACATATTACCTAAACTAAAGCAGAGGTAACTCTTAAAAATATTTTTTCCGCAAAAGTCTTATAGCAGTAAGAAGTATATCATAAACTCATGCATTTTCAACATTTTTGGCGCTAGCTCTTATCGATTATTTTGTATAATTCGTGAAAAATTAATTTTTAGTTATTTCACAATTAAGGTTAAGAAACTTATCGAGCTGGTAGAGATATAATTTTATTTTAAAGATTTGGTTTATATCTTTTTTTGCATTTAAGAATTTCAACGAAAAGTACTGCCATCATAGTTTCTTTTTACTAAAATGGTCATTAATTGGTTTGAAAAACTGTTTTTCGCTAAAGGGTTAATTCAGGTACACTAAAACTTATGAGACTGATTTAGGAGTGATTTTTTTTCTGTAAAACGTACTGCCAAGTTAACTTTGATATTTGTTTTTGTTATATTTGTCAAATTACCCTTGGAGGAAAATCTGTTGTATTAACAAGAACCTTCATGGAGCTGATTTAGAAATAACAAGAAAATACGTTAAATTTATTTATATTTCGATATTTGTGTGACATCATTTTCGAAAACACTGTCAAGTACTTGTTTTCACCAAATTTATGGGATTTTTTTCATTGAGGGGATGATATCTTCGGCGTAATTTTTTTATATGCTTCCGCTAACGTAGACTATTAAATTTTATTTAATCTTTGTTTTCGTGTCTACTTCCAAGTAGTACAGGTTACTTACGTATACTCTAGTGGAACAAATCATATGTATCGGTGGGATCCTCCTTTTCTTTTAAAGTTCATTTTCGTAAAAAGTATAAATAAATTATCATAATAAAAAATTAGTAAATATAGTTTATTTTTCTTTTTGTAAATTACCCCAGTGAAAAAAATTGGTTTTCCAGAAGTGCTCATAAACAAACTAAAAGTGAGCCAAATTGTGCAGATACTGGGCCGATGTTTGCCAAAACTGTAATATCTGAAAAATTATGTATAATCAATACGAATGTTTCTAAATTGGCTAAAAGTGGGCCAAAGTGTTCCAAAACTGGAAAAATGTTTAAACATCGTTTAAACATTGTAAATTTTAAATATTGTAAGTTCACTCATACCTTATAAGTTTTTCAAAAAGAGGCGTTTTTATCGATTTTTAGTGAACTAACCATTTAATTTAATTAATTGGCGACGTTTCGATGGAAGTCCTCCATCCTCATCAGGCTATACCTTTATTGAAACAATCATTTGATACACAAGCATTTTACAATTTTGCATATATATATATCTAAATATAATTACTCATTATTAGTCAAATTAATGCACATATGTGGCATTATTCATAATATTCCATGGTATCTCTAATGTGTCGCTCTATAATTAACAGCACAAGCAAGTAGCATGACGTCAGTGTAAAAATTAGCACAAAGATTGAGGTTATTCAACTTATTTTTACCTTTCTTCTCTGAATCGTACTTATATAACATCATAGAATTTAAAGGGATTAGGTTTTTTTCCGATTTTGATGAACAAGCCATGTATGTTTCTATTTTGCGACGTTTCGATGGTGTCACGTCGCACTGGGGATCAGGGTGCGGGTGATCAAATTAAAGTTAATTATCAATTATTTAATAATTATTTATTTTACACCAGTGGGTGCCAATCACGTACGTTCCGACGCAATTGTCGTGATTTGTTACTCGATTAAAACGCTCAATTAGATACAAGTGATTATCGGTACGAATATCCGAAATAGAAGATAGCGAACGGCACGGCTGCAATACGCGATTTGTAAGCTGGCTACCTCGCGCGCGAAGGGGGGAGGGGAAGAAGCTGGGATACACTAAATTATGCGGCGAGCAAAGCTAGTTGTACAAGGAAGAAGCTAGGATACACGGGAGTTCGCGGCACACACACAGGCAACGAAAACGGCTATTAATATTGGCACTAGGTCGCACAAACCTTCGGCGATGCTGGCACACGCACTTCTCTATGCTCTTTCTCTCTCTTTCTCGCAGTCTTCACGTCGGTACTCTCGATAGTCGCTATGCGGCGGTCGCACGAGCTCTGCGCTCTCGTCGTCGTTGACGCGAGAGAGTCGCTGCGCGCATGCGCCGTGACCACTTCGTGCGTACGCGGCCTCATGCCGCGTGCGGCTTAACGAAGATGTCCGCCGCGCACGAATGTCAACAAAACTGCGAGTTGGTGGCGACGACGACATAGCTGTTCGGCCTTCCTTCGTGGTCTTCTTGGTTGCCTCCGTCTTCTCTCTTGGCGATCACTGGCTCGAGGACTTGGGAATGCGGTACAGCGTGTTTACCTGGGTGAGTTATAAACCGTACGGCTACTCGGTTTATATGTTGTTATTTCACCTAACCTGTCCCCTGCACCCATCCTATACACAGCTGTTCAACTGCTGTGTGTTCCTGTCCTCTCCTTTATAAGGTGCACTTTGTAAGTAGTAATCTTACAGGTTTATTTGCTGTACTGGATGGCTGCTGTAGGAGGCGATTGTGGCTACGCTGCTTCTCCAGGTGTGCTGTAAGGGACTTCTCCTCACCACTTCCTGGCATTGCTTGGACTTCAAGCTTCCTCTGGATCTTCTTGGAGATTCCTGAGCTCTTACTTATGTGCTCGGTGATGTGGCTTCCCTGTGTGTGTGTAGGCTGGTAGGGTTCGGTGAGGCTTAGGTAGGGTTCGGTAAGGCTTAGGTAGGGTTCGGTAAGGACTTCAATGGGTTACGAGCTCGCTTAACTTTGACATGCATTAAATGCATTGTCACAATGGATATCCTCCATCCTCATCAGGCTATACCTTTATTAATAATATCAGTATAACAATATTATTTAAAACATCTTCCTATACATATTAGTAATTTTATGGCAAATATATAACATTATAAATTATTAGCACTACTTACTAATTTTTTTGGTAGGTTCCACGTATACCCTTCTCGGGGTTTTACGTACGTATTCGCGACACCTTTATTTATTCCTGTTTTTGTTTTTTTCTTTCCAATTTCCCCCCGTTACCCCACCTTCTCGCATTCGCCCGGGATTATGCCCGTGGAGAGAGGGAAAACCTGTGGCCAAACCCCGTGGGATAAATGCCTATTAGGAAAACCTCCTCCGAGAAGGGCGGTGCATTCGAGAACAATTCTGGTTGGGTGGCAAGGTCACATTGCGCAGACTTTAACACCGAAACCGAATATCTCACACCTCCCGCTCACGTTGTGGAATGTGAAAAAACACCTAACCGAACATTTAAGCTAAGTCCGAGAACGGTCACCCATCCAAGTGCCAACCGCGCTCGGCGCTGCTTAACTTTCATGACCGGCCGAGGTGCGCTTCCGCCACTCCGCCACCGTGTCGGTCACTACTTACTATTTTGTCATTAATATAAACGTATAAAACGTATAATTAATAGCATCTCTGATGCGAATGTGAAAAAGTGGAATGAATTAGAATTGCTGGATAAAAAATATCATAATAATGAAATTACACAGACAGATACATCCTTGCCAAAGATTTACGGGTTACCAAAAATACACAAACAGCCTATTGTCTTTTGCATTGGTAGCCCTACTTATAAATTGTCAAAAATAGTAGAAAAAATCATATCTAGTAGTATTAGTAAACCTAAATCATATATAAAAAATAGTATAGAGTTAATTAAAAAATTTAGTAAATGTGACATTCCTGCAGATTATATGATAATTTCACTAGATGTAGTCTTCTTGTTCACTAATGTACCAGAAGAATTAGTTATGAAAAGCATAGAGAAACGATACCATTTGATAAACAAAAAATATAATGTCTCTTTACATGAGTTGTTAGAAGTTATTAAATTCCTTCTACATAATACATTTTTTCAATGGGACGGAAAATACTTCCAACAAGTACATGGAAGTCCCATGGGAAGTCCGATTAGCCCGATATTTGCTGATATGGTTATGGCAGATTTAGAACAAGAATTTCTCAAAAAACTAGAATTTGTACCAACATTTTATTATAGGTATGTAGATGATACAATCATGTGCATCCCTAATAATAAACTATCGCATGTATTAGATGTTTTTAATAGTTATCATAATAAGTTGCAGTTTACGCATGAAATAGAGACTAACGAGCATAAAATTTTTTTAGAAGTTTCATTAATTAGAAATAATAATACACACATAATTACAAATTGGTACCGAAAAGATACTTTCTCGGCACGGTTTTTACATTTTAAATCTAGTCATACTATCCAGCAGAAGCGAGCAATGGTCGATACATTGGTGGACAAGGCTCTTTTGTTAGCGCATAAGAAATTTCATAAAACGAATATTCGATTAATTAAAAAACTTTTAGAGAACAATAGTTATCCAACAAAATTTATTAATCGCAACGTAAGAAAAAAATTAGAAAAAATAAAATATAATCATAATAATGCGCAACACAATAACAAAGTAATAACAAATTATAAAGTTACTTTAAATATTCCTTTTGTACCCGAATTTTATGAAAAAGTATCAGGCGCTATGAAAGAAAAGGCTATTAAGGTGATACCAAAAATTTGTAACAAGTTTGGTAATGTTATTGTAAGAGGCAAAGATGCTACAGATAAATTAACAAAAACTAATGTTGTTTACAAAATTAACTGCAAAGATTGTGATGCTTGCTATGTAGGAGAAACAAAAAAACAATTACAGAGTCGAATTAAAGAGCATCAAACTAATATACATAAACCAGATTCTCATTATGTAATTAATAATCATATGTTCAGGAATAATCATTCCTTTAATTTTAATGACGTAAAAGTATTCGACACGGAAAAGAATTGGCATAAAAGACTGATATCGGAAATGATCTATATCAAGTCAGAAATTAATACAATTAATGTAAAAGATGATACAAAGAATCTTAGCCAACATTATAATAACATTATTAATAATATTAAATTAAAATCTAAATTGTGAGAAAAAATATCTTTCTTTAGTGACATAACCTAAAACTATATTTATCAGAAGGTGCCTAGCTATAGATCAAGTTGCGCGTTAATCGATTGCAAATATGCGCTATTCGCAATCGGAGCATGGGCGATTGTCAATTTGCGCACGCGCGACGCGGCAAATTTAAAAAGTAAACTATTACAGTTTTACACACCAAATAAATTCATTTATTGATCATCTAAGCTTATAATTTATAAATACATTATCGCTTGTATTTAATCAAATTTAATAGCAGATTCGAGTCATTTGTGTTTTTTAATTTATTTAACTACTATGGAAAGGTATAGATCACACAATAAACCTCAATTTCTGCGCAAAATTATAATTTTTTTTTAAGGAGATGTTAACCCAATACAGAATCACTATTTATTTTTTTCTCAAGCAAACAGTATACTTTATCGAAAAAAACGCTCTGTAACGGTGTTGTATTTACATTAAAGATAGTCTATGAATTTTTTCAAATTTTTTTATCAATAAATCAACGAGATTTTTGAGCAGCAGTGCAGCTTTGTTTTTAGCTATATATTACCAACCAAAAAATTGTTATTTCGATATAATTCATTTTAAATTAATTATTTTGAAAAACTCGCTCTGTAACGGTATTCTATTTGCTTTCAACATTACCTGTAAATTTTTTGAATGTCACCCGTGCGTGGATTCAGCCGTAGGAGTCTTTTGCACCCTTCGTAACGAACCACGTACTTCTTCACACCTAGCGGTACCGAAACCATAGGACCATCCGGGATCTGTCGTAAGACATGCGGCGATACCTGGGTTCGATCCTGGTAGCGGGGTCTATCTATCTGTGTTGCGGGTACTGGCAACGGTGGTCGAACTGGTTCTGGCTGTGGTGCAGGTGTTGGTTCTGGAGGCAGTACCGGTGTTGATGGTCGGGTCGGGTTTTCTGTCTCTTGTTGCCTGTGTATCCCGTCTATGGCGAAGAGCGGCAGAGGCAACTCCATGGGTGCGTGTCGTACCGATGTCTGTCAGATCGATAACCTCGATTGGTGCCGTGTTCGCTTGTTGTGGACGTATTATGCGGTACCGGCGTCCCATTAGCACCTCACTTATAATCCTCGGTTGCCCTCGCACCACTGCGATTGTCCTATGCAAGATTGGTGATGGATTATAGGCGGGAACCGTAGGGACGCTGCTGCTTACTGGCTGCGGCACATATTCCTCCATGTCTTCCTCACGCCGACTGTGAAACCATGCGAAACCTGTCGCGTCCAACTCTTCTATCATCTGCTCTAATATTTGTTCGTACTCCATCATGAGCTTGTTAATGCGTTCATATACGAGGGTATACTTATATCCTGTAGTGTCAGTTTCGTATGTGGGCAGCGCGATTTCCTTGTCGCCACCATGCGTCTTTTCTTGGAGGCTTTATTTGTATGATGTGTTCGGTATCCACCTCGTAGTTTCTACTGGAATCATGGTGTAGATTGCATCTACTGCGTTACCATAATGCGGTTTAAGATCCTTTACGTGAATATGTCTGATTATTCGATTATTCTTCTGTAAAGCAAATATTACTGGCGAAATCTTCCTTTTTACGGTATACGGTCCGTCGAATTTCGCTGCTAGTTTTGCATTAAACTTCTTGGCCTTATCAGGCAATTTAAAGGTTCTTGCTCTAGATATCCTACTTTTGGAGTGTTTCTTTTGTTTCTGGAAGCTTTGAGCCAGGTTTACTCTTGCTAATTCTATTGCCTCTTGCATTCTTTTTATTCGGTTCTCGGTATCGCCTGAAGGTGTTGATTGCTGATGTGCGGTGATTTCTCTACCTAAATTTAAGTAGGCAGGTGAAAATCCGGTGGTATCACTATGAGCGGTGTTGTACGCGAATGCGATTTCTACCACGTGTTGATCCCATTTGGATTGATTTTTGTCTAGGTATTGTGCAATCGTGGTCTTAACTACTCGGTTTGCCCTTTCCACGGGGTTACATTGCGGCGTATATGGCGGTATTTTACGGTGCGTGATTCCATGGTTTGTCAGCAGACCTTCTACTTCCTTGCTAATGAATTTTTGGGAATTGGTGGTAGTGGGTTGAGAAAATACACGCGCACTGCTTTCAATTCCCGTATTTATTTCTGTTTGGGATTTCGGCTTATTATATACAAAATGTCTTTACAAAAGGTGAGCGAATTAAACTCGTGTCGTAGAAAAAAACGAAGGTCTAGATTGCCGCAACGTTGGCGTTCGATCCGTCCCGCTCGGTGTCGCAAGGGGAAGTCGCCTCCCGGTCCTCTAGAATTCTGGTCTCGCAACGAGGATTTGTTTCCGTCTCGACTGTTGCGTGGCGCTGTGTTGCGCGGGAGCTTGAACGCTCGGACGAGTCTCCACAAATTGTTTGCCATTATCGCTGACGATGGTTTTGGGGCAACCATGGCGTAGGATTGTTTGCTTCTTAATGACTTTTGCAACGGCACTTCCGGTGGCTTTATTTAATGCTCTGAGTTCTACCTATTTAGTGAAACGATCTTGCATTACAAGTAACTATATTTTTCCGTTGGTCGATCGTGGTTGCGGACCTACTAAGTCAATCGAAACCATTTCCCATGGTTGTTGTACATCAGTAGCGTGCATTAGTCCAGCTTGTGCCTGTTGTTGGACTTTATATTCCTGGCATTTGGCACAGTTTCTTACATGCTTGGTTCCGTCGCGTTATATACCCGACCAATAATAATAGCGAGCAAGGCGAACTAATGTTTTACTAATTCCTAAATGTCCAGCAGTAGGTTCATTGTGGCATTCTTGCACGATCAGTTGGCGATCATCGGTCGGAATACACAATTTCCATTGTTCATTCGGGTCTTCTTCGTTGAAATCTAGGGTATGCAATATGTGTCGGTATAACTTTCCGTTTCTTATATAATACTCCGAATTTTCTTTCGGCCGTGTTCTTACTTCTTTAACCTTGGTGTTATACCATGAGCAATTTTTACTGGTATGAACTGTGCATATTTCGACAGGTTGTCGAGAAAGTGCGTCTGCTACGTTATTGTCTGCTCTTCGGTACCGAATCTTCATATCCCATTGATCTAACTCCATTCTCCATCGTGCGAGTCTTCCTGATGGGTTGTCGATTTTCTCTAGCCATTTTAGCGACTGATGGTCGGTTAGTACAATAAAGTGGTAACCTTCCAAGTAGTCCTTCATTTTCCATATGCCCCATTTCACTGCTAGGCATTCTTTCTCGGTGGTCGAATAATTTTTCTCTGCTTTATTGAGGGTTCTGCTCCCCAAGTCCAAGCAGTATGTTTCCTTAGTAATTTACTAAGTGGTGCGGTTCTTTTGGATACATTGGGTATGAATCGTCTGTACCATGATAACATTCCGTTAAAGCGTCGTAATTCCTCTAGATTTGTTGGCGGATTCAACTCGCGGACAGCTTTCACTTTATCGGGATAGAGTGCTTTCACTTTATCGGGATAAAGTGCTTTCACTTTATCGGGATCGGGGAATAACGTAACCGTCGTTTCCCAAACTGGCTCTTTTCCCAGTTTGGTCGGAGTTTTGTCACTTTTAAGCGGCGCCGGACTTCTTCCACCAGTTCAATGTGTTTTTCAAATGTTTCTGAAATAATGATTATATCGTCTAAATAACAGAAGACATGTGGTTCTAGCTCTGGTGTTACCACTCCTTCGGTAATCATGCGTTGAAAGGCGGCAGGGGCAGAATGTAATCCGAACGGAAGGACTTTGAATTGGTAGTGTCGGCCTGGTACGGTAAAAGCGGTTAATGGTTTGCTGTCCTCTTTGAGCGGTATTTGCCAATACCCATTTTTTAAATCTATGGTACTTAGGTATCGAGCTCCTCGTAATTTATCTAATGTGGCGTTTATATTTGGAAATGGGTAAGCGTCCTTGATTGTTACCCCGTTAAGTTTCCTGAAGTCTACACAAAATCTGTATTTGCCATCATTTTTCTTTGCTAATACGATTGGCGAGCTCCACGGACTGGTAGATGGTTCTATAATTCCTTCTTTCAACATTTTGTCAATTTCTTCGTTAATTACTTTCTGCATAGCGAGGTTTCGAGCGCGGTATCGCTGTTTTATCGGTGTAGGGTCGCTAAGTCGTAGTCCATATGTTAGTAGCGGCGTGGGACCCTGAATCTCGTTAAAGTCATTCCGAGCTCTATGGATAATTTCATCCATTACTTTCCTATCTTTTATATTAATATCCATTAATCGGCCAATACGACTCGGTTATCTTTCGTCACTTTTTCCCATCCTTTGGCCAAACACCAGTTGGTCGCGGCTCTGTTGGCGAAAGAGCTAACAGCACCGGAATCAATAAGTGCCTTAAAACGTCGGCCTCTTATATTTACGGTGACGAAAAACCGGTTATCTCGTTCGTGGACCGAGTCATTGGCCTGGTTGACTCGGTCCTTTGCCCATTTCCCTGACTTGTTCCATGACAGTCTTTCGTGTAGACACCGTCCTTTCCACAAACCGAGCAAAATAGTTTCCACGGATTTCGGCATTGACTACGGCTGTGCCCACGTTGTTTACAGCGCCAGCAACATTCATTTCGTTTGTAAGCTGTGTTGATTTTGGTGATGGTCATTGTCTCTTTTTGTTGTTTGTATGTTTTTGTTGATCTCTAGTACATTAGCTTCATGTTCTTCCACTCTTTGAATTAATTCACTTACATTTCTTATTTCGGAGCGGCGGATGTGAATTCGGAGTTCGGCTTTCATATTATAATACAAATTATCTAGCTGTTCTTCTGGATCGTAGTCCCCTCTTCGACGCATTAGGGTTGATAATGCTGTGGTGAAGTCTCCAATGCTTTCGTTCGTCATCTGGGTTCTCGCTGCAATTTGTCGACCCAAATTTCTTCTTTCTTGTGGAGATAAGTAAAATCCTCGTAACTGCTCTTCTACTTCTTTCCATGAATTTAAATTTCTTGCCTGGTTACGGTACCATTGTAGTGCGTTGCTCTTTCAAGAGCTCAGGTAATCCCTGCAGTATTTGTTCTTCGGTGAAGTCGTATGCTTGCCTTAACTCATCGACTCTTTCCAGAAAAGAATAAACGTCTTTTCCTTCGAAGTGACAATTACATTTTCTCATCGGATCCATGAGTTCTCTCCTTGACGGTACTGATGGTGGTACTGGTACTATTGGTGTTGATGTCATTTGCGGGATCATATTTTGTTGTTCTTGATTGCTGCTACCGGACGGTCCAAGTAATGAGAAGTTAGCGTGGTCGGCTGCTAGGTCTTATGTCTAAGTCTTCTTTGTAACCTTCCGGATCTGGAGTTTTGTCGGTGAATAATGCTTCATTTAGTCTTACAAACTTCACAAGACGTTGTCTTAGTTCCGTAACCATATCATCAGTGTCAATATTATGCTTTTTTAGTTCTTCAAATAGATCTTCTCGACGTAGTTTGTAAATCCACGACACGGGGGCCATTGTACAATTTGTTTAATTCTCGGAATTTATAAGTGTAATCGTGTTAGTGTTATCGCGGCGTCCTAGTGTGATTTACAAAATTAAGTAGTTTGTAAGTTCGCTAAAAAAAATTTAAAGCTGAAAGATTTTCAAATTCCTTTTACAATTAGCTGTCCGAGCGCCATGTAACGGAGTGAATCTACGCCGGGGTCTTGCTCAAATTCCAGGATTCGGTCAGGAAGGAAAATGAAATAATTATACCGTAATTTAATTGTAAAAGACTAACTATATATATATATATATATATATATATATATATATATGGGGTATTCCACGTGAAGTGGTCCGATCAAACTTTTAAAATGCACCAAATTTTGGGTACACTTTGCAAATGTTTTTCAGAATACAGAAAAAAAGTTTTAGGTACTGGAATCTATTTGCTCAAAAGTTATTCTAACCTCAAAAAGTGAATTTTTCCATATTTTTTTCAACACCAGCTGGGTTTACCGCTATATAACTCAAAATCTATCAACTTTTACTATAGAACATTATATGTAACATTCGTTGCTTATTATATCTAGAATTTATTCTTCTGGGTTAGAATTTCTAATCTCAAGGTCAATGTTACATAAACTACATGTCAATATTCAACTTGAAAAAAGTGCAAGTGCGCCACCTTTGATTTTTTCATCCAAAAGTCTAAAAGAAAGCTTGGAGCAATACCTTTCAAATGGTCTGTAGCATTTTTATGGCCTCCAATTCTGTAAAAAGTTATGACAATTTAAAGAAACACGAAATTTTTTTAAAAATTTAAATGGGAATTACCATGTTAATTTTTGTGAATTTTTTGTCTTTCTTTAAATTGTCATAACTTTTTACAGAATTGGAGGCCATAAAAATGCTACAGACCATTTGAAAGGTATTGCTCCAAGCTTTCTTTTAGACTTTTGGATGAAAAAATCAAAGGTGGCGCACTTGCACTTTTTTCAAGTTGAATATTGACATGTAGTTTATGTAACATTGACCTTGAGATTAGAAATTCTAACCCAGAAGAATAAATTCTAGATATAATTAGCAACGAATGTTACATATAATGTTCTATAGTAAAAGTTGATAGATTTTGAGATATATAGCGGTAAACCCAGCTGGTGTTGAAAAAAATATGGAAAAATTCACTTTTTGAGGCTAGAATAACTTTTGAGCAAATAGCTTCCAGTACCTAAAAATTTTTTTCTGTATTCTGAAAAACATTTGCAAAGTGTACCCAAAATTTGGTGCATTTTAAAATTTTGATCGGACCACTTCACGTGGAATACCACATATATATATATATGGGTGGTTCTCTGTGACATCGAAGATGAAAAAAATAAATATTGCTATAACTGTGGGAATATGTTTTAGAGGTATCCAGTAGTTCTCCTGAATTTTTTCAAATTTTTTCTGGGCCATTATTTTAAGTTACAGAGAGTCAAAGTTGACATTTTACCACTTTTTTGCATTATATGCCCATTTTCATGAATTTTTAGCTCCCAGAGGATGCATTTTTCACTAAAAACTTAAGTATGACTTTTTTTGTAAAATTTTCCGAACTTTTCATTAAAAATACTTTTAAAGACATAAATGTATGCTGTCACACTCTTGTAAGCCATTTAAACCTTAAATAGTGAAAATCAGCAATTCTGCTCCGGACTCTGGTAACCTAATACTGTCTAAAAGATGCCTTTTTATAGTCAGAAACTGCCTAAAAATTTCCAGAGTGGGTCTAAATCATTAAGATCACTTATGGGCAAAATATCCAGGAAAAGTGCCCGAAATATTAATAGAAATGTATATTTGTTGCCTTATAACGATGAATCTATTAGCATGATCATTGCAAAAAAATATGTGCACTTACCTTGGAGTGGTAGAAAAGTATCTTCACTTGTTTCAGTATCCATCTAATCCTCTGTAAGCTGCTAAAAATACAAATATTATTATAAAATTATAAAAAACTATTTTTTAAATATTTATAATGCTGGATTTTTAGTTTTACATCCCTTACAAGAATTATAATACTAATCTGAAGGATTACTGTAAAAGTATCAACATTATTATTATTATTATTCAGCAATACATTGTTTAGAATTCACAAACTTGTCACTGTCACGTTATCATATTATTCATTATAATTATATATCCGATTTATTTATATATCTTTTGTATTAAATACGTATATTCAGTTATTGTAATAATGATGTTTATATATTTATAGTAATCCTTCAGATTAGTATTATAATTCTTGTAAGGGATGTAAAATTACAAATTCAGCATTATAAATGTTTAAAAAATAATTTTTTATAATTATATAATAATATTTGTATTTTTAGCAGCTTACAGGGGATTAGATGGATACCGAAACAAGTGAAGATACTTTTCTACCACTCCAAGGTAAGTGCATAAATTTTTTTGCAATGATCATGCTAATAGATTCATCGTTATAAGGCAACAAATATACAAATCTATTAATATTTCGGGCACTTTTCCCGGATATTTTGACCATAAGTGATCTTAATGATTTAGACCCACTCTGGAAATTTTTAGGCAGTTTCTGACTATAAAAAGATATCTTTTAGACAGTATTAGGTTACCAGAGTCCGGAGCAGAATTGCTGATTTTCACTATTTAAGGTTTAAATCCCTTACAAGAATTATAATACTAATCTGAAGGATTACTGTAAAAGTATCAACATTATTATTATTATTATTCAGCAATACATTGTTTAGAATTCACAAACTTGTCACTGTCACGTTATCATATTATTCATTATAATTATATATCCGATTTATTTATATATCTTTTGTATTAATAATTTTTAATAATTTATATATAATAATATTTGTATTTTTAGCAGCTTACAGGGGATTAGATGGATACCGAAACAAGTGAAGATACTTTTCTACCACTCCAAGGTAAGTGCATAAATTTTTTTGCAATGATCATGCTAATAGATTCATCGTTATAAGGCAACAAATATACAATCTATTAATATTTCGGGCACTTTTCCCGGATATTTTGACCATAAGTGATCTTAATGATTTAGACCCACTCTGGAAATTTTTAGGCAGTTTCTGACTATAAAAAGATATCTTTTAGACAGTATTAGGTTACCAGAGTCCGGAGCAGAATTGCTGATTTTCACTATTTAAGGTTTAAATGGCTTACAAGAGTGTGACAGCATACATTTATGTCTTTAAAAGTATTTTTAATGAAAAGTTCGGAAAATTTTACAAAAAAAGTCATACTTAAGTTTTTAGTGAAAAATGCATCCTCTGGGAGCTAAAAATTCATGAAAATGGGCATATAATGCAAAAAAGTGGTAAAATGTCAACTTTGACTCTCTGTAACTTAAAATAATGGCCCAGAAAAAATTTGAAAAAATTCAGGAGAACTACTGGATACCTCTAAAACATATTCCCACAGTTATAGCAATATTTATTTTTTTCATCTTCGATGTCACAGAGAACCATCCATATATATATATATATATATACTTGTAAAGCTATGTTGTGTACAATAGAAAATAAATGGAATCGCCGTTTCTCCTGCTGACTGGGATGCGAACTTTGTTAATCTAGAATCAAATAAATAAGCAATTCTTAGTACTACACGACTTACAAACTTTACAATGCTACCTTATAACTAGTTTCCTAAACGGACGCAACTAACGGTTATCGTGTGTGTTCACACGGAAAATACAGTTCGGGATAATCCACGTGTGCTCACGAGGATATGGCCGGGATAATCTACGTGTGCTCACGAGGATACGGTCGGGATAATCTACGTGTACTCACGAAGATACGGTCGGGATAACTCACGTGTGCTCACGAGGATATGGTCGGGATAATGTATGTGTGCTCACGAGGATATGGTCGGGATAATCCACGTGTGCTCACGAAGATACGGTCGGGATAATCTACGTGTGCTCACGAAGATACGGTCGGGAAATAATCTACATGTGCTCACGGGGATACGGTCGGGAAGCGGTTACGTTACGGTAGGTTTGGTTTACGGACGTGTGCTCACGTTCGCATCTACGGGCGCCTGCACCAGGGTTAAGATTCAGTCTGGCCGTGTGCTCACGACCAGCTTCCTCCGGCTCCCTGATCCAGACTGGTTACAGCGGTTCTCGGCGCGCCTTATATACCCGATCTGTGAGAGTGCGCATGCGCAGAACGCGGTTGTCCCACTCCGAACGAGGTCAATGAACTGGTGAATAGGCGCAGTAGTGGGGGATCGGACAATGACCCTTGGCTATTTATATCGCGGTCGTTGAACTCGCGTTTTACGACGCGTGTTAGTCGCGAAGCTATCTTACTATACTACGAGTCTTAAACCTAATGATTAATTATACTTATTAACTTCATAATAATAATGCTAAATGATTAATTAGCGCGTGCAATTATTGCGCGTCGCAATTAAATAAATTCTATGATGTTATATAAGTACAATTCAGAGAAGGAAGATAAAAGTAGGTTACATAACCTCAATCTTTGTGCAAATTTTTACACTGACGTCATGCTACTTGCTTGTACTTTTGATTATAGAACGACATATTAGAGATACCAGGGAATATTATGAAAAATGCCACATATGTGCATTAATTTGACCAAATAGTGAGTAATTATATTTATATATATGCAAAATTCTAAAATGCTGGTGTAACAAATGATTGTTTCAATAAAGGTATAACCTGATGAGGATGGAGGACTTCCATCGAAACGTCGCCAATTAAATAAATTAAATGACGAGTTCACTAAAAATCGATAAAAACGCCTCTTTTTTAACTTGCGGAGAGGCTCCACCCCATAGTTCTGTGTATACACATATTATATACTTTCGGAAATGTATAGTGCATGTAAATGAGTCGATAAAAAGATATTTTTTTAAATTTATGTATTCTTTGGTAAATTGGTACGATTTTGTATTTATAAAAAATTGTAGTCAATACACAGTGAGTATTAGAATACTGTAAATTATACATAAAACTTTGTTTCTATCTACCACCACCAATATATAAATGTGCATAAACGAACTCACAATTATACAACCGCACTCGTGCATGTATATCCATTTACATGTGACAATGTGCGTACATATATTTTCATATCGTCACGCAATCTATTCACGATGAATATAGTATTTAAATTCACTAATTGTAAGACGTCGGAGCCTTTGGTATGTCAAGGCCAACTGACGACACTTATTTATTTCACTTTATTTTCACTTTCATCCCTTTTTCAGAAAGTTAGGCGATCGCCTAATTAGTTTGTCCTGATCCATCGATCGAGGCGGATGAACTTCCCGGGTGCGACCGCTAATTTACGCCAATGAGACCAAATAAAAGACGTGTGAGGCGTACCGATCATCGGCACCTAGATTAACCTCGTATGTGAGTGTTTGTGCACAAATGACTTGATGAGTGAGGAGAAAGAACATGGTCGTGCGTGAGTGCGAACGCGGGCCGAGAAGTGCACTCACCGCGGCATTGGGTCACCTGCTTCATCATCGTAGCCAATAAGCTACGCTTCTTCGGCTATCTACGGGGCGTCGACCGGTATGTTGTTACTTTCGTGCTACCGCGATCCCCCTCTCCTCCTCGAGTGTATGAGTGTGTGAGATACTCAAGAGTGTGTTCGGGTACGCCGGTACTCGAACATCGAATATCGAGAATCATAATCTGCCGCAGGTGCGGATTTCGATCCGGCAAACTTCCACTTACACTTGTAAATTCATTAAATAGAATTAATGTTTATATGATACAACATTTTATCGCTCCGAACTAAATGCTTTACTTTAGAATCAAGCAGGCCTATCGTACTCTTTGTCCACTATGGTTGGTGGAATTTCCCAGAGCACGGCCTTTTAAAATAATTAAAGGCATTTCGTCCTCGATCTCCAGCTTGGACTCCTCAGTAAGGAACTGAAGATCTTACCTTAGACGCCTGTCGCAAGATGATCTGCGACGCCAGCAAGATGTTCTGCGGCTATATATATAGAAAAGAAACGACGATCTCTCCAACGAGTGTTGAGAGATAGTCGTCTCCCTCTGGTGGTGGGAAAAGCCACCAGCCAGAGCGCGACGTGTTATAATAAAATCCCGAGGTTTATTTCTATTTTGATAATTTTTTTACAAACATGGATTTGATTTTACATTTGCAGAAATTACCTTTAAAATGCATTGGTACTATCAGAGAAAATCGAATCGAAGAAAAAATGTGCTCGGCAAAAAGGCTTCCGTGGAACATATATTGTAAAGCATGATCTAAATATTGGCATAAACTTTATCACTATCATGGATTCAAAGCACATTTCAATAATTTCAACTGTTCCAAGTATTACTTCAATATCAATTTCAAAAATATATAGTTCAGAGGGTTGATTTAAAATTGAGATACCTTTTCCGCAAACTTTTCATTCATATAACAAATTTATGGGAGTTGTTGCCGTGAATAATGGACAATAATGTATTTCCAAGTATACGCATTACAAGCATCCATTACAAATTCTCTTATAATTGTCAATGCTGCTCATGATGGAAACAAAAAAGTTGGAATAAAAGAATTAACGATTTTGATTGCTAAATATTATATTTAAAAAATTCACACACAATCTAGTAGCAGCATATCGAAAAGGTGCTCAATCGAAAATTGGTCAATAAAAACAAGAATTATTTGTCAAGAATGGAATTTGTTTATTTTCAATAATTGTTGAGCAAAAAAGCACTGATAGCAGTTCTGCACAAGTGAGAAGCGAGGAAACTCACGGAAAAAGCACACCATAACATGAGAGGCAAGGGGACTCACAAAAAACAAACACTGCAAAGTAGACGAATTTCTACCACATCTGCTTCGTTGTCACTAGATGACACTAAGAATAAAAGTAAAGCAAAGTACATGCATATGCACACAAACATATGTGCATACGTAATGAACAAGAAGAAAGATTGATTGATTGATTGCTAATAAATTTTGTTAGAGCTAAAGTAGAAACAACCGGAAGGCTTAGCTCATATAAATATAATATTAGAATATAAATACAATACAGTACAATATATACAATATATAAAAATAAGTGAAAAATTCTCGCGAACGTAAAATGTAAATAATTTAATCAACGCATGATTGAAGTAGACACAGATATATAATTGATGTTCAAGTAAATAGATTTATAAATATATCAAATAAATTGTTCATTATCGATCATGCACGTATTCTTTTTAATGCCGTTTAAAAGTAATTACACTAGGCAGCATAAAACAGAATTTATACGCTTAGATCTGCGCATTTCAATGCTCACAATGTCTAATTTGTGGAATAAATATTGAGTTGCGTGGGTGACTAGTAATTTGTACATATATCAACCAAGAAAGTATTTTCGGCAAAGTTTAATAGAAACCAAGCTTACTGATCATAAACCAGCTGTAGTGCTATATCTCGCTTTAAGTGAAAAATAACGGTATTGCACAAACGCTGAAGCTTAGTATTAAGATTCGATGGTAAATCTAAAAATAGCTGGCAGGCATAACCGAAGTAAGGAATAATAAGGGCATTAGATAATAAGATGCGAGTCTTTACAGGGAGATAAGAACGTTTATAGCGTGAACAATAGAGTACTATGTATACTTGAAGAATTTATCGCTATCTGGACTTTCCATGATAAGTCAGTGGTCAATACTTGCTGGACAAAGATATACATGCATTACCTAGAATAACGGCTATCGACATACCTTAATTGCAACATTATTTATGTTAAGGAAAACAACCATTCAACTTTAAGCTATTTCCTTCGGTCCACGACATGATGGAGGCAATATTTTCATTCAATTTAGCATATATAGACACTAAGTCAGATGATTTACATTGAATATATATCTTAAAGTCATCAGCAAAGAGCACATGCCTTGCAAACTTAATAAGTTTTGCAATGAAGTTTATATAAATAAGGAATATAATGGGACTTATGAATTGTAAACTACCAAATTTAATGTTTTAAAAATTGTGCATGCACAACGTAACAATGTAAAATTCATATCTTTATGAGTTAACACTATCGTTTAGCTAACGTAGATATATCGAATGAGCCCATATAAGAAAGTAGGATAGCTGAGCGGTAGAATATCCGACTGCCATACGCTACGACGGGGTTCAATCCCAAAGTAGAGCAGAAATTTTTTTATTTAACAATTAATGTTGTGACGGGCATAACCATATATATATGTATGGTTAGGCTCCAGTCACATAGCGTATTAGCTCAAGCGATAGAGTATAAGCGCGCCACGCAAGAGGTCCGGGTTCAAGCCCGACTCTCGGAAGATTTTTTTAATTATTTAAATTAATTTATTTAAATAATTAATAAATCAAAATTAATAAAATTTATAATTTTATTTAAAGATTTTTTTATTTTGCAAAATATACATATTCTGAAATTGAAATACGACTAAAATTAACTAAGTTGCAAATTTACATTGTTTATAGTTAATAATAATAAAATTTGAAATTATACAGTATATTATAATATTATAATATATAATTATACATGATATATATATAAAAAATATATGTGAGAAAAGTGAAGTTTTATAATTTTTTTACACACATTTGCCATTTTTGATCAAAATATCCAAGCGATACGACCAAAACTGACAAAGTTATAATTAATTAAATAATTAAACATTTATTATTGATTATTAATTTTGAATTAAAAATTTAAAGCATTACTACGCTCAAATATAACATTTAAAATTAGTATGAATTGCAATTTATAACGAGGATTGGCATTAAACCAATTCTCAGTAAAATTATAAGTTTTACAAAAAGTTAACAAGTATGTAACTAAATTTATGTATAAAAAAATTGCAACTTTTAAAACTTAACATTATATTCATTGTAATTAAATAATATTATAATTAATACAATAGTTATATACTACGAGGCCTGCGATGGCTCGGTCGGTAGGGCGTCGGGCTCGTAATCTGGAGGTCCCAGGTTCGATTCCCGGCCCCGGCCGATTGATACAAGCACCACTGGCGAAGTATTTTCAACAAGTGCTTTCTTCACCAAGACATCGTATGACCTCCGTCGCTGATTAGCACCGGTTGGGGAGCATAAAAAGAGCGACGTTAAAATAATAAAAAAAAAAAGTTATATAATACAAAGTGCATTGAGGCATAGCGAGCGACGACGTCATGGGTTACCACCGCATACAGTATCAATGTATGTACATGAGATGTCCAAGGGTGAGGGATTCAAATCTTAGGCGAATTCAAGCCAAAGTTACCAAAACGAGAGAGTTTCCCCCACCACTATCAACTTCAATAAAACTAGCTGCTCTTGCTGCCTCAGTAGTATTTCGTCGGTAATAATTCGCCAAGAACGACGAATGATTACTTGCGGCCTCTCCGCACTATTTCAGTCCCGAGTGACTATAATTTAGTAAATCTTTGCCTCGACGCTTTCGCTCACCGGACGAGCATACTGTCAGAAAATATCGCAGAAAAATATAAGATCTTATTAATAAATTGTATAATATTTTCTTCTATAAATTTTATTTAGTATTTATTTTACATTTCACTATCATATAATGCAAAAAGCAAGTTTAAAAGATTTAATTAAAACATAGTTTCTTTTATTAAATCGCATCAACCGAGAGTTCATCCGCAAGGTGACGCGTGAAAAAAGAATTTGTTTTCTTCCTGACCTTCGTCATTGGATGCAACGCGGGATTATTTGAGATTTAAAGTGCCATATAGTAAGATTATTAAGGTAACGCGTAATAGAAGAATTTTTTTCTCCTAGATCTACGTCACCTAATCAAGCGGTGTTGTACATATAAAAGAAACTGATGTTTCAAACACTGTGAACAATAAAACGGCTAATTAATTAAAATTTAATTAAGTAGATGAAATGTTCATTCATTAGTCTGTTGTTGGATGGGAGCATCTCTCTACCCTGCACTGATCAATGAATAAATAAAAGAGAAATTATCCATAATAATTTTATTTTATTTTGATGGTGTGGCCAAACTGGACCGTCACAGTATTAAATGCCCGAGACATATCGAACAGCACCATAATAGTGACCAAACTATTATCAAAACACCAGCGTATATCGTCAGTGACTTTAAGCAAGTCAGACTAAGTGCTATAATCGTTTCGATAAGCTGACTGGTAAGTAGAAAGTTTATAGATTCTAGATAATTACCAGTTTTCAAAAAATTGAAAACATTTGCTAAGTCAGGAAGATGAGCAATAGAGCGGATGTTAGCCGGAGACCTCGGCGAATTACGCTTACTAAGAGGAAGAATAACATATCTCTTCCATGCTGTAGAGTATTGACACTGATCAATCGATAAATTGAATAGATCAGTGAAGAAGGAAGCAGTAGCGTGCAAAATGTTCTTAAAGTATGTTAGAATTAAGCCATCATTGCTGCAACATCTCGACTTTAGTAAACAGTTATTCATTGTCATTATAACTTGAGTAATACCAACGTGACTAAAAAAGAAGGAGGTAACATATTCACCACTAACTGTATAGAGAATATCATGTAATTTAGGCAGAGAACAAGAAAGATAGCAACAAGCAATATTTGTATAATAGTCATTCATTGTATTGACATCAAAATATTGAAATGGAGACTCAAAGCCACCTCTCAGTAATCCATAGGTACGTAAAACACCCCAATACTTAAAAGTGCCTGATGAATATGCTTATATTGAGAAAGCAGCATATCATTTTGTGTTCATTTTACATTTTATAAAGACTATAGACTATCACTTTTGTTCTTTACATTTATTTCGTACATCATTAGTAAATCACGGAGCTGGCCTACTTTTCATTACACACTTTCTCATGGAGGCACGATCATCTAGTTGTTCTAATACATGATTGCTGAACATCTGCAGCACATCATCAACATCGGTATTAGAACTTTCACATATCAGACGACCGTGACATAGTCCAACTTGTAGGGAATTCAGAAAAGCACTCGTATAAAATCTACGAAAATCACGCGAGAACCATACAAATTCGGAAATGCAGGCATTCAATTCAAAGTCAACAGCTAAAAAATCGTGGCAGTCCGTGAACGGTGATTAAGATTTATAAAATGACTTTACCTTGCTTATAATCTAAGATAAGAATACGAAGATGCGTGGAGTAATAATTGTTAGTATTGTAACTTCGAGTTGAAATTCCCAGCAATAATAATATCAGTAGAAAATGAATATATAGACTCAGCTCATCAAATATAGATACGTTACCTTTCGGTGAACAATACACGGAGACAAATAGAATTCTTTGACTTGGATTGGGAGAAAGCTCAAAAAATAGAAATTCATACATGTTGATGTCCGAGTTTGTAGACTGTGCAAGTATTTTGTACAAGATTGTTTTGGTAAGGGAACAAGCGAGTATTGAAATTGAAATAAAGCTATTCAATATTATGTAACAGTTTGATAGCCGCGCGGATGTTTATTTTATTATCGCGGTTGCTTAACGGTACGGTTGAACTTACCGTATTTCAATAAATGTATTTTTCTCGCGTTGCGGCAGCGGTTACCTGTCCGCTTTACCATATCTATTAAGTATTAGTCTGAAACCAAGGTTCGGTTTCAGATAACAACCAGGTAAAAATCAAATCTGAAATTGACCACGAAATAGGGATACCTCGTCGAGCATTTGTTAATTAAAAATATACGGGCTCTTAGGATCACGGAAGGAATTGTACGTGGGTTAAAATTCAATTACTCGAACACCGGATTGAATTTGTATTAATAAAATGAATTTATTGAAATAAATATAATAAATAAAGAACGAACAAAATATATAATATATAATATATATATATATATATATATATATATATATATATAATAATATTTGAATATGAATAAAGCGTTTATATAACTATTATATAACTAAAAGTTATTCCACCATAAAAGATGGAAATTTTTCAATTAAAAATTGCTATTTTTAAAGCCATTTATCACAAAATCTATTGATTTTTTTGAAAAAAACATTACATACAACTTTTTTTCAAAATAATCTTTAGAATTTATCTACCCAGGTTGCAATTCTTAATTTTGATATCTCAAAGAGATAGCACACCCGAAAATAAAAAAAAATGATTATTAAAAAGGCGACCACGCCACAATTGATTTTGATCTAACGCCGCTCAAAAGATGACCATTTTTGAAGAGCTTTCGAATGGCGGTGATTACATTATTGTCCAAGACCGCCGGTGAAAGTTATGCCTCATAAACCTCATAAAATCACTAATTTTCATGTATTTTAAGGCATAACTTTCATCATTGGTCTTGGCCAATAATCTAATCACCGCCATTTAAAAACTCTTAAAAAATGCCATCTATTGAGAGGTATTAGATCATAACCAATTGTGGCGTAGTCGCCTTTTTGTGATAATCAATATTTCCGGGTGTCCTATCTCTTCGAGATTTAAAAATTAAGAATTATAACCTACGTAGATAAGTTCTTAAAATTATTTTGAACAAAAGTTGTATGTAATGTTTTTTCAATAAAATTAATAGATTTTGTGATAAATGGCTTTAAAAATAGCAATTTTTAATTGAAAAATTTCCATTTTTTATAGTGGAATAACACTTAGTCAAATTATTTTTAACACCTAAAAATTTTTTTCTATTTTCTGGGAGATATTTCCAGTCTGTTCTCAAAATTTGGTGCAATATAAAATTTTAATCATACCACTTCACGCGGAATATATATATAGAGGTGCTTGGGGGTTTATGACTTTCAGAGATTACAAGTTATCTTTTTTTTTTTTATGTTATTTAACGTCGCTCTATTTATGCTGCCAGGGCTAATCAGCGACGGAGGTGAACATGTGCATTTTTCGAACACCGCGACTCAGTGGCTCGGCGTGTCACTATAATGTGACGCCAGTTCAGGTGCGCGTGCGTTTCGTGCACTTGTCAGTTGTCAGTGCATGGGAGGCACGGGCATCTGAACTATAGGGAACGTTAGGGACGCGAAGATGTAAAGAGGATCGCGGTGGTTCCATCGGGAGGACAGGAAACTGTATACACAGGCCTACAAAAAAAATTCGATGAAAGGTCTCCTCGACCAAACCTATTGCATTATATGTTTTTTGGGTCGCAGAAACCGAATCCGTAACTCATTTGGTCCCATCACGTCACAGTTTTTTGCTAACCTCAAAAAATCGCTGAAAAATGGTAAAATTCAACAAAATCAAGCTTACATCCTGTTAAAGCATCGCAACTCCACATTCTAATGATCCCGGACGAACCCAACAAGCTGTAGAATGATTTTTGCAATCGTAAAAAGACATAACCTCAAAATCGGATGAGCTTTATACCCAAAAACCCAAAATAACAACGAATATACTTGCCCATAGAACTTTTATTTGGCTGATCCAAACCTTGAAATTCAAAAAGATGAAAACTTATATATAAACTTATTATAAACTTATGTATGACTTGAGCCTCGATTCATATAGAGCTTAAAAACAAAGATTTCAAATTAAAAGCATTTTTCGTGTGGCGACATCCAGGGCACCTCCTCGTGGTGACGGCGGACAACGGAGTTGTTCCGCGATCCGGCTAAGTCCCTGGATTGCGGCTTTCATGTCGTCATGGTCGACACACGTAAAAGTACGATGCAGGGACTCGGAATCCCAGTATTGGCGGCTGGTTCGGGTGCGAAAGCGGGCCCCCAGGCGTCGTCATCAAGCGACCGCAGTTCTTCATTGGTGGGCGATTTGGCTGATGAAGAGTATAATGTTACAAAAAGTATATCTAATCATCAAACATGTAAAAATAGCGTAGACACTTTTTGCGTCGTTTGTGGAAAATACGTTATTGGCAAGCTCAAGAAACCTTTCACAGATGCTCAAAAAGCTAAGTACAGGGAGTTTTTCGGCATAGAAACTAGTGGAATGGCAAATCATTGGACTCCAAACACTATTTGCTTTAATTGATGTATGCAATTGAAGAAGCTTAAGAAACGGAAGTTTGCTACTCCAATGATCTGGCGAGAACCAGGAAACCATAAGGAAGATTGCTATTTTTGCTTGACAAAGATTTGTGGGCACAATCAAAAAACAAAGTCTTCAATTTCTTATCCAATCGTTGCATCTGTGACCGTTCCTACTTCTTTTAGTTCTGAACAAACTGAAATGAAAGGTAGTACTAATGAAAATGTAATGGAAATATCAGATGATGATGTTTCAGCCGAACTTGACAATGTGAGTATGGAAACAGACGATGAGACATCAGAAGACGAGACTGATAAAAATCCTAATTGTTTTACCCAAGAAGAATTGAATGACTTGGTGCGAGATGCAGGACTATCCAAAGATATTTCTGAACTTATAGCATCACGATTGGCCGAAAAAAATTGCCTTGCTCCAGGCACCCGTATTACATTCTATCGTAATAGAGACATTCAATTCAGAAAATATTTCACAAATATAGAAAATTTAATTTATTGTAATAATATTGAAGGACTTATCAACGAGTACGGTGTTACTTATGAACCTGATCAGTGGCGTCTATTTATAGATTCTTCTACACGAAGCTTGAAAGCAGTCTTGCTTCATAATGGTAACCAATACGCTCCGATACCTGTAGGTCATTCGGTAACGTTGAATGAAGGATACCATAACCTTCTATTTTTACTAGACAAATTAGAATACCATAAACATAAGTGGAAAATGTGTGGAGATCTAAAAATAATGACACTCTTATTGGGCCAACAAAGTGGTTTTACAAAATTTCCCTGCTTTATATGTGAGTGGGACAGTCGAGCTCGCAGTGAACATTATGTTACAAAACATTGGCCACTTAGAGGCAACTTAATTCCAGGATCGAAAAACATTATAAAAGAAAGTCTCATTCCAATGAATAAAGTAATTCTTCCACCACTGCATATCAAACTAGGGTTGATAAAACAATTTGTAAAAGCAATGAAAGCAACGAAAAGTGAAGCATTCAAGTACATCTTTCAGAAATTCCCTAAACTTTCTGATGCGAAAATAAATGAAGGAATTTTTGACGGCCCGCAAGTAAGAGAACTTCTCGAAGATACAGAATTTGAAAAAAGAATGACAAAGGTGGAGAAAGCAGCTTGGCAGAGTTTCAGAGATGTGACCAAAACGTTTCTGGGAAATACAAAAGATCCCAACTACGTAAGTATTGTTGAAAAGTTGGTGGCAAATTTTAGAAATATGGGATGTCTCATGAACCTCAAGCTGCACTTCCTTCATTCACACATCGAGTATTTTCCTGCAAATTTGGGCGATTTTAGTGAAGAGCAGGGCGAAAGATTCCATCAGGATTTAAAAGACTTCGAGAAGAGGTACCAGGGTGCGTGGGATAGCCACATGTTAGCAGACTACTGCAGGTCGTTAAAGAGAGACACCTCAGTACAGCATAAGAGAAAAGCACAACGAAGATCTTTTGATAACAAACGGATTCGTTATTACAGTAAGACAGAAAATACGTGAATGGATATTCACAATATTTTCTGTAAGAAAGTAAGAGGCAAGGGGACTCACAAATATCAAGCACCCCAAAGGGAACAGTCCTGCTACGTCCACGTCGTTGTTTCTGGGTACGGCAAAATGTAGGGTTGAGTTTTGTACTTTCGAAGTTTGAGTTTTAAGGTTACGGGGTCCTAGGGCTTTAGGTAAAAGGGGATTAGTCCCTAGTAGAAAAAATTCGGTGTTCACTTTCGTCGGAAGTGTATTTCCACTAGGACTATCCTAAAATAAAGATGTGTGCCCTTTGGGCATGTATATTCGTTGCTTATTTTGGATTTTTGGGTATAAAGCTCATCCGATTTTGGGGTTATGTGTTTTTACGGTAGTGAAAATCATTCTACAGCTTGTTGGGCTCGTCTGGGATCATGAGAATGTGGAGTTGTGATGCTTTAACAGGATGTAAGCTTGATTTTGTTGAATTTTATCATTTTTCAGCGATTTTTTGAGGTTAGCAAAAAACTGTGACGTGATGGGACCAAATGAGTTACGGATTCGGTTTCTGCGACCCAAAAAACATATAATGCAATAGGTTTGGTCGAGGAGACCTTTCATCGAATTTTTTTTGTGGGCCTGTCTAATAATTATTAGACTAATTACAGTGACCGATGATATCTTCCGATGGACACAAGCACCACTGTTTCAACTACATGTGCTTTGTTTACAGACATACAAGTTATCTTGTATTAAACGCCCGGCTAGTTATATTGAAGAAACGAAACGCTGTCTAAAAATTCAGAAGCCGTTGTTACTGCACATATTTTAAATAATGTAAATCACAATTTGAAATGGGATGATTAAAAATAATAGCTAAAGAATCTTGTTATAAAAAAGGACTCATTTCGCAAATGCTACACATAAGGCCTGCGATGGCTCGGTTGGTAGGGCGTCGGGCTCGTAATCTGGAGGTCCCAGGTTCGATTCCCGGCCCCGGCAGATTGATACAAGCATCACTTGGGAATGTATCTTCAACAAGTGCTTTCTTAACAAGGACATCGTATGACCTCCGTCGCCGATTAGCACCGATTTGGGAGCATAAAAAGAGAGACGTTAAAATAATAAAAAAAAAAATGCTATTTATCAATCATCATAATTCGACGAATAACAGAATAGAAGATACACAATATTTAAACCGTCAATATGGAAATGTTATGAATATAGTTTAAAGAGAAAAATTGACACAAACTATGACGTACAGTTTGTAAACACACACCTACTTTGTTTTTGTATAAATACTCGATTTCGTACCAAATGTTATTCGACGAAGCACCTGAAGAGGTCTGCAAACTTAGCAGACAAAACGTTGTGGACTTAAATAAATAAATTGGATTTATTTATTATTAACCCTTACATTATATTATTAACTTTTATTTTTAAATTTTTGGCCAACTATGTGTCACAGAACTACTCTAATTAATTATGAGACTCCGTAATCTGATTTGTTTCCATAATGGACTTACCACAGGATTTCTCAGAAACCATTTCATCGCATAGGCTGAAATTTTGACAGTAACTTTTAATTAGGATTTTAGTCCACTTGAGCGAAATAGAATGTGTTAACATTGTAATAAAAAATTATCATTAGCAAATTAATAAAAGAATTGAAAAATTATATAAAAGAGAGCTTTTTAATTTGTCTATATCAATATTTAGGTTTGTATTGAAATTCTGTTCTAAATCATATTCAAAAGTTTAGCCTATTCGATAAAATGGTAATTTGTTTAAAAAATCAAGAAATTTTTTCAATGATTATGTAAAAAATTATTAATTGATATTTCTTCGTTCTCCTCGTCCAATATCGTTAGGAATGTAATTTACAAGTTTTCAGCTGGGAGAAGGAGAGAAAGAAAAAGGAACAAAAATATGTAACGTTTTGTATCCGAATATCAATATATTCTTTTTTTTATTTTTTATTTGATTATCCAAATATTTGAATACTCTGACAATTTGAATAGTAAAATAATGCAAATATAATACCTTGCACTAGCTACCAGTGATCAAGAACCTTCAGAAAATGATAATTTAACAGCCATGGATATATCATTAAATGGCGAATATGAAAGTAACATTACTGATGATGATGAATTTCAACGATATGTATTATAAGAGCAAATAAACCATAATCTTAATGTGTAATGTTTAACAACTGTGTTAAAACTTGCTAAGCGGAATCTTGCAATACCTGCTATCTCAACGGCTTGAAAAATAGTCTCCTCAAATGCTGGAAATGAAGTGCGCCCGTCGTGTAATTATCTTAGCTCAGAAAGATCTCTGCACTTGTTGTCTTACATCAAAATAAGAAGTTAATGAATCCAAAATAAACATGTACAATGAATTCCTGTTACGTAATGGTTTGACTTTATTTTTTCTCTTATTTATTATTTTGTAAATTTTTAGTATAGTTGGGTTTGTTTTCGATTTTGATAAACTAACCAATTTATTATTAATTAATATTAATATATATCATACAAGTTACTTATTATAGTGTCATTATTAAAAAATGTATAAGTTAATAACATCTCTGAAGCGTCGCTCTATAATTAAAAACAATAAATAAGCAAAAATTAATAAAATGGAAAACACATAATTTGCATAGAAATTGAGGTTATGAATGACACATACCTATCCCCATTGTTGATATTTTATGTTGATATTTTATGTTTGATACCTTGCAAGAAAATATAGCAGCTCAGTTGGTCAATTAATTACCATCAAGAGTCTTTTATAAAAGTATAAGGTACATAATATTGTTTCGCACACACATATAAGTAAAATTATGTCTGAAAACATAATATTAAAGATCAATAAATTGTTATCAATGAATTGTTATTGTTAGTGTTGCCTGGATTATTTTGTTCCATTCTACCATTAGTCCATCTCATCCAATTTTGGGGTTATTGGTTTATCATTGGAGGCTGTGTCATGTTTATGGCAGTGGAGGGTAGAGTGACTGCCGCTGTATTGGGTTATGAGGATTATCGGGCAATTTTATTGTTATCTGCATTGTTGTTCCATTTTCCCTTTTGCGTAATCTTTTCTTGCCTCCTTTTTGTTGCTTTTTTGCAGTACGCTAGACTCTGTCTGAATGGAGCTAGATTCTTAATCACTCTGTTTTCGTTTTTTAACTATTGAAGACGCTTTGTGGAGTGACTTAAGACTCTTGCCTAACAAGGGATTTTTAAGTTTCTAAATTTAATTCGATGTTCGTTGATATAGTATGATTTCGTACCAAATGTTATCCGACGAAGCACATGAAGAGGTCTGCAAATCTAGCAGACGAAACGTTGTGCACTTAAATAATTAATTGGATTTATTTATTATTAACCCTTAACAATCGACTATTTACTAATTCAATAATGAAGAATGAAAATTACAAATTAATAGAAAACATTTCCTAATTTTTTAAACAAATTATATTATTAGCTTTTACTTAAAATTTTTTGGCCAATTGTGTGTTACATAACTATTTTAATTAATTATGAGACTCCGTAATCTGATTTGTTTCCATAATGGACTTACCACAGGATTTCTCAGAAATCATTTCATCGAATAGGCTGAAATTTTGACAGTAACTTTTAATTAGGATTTTAGTCCACTTGCTTGGATTGTTTCGAATTTACTATTAGTATACTGCTTATAACAAAAATAAAAATAAAAAACATTATAAAATAAAATTATAAAATTGATAATAAGAATACAATAACTTTAATTGGATCTATACACACAGAAGCACACGTACGCACGAACTCACACTCAGACAAATACAACTGTATTTGTTTTAGTAGTTCCGCATCGTAGGGCGTCCCCAGATGGTTCGTCGAGGATGCTTGCTAGATATGGACGATACAGGAAAAATCAAATAGTCGAGCTGAACCACAACTAACTCACATCGGAAAAACGAGAAGTGCGGAAGAGGTGGTCATAGGGTCCCTGTTGTATCTAATACTACGTATGACCTGCCTTCGAATGGGATGTCGAGCGAGGAATGTTCTCTACTAATGAGCTGAAAACTATGGCGAGGATTAGAAGCATGCGCCGAAAGAGATGGCTGAGGTCTCTGTGGTGACCAATCCAAAAGTTAAGAGTATAAAACTCCGAAGGTCCTGCAAAGATACCTAGTGTCCTGGTTCCAGTGTCAGTTATAAAAACATTGCTACAAAGCGGGAAGCTCAGAACAGGCTGGGTTAATAGTAGGTTTCGACTACGTGAAGTTACCTCGCAGTTCTACCGGTGTCATGAAACCAGGTACGTCACAAAGAAAATGCAAAATCCCAATCGACCAATTACACTATTCTACAAAAATTTTCCACCTCAGTGAAACATATTATTTCTTGTAGATTTTTTAGCGCTGAATCCAAATCCAACCACTGCATTTCTCCACCAGTTCACGTTTTTAAGATATAACCTAAAAGTGCGAAAAGCGCCGTTTTAACCTATATTTAAGAATATGTAATAGTGTCAATATTTATTTTTCTTAAAAAACCAGACATTAATTGAATATCGTAAGCTGTTAATCATTTTAGGCATTGTGACTCGCGTTAATCAAGCACCCCAAAGGGAAGTATTCTACGTTGTCCACGTCTTTGTTCCTCGATATCACTAAATGTAGGTTATCATAACAAAAATGTCTATGAAAGGATAAGATTCGTATGACATATAAGAAATGACCCCAAATACCCCCGGTTAAGATCTTTTAAATTTAAATACCTTTTTTTGCGAATTTTTGGCCGCCTTTTTGGAAATACAAATTTGGATTTTCCAATCTACGCTTCGTTTTTAGTGATCCTCAAAATCCCACGAACATGAATTTTGAAGCCCTTTTAGAAAATTAATTTTAGCA
Organism: Theocolax elegans; assembly: GCA_026168455.1. Lineage (NCBI taxonomy): Eukaryota > Metazoa > Arthropoda > Insecta > Hymenoptera > Cerocephalidae > Theocolax > Theocolax elegans. Next base: position 70,054,327 of record CM047425.1, read on the forward strand.
ATTAAAAAATCTCAAAATCGTGACGTGATCAACGGAACCTACTCTATGATATAGAAGATAGCGTGCATTCCTATAACATTACCGAAGGCGTACTACAAGGCACGGTCCTGGAGTCCCTACTTTGGAATCGTATACATCGAGCTGCTCACCTGAGAAAGTAAGAAAAATTCAACATTAAAAAAAAATATTAAAAATATTTCTTTTGTGATATACCAGTTATGATTGTATATTACATAGAACGTAGACTGATTATAAAATGATAAAGTATTCCAAAGCCCCGTGGCTTGCAGGCATTAAATAAGTACTCACTCGAAATCTAACTAGGCCAGATTGTGATGAAGAACTACGAACTCTTAGTGTGGACACGCACACGCATGCACACACTTACTCAGACGCAGTACTCGACAGCATTATACCATATCCTTTAACTTGATTTAATCCCTTATTTTTGTCCAATCAATAATCAGGTCCTTTATAGCCCGAAGAGGAAATCCAGGTATCCAGTGTAGTACAAAGCACGAATGCAAAATGTATCCAGCCTGTACATGGAGTGAGTCCAGTACGTATCCAGCTTGTTTGACAGATGTAGTAGATTATCTGTACTTTAAGAACCACCTCCTCCTCCTCCTACTTGCAACAATATTAATAAATAACTGTAAAGATAGCTTAGATATGAGGACAGACTTGGGTTGCTCAAACCTAGATACTGGTTATGAGAAGAAGAAGCAAAAGTGAAATTAGGAAATACATCCACAAGATTACAAAAATAGAAAACGGAGCATTTAGTCCAGGCTCATAAGACTTTTTTCAAAAAAAAAACGTTAAGGGGATGTCGGAGCTATAGCCTCCATCAAAAGCCGCTCGATCTCACGGCTTCGAATGGCGCTGTAGTCAGGTGTCGATTTCTACGATAAACGTACTTAAAACATGAATTATAAATTTTACAGCTACATAGAGCTGTTAAAAGATACTTTCCCCCCTAGCTATGACTAAACTTAAGGTAATTATAATATTATTCTTGGCAGCAAATGTTTATTTTTTTAAAGAAATGTGAAATACGTCTCATATTCAATGAATCTATATCTGCCGTAATGCTACACGCAACTTATTTCACATTTCTTTAAAAAAATAAACATTTGCTGCCAAGAGTAATATTACAATTACCTTAATTTTAGTTATAGCTAGGGGGGAAAGTATCTTTCAACAGCTCTATATTGCTGTAAAATTTATAATTTATGTTTTAAGTACGTTTATCGTAGAAATCGACACCTGACTACAGCGCCATTCGAAGCCGTGAGCTCGAGCGGCTTTTGATGGAGGCTATGGCTCCGACATCCCCTTAATAGGCAGTTTCTCTGCAGAAAGTTGTTGGGGAGGGTATCAGGGTATTATGTTATATGAATGCTGCCAAAAATTCGGTCTCGGTCATTGTTTAAATAATGAACAAACATAAACCGATTTTTTGCTTATAACTATTGAACCGTTAGGAATAGCGAAAAAACATCTAACACAAACTTATAGGTATTGCCAATACCTACAAAATGAGCCTGATTGGATTAAATTTCGATAATTAGTTTACTTGCAAAAAGCAAAAAACCTCCATTTTCAGCCTTTTATTACATTTCGGATAATTGAGTTATTTTTGAGGCCTGCGATGGCTCAGTCGGTAGGGCGTCGGGCTCGCAATCTGGAGATCCCAGGTTCGATTCCCGACCCTGGCCGATTGATACAAGCACCACTGGGGAATGTATTTTCAACAAGTGCTTTCTTGACCAAGACATCGTATGACCTCCGTCGCTGATTAGCACCGATTTGGGAGCATAAAAAGAGCGACGTTAAAATAATAATAATAACAAAAAAAAGTTATTTTTGCTTCTAAAAAATCGTTGTACCGTTTTTCTTGAAGGTCTTTGGGTACTTTATAAGTAGTCAAAATTTTAGTCTTAAATATTAGAACGGTAAGCGAGTTACCGATCAGATAAGCAACGCGAAAGAGGATATACAGCGCGGTGCGCGCACTTAGAAAGTAGGGGGGGGGGGGGCATGCGTCGCTCCATGTTTCGCGCTGCATCCGTGCGGCTTAAACTGCGTTCACGCGCCTTATATTTGGAAAAGTATTAAAAAATCGTGTTTCTCGGGAACTAGTGATCCAATTACGATGATTTTTTTAAATTGGGGTAGCATGAAAAAATAATAATAACTACCAAACTAGATTTTCAAATTAAAAATTATTTCAGTGGAAAATTTTACAGATTTTAAATAATAATTATATTATATTAATAATAATTATTAGTAAATAATGGGTAATGATTTAAATTAAAACACAAATAATTTATTTTGCTTTTAGGATAAATATATTTATTATTTACATATTCTACAAAATTTGCTTATTATAATATACAAAAGTAACAAGCGTATACGTATATTATATTGTTATTTTTTATCTACATTTCGATTAACACTCAATATACTATTCTACCCTACGCTTTTTGCTAGTGATACATTCTTCGCTATTATTACGTCTTTCATCGAAGTTATTGAAGTCATCATCATCGTCATCGTCATCGTTATTGTCATCACCGTCGTTTTCATAAATGTTATTTTCACTGTCATCTATATTTACAGTCAACAATTCTAAAATATCTTGCGTGTTATTTTCTAAATCGAATTCAGTTTCGTCACATATTTGTTCCGTTTTTTGTTCCTTATTTGTGCAAGTCTCTCCATGGCAACCGGCGCAAAGTTTTGTATAACTAAAGCCGTGTTTCCTACAGCTACAAGTTTTATTTTTCAACCCGTTTCGCATCTACATGTTATCGACGCAAACAATTCATCCGGAATTAATTGCTCATTCGTACAAATCGGTTGTAACCCTACTTCAGTCATTTTCCATCCCCACTCATTACAATTTATTGCATTTCCTGCAGTCGGGGGTAATGATTCTAATTTACAATTTTTTTTAAAAGTAGATTTCTGAAAGTGGATAAACTTTAATTCCTGCAATATTTGTGTCCCTTTCTTTGTGCTGTATAATGCGGCTATTATTTCATTTCTACAATCCTCGATCTCCGATTGACTTGCATTTATGTCATAAAACTTATTAGCGGTCGTAATTTACATTCGTTTAGTAATAATTTAATTAATTTATTTTTACCTTGCTTATATAAGCAGGAGGTTGTGTCACAGCCTGTGAATCCATGTAAAAATAGAATATATTTTTTTAGTTCGTCGAATTTAAAACAATTATTTGCATGTATCTGTTTATAGTTCTTCCTTTGCCTGGTTACAGAAAATAAATATTAAAATTTATTGGAGCTAATTGCGTTAATAGAACTAAAAGATCAACATCTTCACCAACAATTACAATATTGTTATCATTAGTTATCATTAGATTTAATAGATGTTGCAATAATAAATGAATCAGCATCTTCTTCGGCAATTTTTGTTGTACAACCTACTTTACTGAATTCTGCGTATAATAATTTAAATAAATTATATTCAAATAATGAAAGCGGATAAGGTGACAGTTCATATGTTAGAAATCTCTTCATATCTGTTTTTGACTCAATGTTTAGTGTTAATCTTTGAAAAATTAAAGTAGGATCTACAACTTCTGTACTGTTATTTATTTAGAATGATGAGTTGACTGCTTTCAGAGGCAAGACTTTATTTTTTCGCTGTAGTTTTACAGTGCCGAAATTTTGGCCAATCATTTTATTCATCGCGTCGATACTTACTGATAATGCCTTGTAACAATTGATTTTTTCATCGCCAATAATACCGCTACTAATTGATTGAATTTTATCTCTCATGAGTATCATGAGTATCAAAGAAATGGATTAACTTCTGTAAGTATGCAGTATCTCGAGAAATTCTAGAAGATCTTGTATCAATATGCTGCTCCGAAGTTGAATATGAAACGTTGCAAAATTGTTCCATTGCGTCAGATACTTCAACTAAAACTATCATCGAGAGAATCCATTTAGAAAGTACACTTTCTGACATACCACGTCCATGTGTTAACCCGCCACTAGTTTTCATGGGTCTCATTAACATTTGCTCAATAGTCATATTGAAAAATATCTATTTGACGTTCTAATGCGTACATTTCTTGTAAATATAAGTGAGCAGATTTAGCATATAATAAATGACCACTTGCATGAAAATAAGGCAAATTTGTATTGTGATCAGCATTGTCAAATACAAACTGTATATAAGAATCTGTTAAGTCGTACTGTTGCTAATCATTAATAATTGAAGCTTCGAAAAGTAATGTTTCTTCATAAGAAGCACAAAGACCTACGTTATGTAAACTATCTGTAAGGATTTTAGATGCGTGTTTTTTATGCATCATTGAAGATAACCCTAATAATACAGGCGATACAAATGACCGTGGTCTGACTGAAGAAGTAATACAATGAACATATGTTGCAATTTGATTGTCCCATTTTTTAGTATCTTTTGTTTTTTTTACAACTTTTAATTAAAATTTCGAGAAATAATTTTAAGTTAGGTGAAATGTCGGAATCAATACTATCTAAAAAACAATTTAGAGATGGATATTTATCGACATCGTAATACTTCGATCGAATTTCTTGGAAAATTATGCCAGCATCTACTATTCTTTTTTCTTCTCTTCTTCATCGTTTGAACGATTATTATACCAATCCTTTGATTGTAAAATATTGTACCCATAGTTATGCAGTAGGGCTATTATTTTTTGTATTGTATAAATGAGAAATGAATTTATTTTTTAACTGAAAATCAGTATTTTCCATGACGCAATGCAAATAGTCCTCACCTACTTTATTTAACATACTATTTAAAATATTTATTTCAGTTTCATTGAAATTTAAAGCAGACAAAATCGTGTGTGCTAATGATTGTTGGACTGAAAGATGCCCGCGAACTGCTCTTGAATAAAGCCATCCATAATAAAGCCTATCGAACCAAAGCAAGACAATAAATGGCGTCGAACTGACTTGGCGGCGCATTAACAAAAGGTAGTGGAACAATTTTTGTCAATGTATAATCTTTTACTACTACTAAGTTCCATAAACCCGTTCCAACCTGAAGTTTTCTCTGGATTTTTAGATTTTCCGTAGAACCATAAAAAAATCAATCGGACTAATAACTATTTCGGCTGTAAATTGATCAAGAATGCATCTTAAAGAAAAATGGCATTCTTCTGAATGATCTATATGTAATTCATAACAAACCTCAAGCATGATAGTGTCAAGTCATTTGCAGTACGTCCGATTCTTATTTTCTCGATAACTGCAAAATTTGCTCATGCAATATAAATGATAACGAGCATTTAATTCTACAAGATTATCTGCGTTAATTAGTCGTTCATAAATTAGATTGTTATATTCATCATTTTGTAACGCGCTCTCTCTTATGGTTCCTACAATTTTTTTCTCCTGTTTCGGGTTTACTCACATGTATAACTTGTCATTTCTTTGGTTTATAACCATTGATATAATCTTCAGATGCATCCTTGCCGCAGAAAAAGCACAGATCATTGAAATCGAAATTTCGGGCTTCGCTAAATGATCGTCGTTTACGTGAAGTTGATACGGATGATTTCTTCACTGCTGCAATTATGTTTCTTGGCCTTATATACGCCGACTGACAAATGGTGTGTACATCCAAATTAGTGCATTTTTGCATACACAAATACTTTTTATCCTTCCTTTCCTTACTTGCTTTGATCAAAGAAGCAATAGCACGTTCCTTTAAAGTCCGTTTAGTTTCCTCTGAAATTCCCTTGTCGCAAAGTAAGCAAATGGAATTCAGATCTGTGTCTTCCATTATTAAATATGTTGTGATGAGCTGCAAAAAAAATAAAAGTAATTAATTAATAATAATATGAAATATATGCGTGCAAAAATAAAAATTTTAATGAAAATTTAATAAAATTTTATTTAAATTTTAGCACTTCAATTGCTAACAAATTTAACACTAGTTTATGCATTTATGCGTGTTCGCTTGCTATATATTTTAGTTGTAATTTAAAATTTGAAACTACTTTCAAGACATACAATTATATATCATTTAATCCGATTGTATAACACTTTACTTGTCGAATGAGAAAGCCAAACATTTAGTTTTTTAAAAATTGTGATAATCTGGAGCGATTTTTAAATAAAGTATAAAAATAAGCTCTAAAGTGTTTTATACTCTCCGGAGGAATAAAATGCAATGTCATTCCCTACATAGAGGTCAATAAAATGGGCTGTTTAAGTGGTTTAAGTGAAAAAGAAATTTAAATTAAGATTGACGTATTCTTAATAAAATAACATACCTTTTATTTCTCACGTAGTGTGGCAAAAAGACAATGCTCGTAAGTTTCCTTGAAAAATCATTCGCAAAACTATTAGCACTTGTTGTATTAATTATATCTGTTAGCTTGCGTTTTCCAAACTTTGTATGGGCATCTTAGATAACGCTCTCGCAAAGACCGTTGAAAAATAAGTAACAAAGTATCGTCTATGGAACATTTGCTGGCTCCGATTTTCCGAACTTTGTACGCACGTTATAGATGATACTTGCTCAAAGACGGTTGGAATTTGAATGTCACAAGGACCCACACTGGAGCAGCTGCTGGTCGAATGTCCACACCTACGTATGCGCATAACTACCTTACTCTTAAACAGTCCCATAGACACTTTCGTATACCTGGATCGGTTGGTGGAGCAGTAGACGACTGCAATCATCCTATTTTATTGCCCCCATTCATAATAGCCAGACCATCATAAAAGTGCAATCAAAGTACAGTATTCTTATGATCTATAGAATATATAAAACTATATATCGATTTCCAAGTAAATATAATTGGCCATAAATAAAGTGATTACTCATTACAAGTTAATTATATTTACTTGGAAATCGATGTATACTGTTATATCTATACACATACATACACACACACATATATGTATATGCTGAAACTGCGCTCACGCATTTTATATTTGGAAAAGTAAAAAAATCGTGATTTCTCGGGAACGAATGATCCAGTCATGATAATTTTATTTGAATCGGAGAAGCATGAAAAAATAATAACTACTACCGATTTAGATTTTTACATTAAAAATTATTTTAGTGGAAAATTGTATGTAACTCATAACCTTGATATATAGAATACTGAAATTAATATTTACATAGTCCTAAATAATATATATGTATATATCAAAGTAATTACATATATGTAAATAATAAATATATTTAACCTAAAAGCAAAATAAATTATTTATGTTTTAATTTAAATCATTACCCATTATTTACTAATAATTATTATTAATATAATATAAATATTATTTAAAATCTGTAAAATTTTCCACTGAAAAAATTTTGATTTGAAAATCTAGTTTGGTAGTTATTATTATTTTTTCATGCTACCCCAAATTAAAAAAATCATTGTAATTGGATCACTAGTTCCCGAGAAAACACGATTTTTTAATATTTTTCCAAATATAAGACGCGTGAGCGCAGCTTCAGCCGCACGGATGCAGCGCGAAACGCGGAGCGACGCATGCGTCCCCCCCACTTTCTAAGATCGGCGTCGATTGCACACTGCCGCTTTTTCAATAACTTTTCTTAAATATTAACATTTATCTTATCACAAATGTATAACAGCATAGTTCAACACTTATTGTAAACTGCCTGCAAATTTCAGCTCTTAATATTAATAAACAAAGCCACAATAAATATTCGAGAAAATAAAGTTATCTCAGCTTCAGAGCATCGTAGAGCAACCAGTCCGGGCTTAAAATTAGCAGAAATATCACGGCAATCAAATAATCGATTTGAACATTTATTTAAAAAAAATTTGTAAGTCAAAATAATTGTTAAAAGTACTTAATTTTTAATGTCATTTTTAAACAATTTACAGTAACAAATTCAAAATTTCGTGTATTGCACTTTATAGTACAACTCTTTACGAACAAAATGAGCCGCAACAGAGGTCTCTAGGGCACCTGCAGGATGGGGAAATTAGATTCTTGTAAGAGAGCTTTTTAGATAACAAATAGCACAAAACAAAAAGTTATTAATATTTAAGGCTAAAATTTTGACTACTTATGAAGTACCCAAAGACCTGCAAGAAAAACGATACTACGATTTTTTAGAAGCAAAAATAACTTAATTATCCGAAATGTAAAAAAGGGCTAAAATGGAGGTTTTTTGCTTTTTACAAGTAAATTAATTATCGGAATTCAATCCAATTAGGCTTATTTTGTAGGTATTGGCAATACCTATAAGTTTGTGTTAGATCTTTTTTTGCTATTCCCAACGGTTCAATAGTTATTAGCAAAAAACCGGTTTTTCGAATGCTTATTCATTATTTAAATAATGACCGAGACGGAATTTTTGGCAGCATTCATATAACACAATACCCTGATACCCTCCCCAACAACTTTCTGCAGAGAAACTGCCTTTTAACGTTTTTTTTTTTGAAACAGTACATTTTGAGTCTAATTAGCTTGGACTAATTACCTATTATTCAATCGCAGTGTTAATAGCTTTCAATGTTAGTAGTGATATTGGTCACGATATCTTACAGTGAACCTAGTGGTACGTCAATCAGATATGTGGAAGTTCTATAGTTAGTGTACGTTATAGTCGTCGTATGCCGCAGAAGAGACAAAAAATTATTTAAAATTACAAGGAGAAACGTACCTAATTTTCAATCTGTTCCTGTATACGATGTTGATGTTCACACAAACTTCCAGCTAATGAAGAGCAGTGTGAGTGAGACGATCGGGCAAGTCAAGTGCACGAGATGGGCCTGTCATATCGCGCGCATATGTATGTACTCGCTGATCATCTCGACACGATGAGCTCAGTGATTCCGAGTTGTGCCATCGTGAAGGATCGAGTTATTTTTCAAGCGACTTTTAATTACGAGTGTGAATTCCTCGTGTTTTCATATCAAGTATCCTGAGCTGAGAGTTACCCGTTTTCCAACATCTCGCAGAAGCTGTCGAATTGTTTATGTGCGGAACAAGTGTCCATTAATTTGTTGTCATCCGCTGTCAATTTACTGTTGATCGTGATTATTACCAAGAATTTTATAGTGTATTTTATATTAATTAGTAAGTAGCCAAGACACTCGCTTTGCTTGCATTAACATAATATTTATTTATAATCAACTTACATTATAATGTAATATTGTAAAAGTTATTTTTTAAACATTATTAAAATAATTTGTAACACTAGTAATTGAAAAAATATTATAATTATTTATATAATTTGTTGGGATAAATTTATTATATCTATTATATAATATTTATGTCAATTATAATTTTTGTTTTCAAGAATATAATTTTTATCACTCAGACAAAATTTTTTAAAGAAATACAGAAATTTATCGATCTTGCTGAGTTAACGTGTAATGACTCTAAGAACTCCAAGCTGCTCGCTCGAAAAGGCACGACAATTCGCCGTGTATCAATCTCAGCAAGACCGATAAATTTCTGTATTCCTTTAAAAAATTTTGTCTGAGTTATAAAAATTATATTCTTAAATACTAAGAGGACTTTGGTTTAAGATCGTGTCCATAGTACACACTCTGATGTTAGGGGGCGCTATTTCATCCACAATCACAATTTCCACCTTATGTGTACTTATATAGGCCCCGTTCTTTCGTTTTTACGATGCTAAATTTTACGTTTATCATTATTTTGATTCCGTTATATGGTCTTGTGTGTCTGGGGCAGGGACTGTCTGCGCCTCACTGATGAGATCTGGCAGACAGTCCTAAGACGAAACACATAGACTTAAAAATTCTTTCTTTCTTATGGTTAAATAACATTAATTTCGTAATTAGTATGCTATTTAAAATTTTTTTTTCCTGTTTCCTTCTGTTTTGTTGACTTCATAATGCTGTCCTCGAGATTGATACACGTGCCTTTTTGAGCAAGCAGCTTGGAGATCTTAGAGTCATTACACGTTAACTCAGCAAGACCGATACATTTCTGTATTCCTTTATATAATTTTTGTTATTCTGAATGATGAATTCTAATCTTATTATTTATGTTAATACCTGATAAAATGAGATAAGCTAAAATAGATCGATTTATATTAATAAATTATTCCAGAGGTATCCACACTCGAAGGACGTCTATGTTACTGGAAATATTGTTTCCATTACCGGCCACGTTGCTTAGGTAGGGATGCCTGACGAAAGGTGTATAGGGTACATCGAAAGTCGTATACCGCTTATTCTTGGAATCGCTTGTCTAGGTGTAATATACCTGACTGGCTAGAACACAGAGTAATAAAATTTTGCTGCAAAAATATTATTATTAACGATTTAAATTAATAGTTGCGTATTATATATTTATAGTACTCGTGTTATGTAATTTATAGTATTTGTTCCTCGCTTTTCCGGAAAAATATTGGGATTTTAGATAAATATATTTTATAAATTTGTCGAAATGAACAATTACATAACTTTTGTCCAAACATTTTTTCAATAAGTCAACAGTTTCCGAAGAAACGTGTAATTTTGCAAAAAAATTGTTGGTGAACGTTAAAATAAATACTTTTAAGTGTATTATTCATGACTTTAATGTATATTGATATGATGAATTGATATCCTCTGAATATCCTATCTGTATGTCCTCAAAATTCTCAGAAAATTGGGAAAAACCTTAAAAAGCACCGAAAAATCGCTTAGAATACTGCTTTCAAACTGTTCTTCTATTATACCGTACCATTTTTTCTTCAAACGATCTATGCAATGAATTTCTCTTTCTCTTTATGCTATTCATTTTTATGTCACTCTTTAAAATTCAGCAAAAATCCGCCATCATATTGACATCCCATCTTCCCTGATACAGTCCCTCAATTTTGCTTATGTCTTGATAAAATCTTTCACCTTGTTCTTTGCTTTAAGATCCTAGATTTTAAGTGACATAGTCAAGGTGAGAGTGTAAAAATGAAATTTTAGGTTTATCTTGCAATTTAAGTTTTTGTAATTTCTTAGTAACTCATCAACTATATTCTCATAATGGGCACTTTTCTTATTTCCTAAAAAATTCTGAGAAACATTTTTGAACCTTTGTCAAGTTGGTTTCTCACTGCTGCTCATGGTTGTAATAAAATTATCATCTTAAAAAATTTGCGAATTTGTGGACCATCAAAAATGCCTTGTTTTAGCTTAGCATCGCTTATTGCGGGGAACTTTTCTTGTAGATACTGAAAACAGTCTTGCTCTTTATTTAAAGCTTTAATAAATTGTTTCATGAAACCAAGTTTCATATGAAGTTGTGGTAACAGATATTTTGATGGTTCTATCAATGGTATGTGTTGAATGTTCTTTGATCCTGGAATAAAGTTAATTCTCTTTTCTTGTTCTTTCTTAATGTAATGATTCATCTTGTCTCTAATGTCCCATAAACACAAAAAGCAAGGAGTTTTGGTATAACCAGATTATAAGCAGAGTAGCAATTTTCAAATCACCACAAACTTGCCATTGATGTACTGAGCATTTTTCTTATTCAACACTATTTTTTAAGTTTTCATAAGTCTCTTTTAATTTTATTGAATGGGCTATTGGAATTGGTGCAAACCAATATAAAGTAAGATAACAAATGCAAAAGTGTGATTGAAATTACATCATACTTGCAATTTTCACACCTTCGTAAAAGGTGCCTTTCGATATTTAACGATTGCATTATGTATTGCAAAAGATTAATTAGCAAAAATAAAGTTCTTGACTTTCCAATTCGAGAATTCGAATCGCGTCGTAAATGTATTTAACTAGCAAAATAACTTCTGTAGAGGTCTAATTGCTTTAATAAAAAAAAATATATATTTAACCGAACACGTTAAGCGCCACTTTGTAATGTGGTTATTTTACGCTCCCATGTTACTTAAATTATAATACAAAATAAACGGTGTTAATAAAGCTAACGACCATAAATTAGTAGTGTAAACTAGGGTTACATACCATCACAATTACCAATGATGAATTGATCCTTACCATCCGTCAAGCTCCTTCAGGGTACTAGTGGTTACCCCGCTATGCGGAAAATGGTGGGTAATACGATGCGATGCTTCACCACAAATTAATATCGAATGGGAAGAAGAGACATTGAAGGTAGTCCTTATGAGAAATGAAACACGGATGCGAGAATATTTTATTCACTGTACGATAATTTAGCTACTAGTAATTAACACAATCTTTAATTTTTAATAAAATATTACTTATTGTAATGGTAAGTGATGTACTCACTTACCATTATACGAATCAGGTAGGTAGAGACGAATGCTATAAATAGATATAGGCATAGCCGACGGCGCGAACGGCTGATACCCGCGCAAGGATATAAGGAATTGGGGGGAGAGTCGCGCGCGCACGAGAACTCGATAGAGAGACAAGATCGCGACGACACGTGAGACGAGACATCCCGGTTTAATTGTACTTTTTTTTTGATCCGCAAGTTTTCCGTGGAGTTCTGCCGGTTGTTCTGCTTGTTCGTCATACCGTGGGTGACTTTTTTACGGTGTATTCTGGTGCAGTGGTGTTATACACGCACACGAGGTATTCTCCCACCGACATTTTTCCTTTTGGACGGCAAAGAGACGACAGGAGAGAGGAGTTGTTCTTTTTCCGGTATTCGAGGTCCGAGGAAGATAAATAAAAGTAAGTGGTACCACTTCCGCGCGAATAATTATTATCTGTTTTATTTAATGCGATCGTACGAATAATATTAAGTTAGTTAGTTCGCGTACCCCTTTCCCCTCTCGCGTTGAGTCGATGTTTTCGACTCAATCTCCGTGCGTTTTGACCTCGATTATACTGATAAATCTTATTGTTTTCAATCATTTGTTTTTACTAAATAAATCTATTATTTGTTAATCTATTTCAACTCGTGTTGATTTATATTCTTTTTCTAACCGGCGTATTGTATTTTCGTTCCTCCGTTTCCCTTCGAGTCGTATTGCAAGATACGAATTCTCGCGGACTCACTTTTAATTTTCTTTCCGCGGTCCATTTTAGGAAAGAATATCATCATTTTTACCTGCTGTTGTTGGAAATCGTAATTCGATTTCCATACAACTTTAACGGCAAGTGTGCGGACAGGTAAACGCAGCCGCTGCGCGGGAAAGATTTTTGTAAACAACATATATACATATATATAATTCATTGAGTCATTAAGTGTGCGATATCTGGTCGGCGAAATTATACAAGTTCGTTCGCCACGAACTAAAGATACGTAAGACGGACGACTCGGTAAGTTTTCCCCGGGCAAGCACACCGTTACATGGCGCCCAACTAAGTGAAGGAAGAAGTCCCTAGACGTTAGGATAGCTGATTGCGCGTACACGGCGCGCGACAAGGGAATAGGAACGGACCGGAATTGAATTGTTTGAACATATGCTCGGTTGATTTACGTGTGTTTAAGGATTAATACGTTAGTTACGTGGATTAATGTATTAATTATTGTCGACAATTGAATTAATTGAATTGCAATTAATTTCAATTAAAAAATTATTGTGTTTGACAATAATTTAGATAACTTTATCGGATTTTCTTCGTTTTTTTTTGTTTTTTATCAGGAAGAAATCCGAAGTCGACAGTAATAAAATTTTTTTTAGATAATTATTGACACACGTAAACTATAATAATTTCAGATTTATTTATTTATATGAGATAGAATGGTTTGAGGTCCGCGATTTAATAACACGTGTCCCTGATTCCGTATAGGTTAGTCGGAAAATTAGCGAAAATAATTTTTGCGACTTAATAAAAATTGCTAATACCTGTGCAAGGGTGTGATTTTTGGAATTTGCTTTTGTTATAATTTTGACTACGCGTATCGGCTCTCGCGTCATAATAAAAATTGTATTTATTTTTTTTTATGTAATACGCGATTGTAAGAGGTCACTGCGTCAGATATTCTATATAGTTAGGTAGGAATATATTTATTTGTTAATTTATTTGTTGATAATTTATTAATTTATTTGTTAATTCGTTGACAAATTTATTTAATTTTAAGTATATTTGCGTGCGCTGGTGACCGAGAGCCGAGGATAATCCGTTTTCTTCCTCATTTTATCGGATTAAAATTTTTTTTATTTGTTTATTACTTCGTTTGATTTATTTATTGTACAAAAGTTTTTTTTGGTTTTGTTGTAGATCGGGTACAGTATTTTAAAATAAATTAAACTGAAACGCGTATAACAAATTTAAATCGAAGGTGAAATTTAATTTATTTTGTGAAATAGTTGTCAAAATTATAAAAATTTTTTATTACAAGCAAGTTTTAAATTGGTGAGCGTAAGGTGTTTATTTAAAAGGGAAAAGATCACAATCTTCAACACAGTGGCCCAATAATTTAGTAGTTTAACGCCACCTAGTGTTGAATATCCGGACCTTGCACAAGTACCTGCGGAAGCGATTTTTCTTTATTTTTTTTTTGTTAAGAAATCGGCGGTAATTTTAAGTTAATATGGCAGAATCGATGACTAACCAGATTGACAACTGGATTGATACTCAATCCGGTGAACAGATCAAGGCTCACCTCGAGTCGTTGGAGATGCGGGTGGACGGCCCAAATTATAAAAGAGCCAAGCGTCTCCAACGGTGGTTAATGGGTAATTATACGGCTCAGGATTTCGCTGAAGAAACAAATCTGTTGGCAGATCGCGAAAGGCGAAATAGGCGGAGGTCGGATTGGTTTGAGGCTATGTTCGCCCAGAATCCGGCATTACCTGATCCGGATTCTGATCCAAATGTTGTAGAAGTTTTACAACAGACTCTTGCGCTGGACGTTCCAGACATAGAAAGGCAAGAGACAGACGTAGATGCTGAGGTAGATCAGCATACGGAGGATCAGCAATCCGAGGTCTCCAGCCAAGAAGCTAACAGAGAGGAGTGGATCACGCTAGTGTCTACAGGCGGAGCACAGTTTGAAATACCGGAGACATTCGCTGCGATGTTGACGTTGCAGTTGAAACAACAGGCCGTCATGACAGCACGGATAAAAGATTTGGAGGATCAAGTGAGTGCTCTGAAATTGGACTTCTACGCCCGCGATAGTACGCAGAGAACGAGTACCAACAGAAATAGAGAGCCGAACCAACATGTCCGATTCCAGGACACGTATACGTGTCACACACTGGACGATACGGACGAAAGACCAGGACAAGTGCAGGCAGAGTGCGAGGGTTATCAAGCACCTCAAGCACCTGCTAGAGGAGCTTTGGGGAGGGGCGAGATATGGAGACAAGGTCAGCCTCCATATTCTAGCTCTCCCTACCCTAGTCGGATGGACTCGAACGTAACCGGCCAGTCTACAACTAGATCGGCCGGGACAGTGCGCGATGTCGGCGCAATTGTTCGTAAGTGGGGAGTTCGATTCTCTGGAGACAAAAGCCAGAGTATTGAAGCATTTCTTGCGCGAGTAGAAGATTGTAGGATACTCGCCAACCTCAGCGAGGACGAGGTGTTACCGTCCTTGTCGGAACTTCTCACCGATAACGCAGCTACGTGGTATCGGAATGTGAAGGATAGATGGCACTCATGGCAAGATTTTGTGAGATACGCCAGGATGTGGTACGGAATGGGCCAGAGTTATCAACAACGGCTCATCGAGGAGTCTAACGCGCGCACGCAAGGCGAAGATGAGCCGGTAAGGGATTATATCACCTGCTCGATTGCGATTATGCGTAAGCTCAAGCCGATTCCGGATGAGCGGAGCCAGTTAGATCACCTGTATCGCAATATGCTACCTCAACTCCAACGTTTATTTAAGAGAGTTGAAGCTCGGTCGATCGAGAGTTTTTTGCAATTGGCGTTGGACGCTGAGCAAACACTCGAACGAGAAAAATTATATCGGCCGCCTCCCGCAGAAGAAGACTTGATGCTACCTGAGTTAGCATATAAGTCGCGGAATAAGAAGCGGCCGAACGCTAAGCCAAAGGTAGCAAGCGTAGCCAAGGAAACGAGTGAACCGGCTCAAACAGATCTTTTGGAACGGTTCACCAAAATTCTCGAGGAGACGCTAGTCTCCGTTAAGACGAGTTGCCATACAGCTGGGGTGAGAGACAAGGTGGATGTCTCTCAAAGCAAGAAGACCCACAGATCACCTCCTCGGTTCAAATGGGGACAGAGGAAGGGTAATCGCAAGAGTCCTGACCGACAGTCATCGAGTGGCCATACGTCAAGAAACGACGAGAAGTTGAATGCCGGTGATAAGGAAAAGCGGAAGGAGGTTGTCCCCAAGCCTGTAGCTTGCAATATATGTGGCAAACTGGGCTATACAATTAGGACGTGTCCTGATTGTGCAAAAAACGCGCGGGGAAGCGGCTAGAGGGGACAGCCGCTGATCCCGAGGTTGAGGGAGTCCCCAGAGAAGCGGTCGTAATCCTCGAATCTCGAGGCAGTCAAGCTGCAGAGATGCGTCAAGAAGATCTGACGATAAGTGATCCCAGAGAAGTTAGGACGGATCCGGTCACGAGTAAAATTTTGAAAATTACTCCGAAACCAAACCAGCGAGTTTATAGTCCAGAAGATGAGACGCGCTGGTGGTGTCAAATCGATATCGGTGGATACCGGATCCGAGCGTTGTTTGATCCAGGTGCATCAACAACGGTCATGGGTTTGAACGGTTTGCAGTTGGCAACCGCTCTTGGCAGATCCATTCTCGATAAGCAAGCAGGTAGTGCTAAGCTTGCGGATGGTAGCACACACCAGTTGTGTGGACATGTTATGCTACCTTTTACCATCGGTAAAGACACGCGAGATATACGGGTCGCAATTATGCCAAATTTAGATGCGGAATGCTATTTAGGAGTGAATTTCATTCGAGCATTCCGAGCAGTTCTAGACCCAGACTCCGACTGTTTATACTTCAAAGGGTCATCACAGTTATTACAGCTGGAAGTGGCAAGTATTGAAAGTGGACACGCTTCGCTGTCGTCAGCGGGTGTGGCCGACGCGACAGAAGATGAGCGCCGACAACTGCGTGAACTTCTGGATCAAGTGCTGTCCAATACTTTGCCAAAGATCGGCCGATCATACGATGTTGAACATGTTATCGACGTCGGTTCGGCGCGGCCGATCAAACAAAGGTATTATCCCGTCTCCGACAAGATTCGAGAGGAGATGCATCGACAAGTTCGAGAGATGCTTGAGACAGGCGTTATAGAACCGTCTAGTAGCGGTTGGTCCAGTCCAGTGGTGATGGCTAAGAAGGGCGAAAATGCAAGGCGTTTTTGCATTGATTTCAGGAAGGTCAACGCTTTGACCAAACCTGATGCGTACCCTTTGCCGTTTATGCAGGATATTTTACGCAAACTCAAAAGAGCCCGATATATATCTACGATAGATATGAACTGCGCTTATCACCAAATACCTCTACAAATGGAATCGCGCCCAATTACAGCATTTACGGTACCTGGAATGGGTTTGTTCCAGTTTACTCGTATGCCCTTTGGGTTGGCAAATGCTGACGCGACGTTCCAACGTATGATAGACCAGGTGATTGGACCGGCTCTCGAACCGAATGCTTACTCTTATCTCGACGATATCATTGTCGTGACGGAAACCTTCGAAGAGCACAAACTGTTGCTAAAGGAGGTGTTGACTCGTTTAACTGAAGCCGGTTTATCGGTAAACCGAGAGAAATGTGTTTTCTGTCAACCCGAAGTAAGATATTTGGGTGTACGAGTCAATCGTGATGGGATAAGACCTGATCCAGCTAAGACGGAGCCGATACAAGAATATCCGGCTCCCCGAAATCTCAAGCAGCTGAGACGATTCCTCGGGATGGCATCTTGGTATCAACGGTTTATACCCGACTATGCTACGATCGCGGAGCCTTTAACACGTCTTACGAAGAAAGACCAAAAGTATGAATGGCTCCAAGAACAAGAAGGTGCATTCCAGCGACTCAAAGCACTGCTGATGACTGCACCCGTTCTACAGACTCCTGATGAGAATGGCGAGTATACCATTCAAACAGACGCCAGTGACACCGGTATCGGTGCAGTATTAACACAGGTCGTTGACGGAGTAGAGAGAGTCCTGGAGTTTGCCAGTAGAGTACTCTCACCAGCAGAACGTAACTATAGCGTCTCAGAACGGGAATGTTTGGCCGTAGTATGGGCAATTAGAAAATTTCGACAGTATATTGAAGGTTACCAGTTTAAAGTTATAACTGATCATAGTAGTCTCCGTTGGCTGTGCAATATACACAATCCAACGAGTCGGCTCGCAAGATGGGCATTGGAACTCCAATCTCATAATTTTACAATTGAGTATAGGAAGGGAGCTCTAAATTATGTTCCTGATGCACTTTCTCGCATGTACGAGGAAGACGAGCCGACCATCGCTTCAGTTTCTTGGAGCCAGACTACAAAAGATCCTTGGTACCTCTCATGGCTGAAAGACGTATCAGAGCGACCTAGAGATTTTCCGGAATGGAAGATAACAGGTAGCAATTTGTATTCGTATCGCGTCGATAACGAGTTAGGCGACGTGATGGAGGACCATGACGCTTGGAAACTGGTTGTACCAGAGGAGCATAGGCAAGCCATACTCCGTGAGTGTCATGATGATCCGACTGCTGGACACTTAGGTAGGGAGAAGACATTTGCTAGAGTGGCTAAAATGTATTATTGGCCACGGTACTACGCCGAAGTCGGAGAATATGTACGCAAATGTCAGGTCTGCCAACAGTGTAAAGTGGAGCAACGTCCACCCATGGGTTTGATGGGTAGACGCGTGATAGAGAAACCATGGCAAGTTGTAGCAGGTGACGTCACTGGCCCACTTACGCGGTCGACACATGGTTACGAATACATCTTGGTCTTTCAGGATTTGTTTACGCGCTGGATCGAGGCGGTCCCGATTCGGAAAGCTAATGCTAGGACCATCGTAAAAGAGTTGCATGAGCGAGTCATCACACGTTATGGTACCCCAGAGGTGTTTCTGTCCGACAACGGAACTGAGTTTAAAAATAAACTCGTGGATGACTACCTAGTGGAACGAGGGATTTTCCATACGACGATTCCTCCTTACCATGCTCAGGCTAATCCTGTTGAACGTGCTAATAGGACGTTGAAGACAATGATCGCGTCCTATATCACAGAAAAGCACAACACATGGGATGAGAAACTCCCCGACTTAGTATTCGCTCTAAATACAGCGATACAAAGCTCGACAGGATGGAGCCCGGCCATGTTAAACTATGGCCGGCAACCCGAGCCACCCGGTACAGCTCGTAGAGCGCAAGACGAGCTGGTTCAGCAACGTGTGGAATACCAACGTTTGCTTGAGTGGAGTGATCGGCTGTCAAGATTACCTGAGCTTTACAAGAAAGCATCGGCCAATGCGAGTAAAGCTCATGAAAGGCAAGCCGGTTACTACAATGCCGGGCGAAGGGCTGCATCTTTTGAAGTTGGAAACCTAGTGTGGAAGAAGAATCGAGTCCTTTCATCCAGTGCTCAAGGTATTTCGGCCAAGTTATCCCCGAAATACGTTGGCCCATATTTGGTAGTTTATAGCTACGGCCCAAACACCGTCAAGATACAAGATGCCCGAGGTAATGAAGAGAAATGTCATGTACAGTATCTCAAACCGTACTTATCCGAAGATCACGGGGATGAGTACGGAGAAGTAGACGACATCGAGATCGGTCAATCTACGCTGGAGGAGGAACCTGATAATACAGTTCCTGCGAGCGGAGACGTCTCGAACGACGAGACGCAAGCGAGCGAAGTTCCATGCGAGGAACATAACGGTAATCCGACCGAGAACGCGCCCCCTATTAAACGAAGCAGAGGTAGGCCGCGCAAACATGCTAGAGTCGTTGCGATACCGCGAAACCGAGCGAATGTTGTCTCTAATGTAAGTCACCGTGGACAAGTTAAACGTGGTAGAGGTCGACCACGAGGTATGACAAAGCGTTAGTTAGTTAGGTTAGGCTAATGGAATTTACTCTGAGATTGGAATGACCCTGACAATTGGTATCTGTTTGTTTAGATGCTGATCCAGTTCGACAGCGAACAGCTGGAGCTGTTGGTGGCCCGCCTCATCCAGAGTGGCATTAACGAGCCACAGACGCTGGAGCTCCTCCATGGTATAACCACCGCCGTGAACCAGGCCGTGAGAGACGAGGAGGAGGAGCGACGGCGGAGGCAGGAGGACCGAGACGCGGTGATGATAGTGGAGGATGGTCCGGATGGAATACCCGTCCATCCATCCAGCGGCCTGGTAGTCGAGCCGGAACTACCCCAGGCTACAGGTCCGATCCCCGCAGGTCCACCGCCGCCAAGGGTCAGGGCTGAACAACAGCCCAGGGAGCCGGAGGTCCGGCTCCCCAACCAACTCCCGGGAGATTCAGAGGAGTACACTCCTCTTCGACGCCCGGGAAGGAGTACTCCGGATCCGAGCGAGGCTTCGACGTCTCGATCCGGTCCGACCCCACAGGATCTATAGGAGAACGGAGAAGAGGCGTGGTGTACCGTGTTGGAGGCGTTGACCAAGGCCCGTGAGTCCTTTAAGTGTCTTCAATTGCCGAAAAACACGCCTTCGCCTTGTTTGATGAATTCAAGGCGAAGTTCCCCGAAGCCTCCGATAAAACTGATTCCTGGAAGGCCATGATTGAGCACCGCAAGGCGGAACGCAACCGCAAGCGGTGTCGGCCATGAGGGCGGATCGGAGAGAAAGAGAGGCGGAAGCCGCTCGTGCCAAGGAACGGCAGAGGCGCGAAGAAGCCGCTCGGAGGGCCCACGAGGATCGGCTTAGACTCGAGGAAAAGGTCAAGGAGGCCCAACGCCGGTTAGCCAGAGCTCGTGAAGAGGAAGAGCGGGCTCAGGCTAATTTGGAGGGTAGAACTCCAGGACCGAAGAGAGGATCTGAGCCGAAATGCTCCGTATGTAGGGAGTGGGGGGTCCTCGATCCGGAGGACTGTCCGAGTATAGCGGTACCTCATTGTAAATATATAAATATGTAAGATAGTGAAATATAGTTTTTTTTATACTCCCGATGTAGTTCCTTTGAGTGAGTTCATTCTTTGTCATACCCGAGTCGTTATATCCTATCCTTTATTCGTATTTCTGGTACAGATACCACATACCCAGTATGCGGAATCTGGCAGGGGGATGTAATGGTAAGTGATGTACTCGCTTACCATTATACGAATCAGGTAGGTAGAGACGAATGCTGTAAATAGATATAGGCATAGCCGACGGCGCGAACGGCTGATACCCGCGCAAGGATATAAGGAATTGGGGGGAGAGTCGCGCGCGCACGAGAACTCGATAGAGAGACAAGATCGCGACGACACGTGAGACGAGACATCCCGGTTTAATTGTACTTTTTTTTTGATCCGCAAGTTTTCCGTGGAGTTCTGCCGGTTGTTCTGCTTGTTCGTCATACCGTGGGTGACTTTTTTACGGTGTATTCTGGTGCAGTGGTGTTATACACGCACACGAAATAAAGTGATCGGTGGTCGAGGTATTCTCCCACCGACATTTTTCCTTTTGAACGGCAAAGAGACGACAGGAGAGAGGAGTTGTTCTTTTTCCGGTATTCGAGGTCCGAGGAAGATAAATAAAAGTAAATGGTACCACTTCCGCGCGAATAATTAGTATCTGTTTTATTTAATGCGATCGTACGAATAATATTAAGTTAGTTAGTTCGCGTACCCCTTTCCCCTCTCGCGTTGAGTCGATGTTTTCGACTCAATCTCCGTGCGTTTTGACCTCGACCATACTGATAAATCTTATTGTTTTCAATCATTTGTTTTTACTAAATAAATCTATTATTTGTTAATCTATTTCAACTCGTGTTGATTTATATTCTTTTTCTAACCGGCGTATTGTATTTTCGTTCCTCCGTTTCCCTTCGAGTCGTATTGCAAGATACGAAATCTCGCGGACTCACTTTTAATTTTCTTTCCGCGGTCCATTTTAGGAAAGAATATCATCATTTTTACCTGCTGTTGTTGGAAATCGTAATTCGATTTCCATACAACTTTAACGGCAAGTGTGCGGACAGGTAAACGCAGCCGCTGCGCGGGAAAGATTTTTGTAAACAACATATATACATATATATAATCCATTGAGTCATTAAGTGTGCGATATCTAGTCGGCGAAATTATACAAGTTCGTTCGCCACGAACTAAAGATACGTAAGACGGACGACTCGGTAAGTTTTCCCCGGGCAAGCACACCGTTACATTATGTCGACTGTAGTATAACTAAATTAATTAATACTAGCAACAGTTGCCTCACTCGCTAACGCTCGTTCGGCGGCATTTTATATATTGTAATATTATATGTGTAATATTACAGTCAATACATTTAGTTTATATAATTATAAAAATTTGTGTTTTATATTTATTATAATGTGTACTATATTAAATATGTTCATATTTTGGTATAGTACTTGTATTAAGTCAATGTGTAAGGGAAAATGGCGGTCTACCTTGCCGAAATAACTCAAAAAAAGTATTATAATTTTTTTATGAAAAAGTAGTAATTATTTTTAAAAAAGGGCTCTGTAACGGTGTAAGTTAAGGAAAGATAAGTATACTGTTAAATTTTGGCGCTAGTAATGATAGAAATAAAATACAGCAAGAAAATAAAGATGACAAACAGTAAAAAATAAGTATATATATTCTGTCTATGTAAAATGATCATTATAGGTTATTATAAAGAAGCTGTGTGTGCGTGTGGTCAGAAAGAAAGTGAATTATGTCCACATATTTTATATATTTAAAATGTACACACATAAAATATTTTTCATTTGGGGGGTGGGGAGGGGGTTGGATGAACCGATTTTATTACAAATTTAGTATGTTGTTATACTATAAAAAAAGTAAGTTAGCCATAATTTTGGTCCTCTAATTAATACGAAGCCGAAATGATCAGTGTTAAAATCAAACAGTTATTTTTCATCACTTTCTTGACATTTTTTAAAGTATTGCCAAAATATGACAAATTTCCATTGTTTTAAATTCTTTTTTATAATTTTGGGTTAATTAAAAAGATTAAAGGGTTAAAGTTATGGTGTTTCACCACCAGTTGGACCACTGAAACTCCGCTTCATCAAAAAAAAAAATTACTACGAAAATTTGGGGTGCATTATGCTACAGGAACATTTAGCTACATTTTAGCTACTTTATTACCAATTCCAATAGTTTATAGCCGTTACCGATCACTTTTTCACACCGCGGCATACCAGCTTAATAGTTTAGCTGGCCCGACTGTTTAATAACTCTGGTTCTAATAGAGCTACAAATCCATGCTACAGCTCAAAATTTTTAGCCTGTCGAGTACTTTCAGATAGGCTACTGTCAGTTTAAATAATTTATAAGATGATGAAATAAATAACTAAAAATATACTTCATCATATTGAATCATTTTATATTACTTCTTAATCTGTAGAGGACACGATGGCCCGTATACGGGCCAGGGACAAGATTTTTGAAAAGTCATCAAATATTTGCCAAACGACCTATAAGAATATGACATAAGTTTCGGGGAATTTAAAATTAATTTTAATTTAATAATTTAATTTAATACAAACATATACATACATATGCGTTGAAGATAATTTTGATAATTTTTTTCAGTAGATTTTTTTAAAAAGGGTTAATATTGGGTGGGGAGTGTAATTTTAAGAGGGGGGGGGGCAAATTTGACCAGGTCACCCTGGCCACCTGGACATCGTCTCCAGCATGTGACAATTTTTTTTTAAATTCATACATTTTGGCATGTAGTACTTCCAGTAGATGATATCCGGATGACCTGGAGGTTACCCTGGTCACCTAGATATCGTCTCCAGGAAGTGATCATTTTTTCAAATTCATGCATTTTAGCATGTAGACTTCTAAGTAAATGATATTCGGATGACCTTGAGGTCGCCCTGGATACCTAGACATCGTCTCTAGGAAGTTACAATTTTTTTATCAGATTCATGCATTTTAGCATGTAGACTTCTAAGTAAATGATATTCGGATGACTTTGAGGTCACCCTGGATACCTAGACATCGTCTCTAGGAAGTTTTCATTTTCTCATTTTACCTCTGCATTTTAGGCTTGGGACTATCATATTTTATGAATATGGCTGCATTAAAAATGAGTATTATTATCTTTTTTTTGTAATGAAATAAAACTTCAATTGATCTCCACGAACTCAGTTTTTTATTTTGTGCCGACGTTTCGGACGTTTTTTTGACCGTCCCTTTTCAAGGCTATACAAAAAAAAAACACTCATTGAATTTACAATTACGCACAGATTCATAAGGCAACAATAATAGAACACACTTAGTACATAATCTTACCAATAAAAAAGGCGCAGAGATGTTAAGTTTGCATATTGATTAGAACATAATCCTCCATCGATATCGCACAACTATCAAATTTAATTAAATTAAAATTAATATTAAAAATTAAAAACTGAATATAAACTAGAGGAGAAGAAATATTAAATAATTAAAATTAAAAGGTCTATCACCTTTGCACAACCCTCCACTTTACATGTTGAGAAGAAAACGAGGACCTCCCCGAAGGGAGTCCTGTACACTAGTGAGACTTATATACTAATTATAGCATCGTCTAACCGCTTACAATACATTTCAGCATATACATATACCAATGTGTATATACATATAATATATGTATAACGTGTATACGTACAAGTACACACTTCCAAACCGTATCAAAATAATAATAATAAAAGAGTAAATATATTGTGGGGCCAAACGAACTGAAACTTCTCTCATGTATTAGGCGACCACGCGCCGCAAAGAAGTAACACACTCGGCCTGTTAAACCCAAGCCTACTAGGATTCCCCCCGGCAGCTCATAAGACGTGCCACCTCCATGCGTCGCGTAATCCCCCCATACCCAGAGACTGAACACATCAAGTGGACGGCCAAGCAAAAGAGTTAGCAAATATCGATGTATAATACCGCCTACGCACATAACATTTTCACACTGTCAAGCGTAACTCTATATATGTTTTTTAGAAAATTTACGTCTTCAATACGGTTTAATGTCTCGTCATGTATATAAATATTCATCATTTCGGAGAACATACGTTTTTTAAAATTATTTTCAATGTCCATAATACAAGTTTTATTAAAATCAATGCTATGTCCTGTTTTAATTGTGTGGACCGCTAATGCGGATCTGTCATTTTTATTCTTTACGTCATTTTTATGTTCTCTTATGCGGGTTTTGAGTTTACGCTTACTCGTGCCTATGTATAACGCTCAAAAACCGGGAATAACATACGCCGGTAATCAATAATCAAACTCGTACTTGGATATTGATAATTTATGAATTTTATTCAAGTTAAAGAAATAGAAATAAAGTTTGACAAAGAATAAGCAAATGACAAAAGCCGTATATAGGCCGCGTGAGGTCTCGCGAAGAGGTGTAACCACCGGGGTTACTCGTACTTTCTCTCTTTCTAGCACGCGTACGCGGTCGCCCGTTAGCTTCCTCGCCGTCGCGCGCGGGCGAGATCCG
Source organism: Theocolax elegans (assembly GCA_026168455.1). Lineage (NCBI taxonomy): Eukaryota > Metazoa > Arthropoda > Insecta > Hymenoptera > Cerocephalidae > Theocolax > Theocolax elegans. The sequence continues at coordinate 70,079,827 of CM047425.1, forward strand.
CCGATTCCTAACTTAAAGTTATAGCCGTAAAGAGAGAATCTTCGGCGGCTCGCGAGTGGTGCACCACGTATCTCAAATCTCGATTCTCCCCGTCGATGCGTTCGACTTCGCCTGTTTCCCCTCTCTCCGTCGGGCTCTCGCGCGCGGCAACTTCGCCGTCCTCGCAGGTTCCTGGGAGTCGCTGGAGCTGTGCACTTAACACCAGCACGCTCACTCCACCGAGTCACTCACTCTTCGCGGCGCGAAACCCAGAATCCGAGCAAGAATCCGTGTTAACGATAATTGTTTTTCACTTGCCCCGAATTCGCAAGGAAGGCGTTACCAGCGACGTGTCTATCTACGATGAATCGCATAAACTCTCTATCTCCTCTCCTCAGTCAGCTTGCGCGTCGGACCATTATTAGTCCTTACGCGGCTTACACGCGGGCTTTCCCGATCACCTACGAGCTTTTCCGATCGTCACTCGCGCTCGTTATAAGGTATAGCTTCATACGCATAAGAGTATGTAGCTTACCTTTACATATTAGTAAGCACAATTGTTTTTAGATGGTGATTTAATTTGATTAAATATAAATTATTTTAATAGTAAAATTTGTTATAGTAATATTAAGTTTAAAATATGTGGAGAAAGTCCATTTGGAGTTATTGAATTTAAAAATTCAGTTGGTATTATCGTATTTAAATTTAAATAAAGCAGCAACTATAAACAGTTACGCTTACGAATATTACTAATAATTTAATAATGTATATTTAAAAAAAACAGCAAATAATATTAATATCAATTGCAAATGTTAATAATATTTTAATGTTAATAATATTTTAATATTGTATATTCAAACAAAGCAGCAATTACAAATAGATGCGCTAACAAATATTACCATTAATTGAATAATGTATATTTAAAAAAAGCAGCATCTAAAAACAGTTGCGCACACAAATACCACCAATAATTTAAAAATGTATATATTTAAACAAAGCAGCAACTATAAACAGTTACGCTTACGAATATTACTAATAATTTAATAATGTATATTAAAAAAAAACAGTAAATAATATTAATATCAATTACGAATGTTAATAATATTTTAATATTGTATATTAAACAAAGCAGCAAATAATATTTAATATCAATTACAAATGTTATTAATATTTTAATAATGTATATTACACAAAGCAGCAACTACAAATAGATGCGCTAACAAATATTACCATTAATTGAAAAATGTATATTTAAACAAAGCAGCAACTAATATCAATATCAATTACATATCAATATCAATATTAATTATAGTGTATATTTAATCAAAGCAACAACTAAAAACAATAACACTTACAAGTGTTATTATTAATTAATAATAAATATATTTAAACAAAGCAGCAACCAAAAAAATAGCACTTACAAATATTACTTGAAACAAAAAAAAGATAATAATACTCATTTTTAATGCAGCCATATTCATAAAATATGATAGTCCCAAGCCTAAAATGCAGAGGTAAAATGAGAAAATGAAAAAAAAAGAGAAAAAAAAGTAAATAAACAAAAAAAAAATTCAACCTTTTGAACAATGTAGAAGTTGATTAAAAGCGATTACTAAAGTATTCGAAGGTGTATTCGGCGAATCCTTCAAAATGAATTCAGTATTCGAATGGAAGTATTCGTCGAATACTTCATTTCGAATATTGATTCGAAACAAAGAATTCGTTGAATACTTTTTTTCAAATAAAGGATTTGAAAAATGTATTAGAATACTTGGGTAAACGATTTTAACAAACTTCTACATAGTTCAAAAGCTTGAATTTTTTTGTTTATGATTTTTTATATTTATATTTAGATGATCACTTCCTGGAGACGGTGTCTAGGTGGCCAGGGTAACCTCCAGGTCATCCGGACATCATCTACTAGAAAATCTACATGCCAAAATGCATGAATTTGATCAATCAATTGTAACTTCCTGGAGACGATGTCTAGGTGGCCTAGGTGACTTCCAGGTCATCCGGACATCATCTACTGGAAAGTCTACATACCAAAATGCATGAATCTGATAAAAAAATTGTAACTTCCTAGAGACGAAGTCTAGGTGTCCAGGGTGACCTCATAGTCATCCGAATATCATTTACTTAGAAGTTTACATGCTAAAATACATGAATCTGATAAAAAAATTGTAACTTCCTAGAGACGATGTCTAGGTGTCCAGGGCGACCTCAAGGTCGTCCGAATATCATTTACTTAGAAGTCTACATGCTAAAATGCATGAATTTGAAAAAAAATGATCACTTCCTGGAGACGGTGTCTAGGTGACCCGGGTAACCTCCAGGTCATCCGGATATCATCTACTGGAAATACTACAAGCCAAAATGTATGAATTTTAAAAAAAATTGTCACATGCTGGAGACGATGTCCAGGTGGCCAGGGTGACCTGGTCAAATTTGCCCCCCCCCCTCTTTAAATTACACTCCACACCCAATATTAATCCTTTTTAAAAAAATCTACTGAAAAAAATTATCAAAATTATCTTCAACGCATATGTATGTATATGTTTGTATGTATGTGTGTATCTATGTGTGTTTATATGTATATATGTATGTATGTGTGTATGTATTTGTGTTTGTATGTATATATGTATGTATGTATATATATGAATATATATGTAAGCATATTAATATAATATAGATTTTTACAATAAAATATGTGTATGTGTAATAGATGTTTGAATGTATAGGTGTTTTAGGTTGGAGAAAATTAGTAAGGAAGCATTTTAATATAATATAGATTTTTATCGGTCTTACAGTCAATTATATGGGCAGTCAGATTGCCCCTACTTATAATCACCGCCGAAGAATCTATAAAAATAATAAAAATAATAAAAATCTTTAAGTTTTACAATAATTAACAGACAAATATCAACCAACGATCTTTCTCTCGCCCGGGTCTCCCGTACCGGTTTCTTATAAATGTTGTAATTTAATAATTGCGACAAACACCAACAACAAGGACTCGACCAAAAAACTTGACGTGAAATCAATCCGTTGTTATAAAACGATCGCGCATCCCGACGAGGAGATTTTATGACACTCACGACTATAACGCAACCGAGATGGAGAAAACAAGGTCACCTGTGCATCCCACTTATTGCACATCTACGTGCGAGCACTGGTCCTGGTCAACCCTCCAAGAAATCGACTATGGCACGCATTAGTCCATATAGAAATAGCAACAATGATAACTATAATAATAACAACTACTTTATAGGCAAATCTCCCTAACTTTTAATTTTCGGCGAAAAAATGTAGAATCAGGAAATTTTAGGAGCACACCTTTGAAATTTGGTATGAAAGCTTAGGAATATTATTGGAATTGATTGGTATAATGTGCTTTCATGAGCGAGAAATGCTCCAAAAGTTGTGCGCGATATTTCATTTTTTTATAAGATCAGAAAAAATAGTGATATGTTTATTAAGATTTTATTTTAAAGCATAGAATAATAAAAATATAACGAAATATAATAAACATCACTAACTGTCACAGAATAACAACTTATAATCGATATAATTGAAAATTCCACACAATACAACTCTAAATTTCCCTCCCCTCCCTTTTCTCATACGAAATTTTTCATGCAAACCGTGCTATCAAGTTAAGTCTATCTGTTAGCAAACATCGGTCGGTTCCGTAAATTCTAGTAAACGCATACGATTTCGGCCAATAGTTTGTAGAAATAATACTAAATTTTATTGAAATTTCAATGAAGATGTATTCTACTTGTCACAGATAATCCAATTTGTAATTTATTCATGTTTTAATTAATTAGAGTTAATTTTTTTTAAACTAGCACTTCTTAAAAAAATTGTTTACATTGCTGTAACTTTTGGAGCATTAATAAAAAAACTCTGTAAATTTGACAGATTGTTGGATTTAATATGTTCTTTAAGAGATTTTTACTATTTTGATGTGCTGTATACAGAAAAAATATGACAGTCTTCCAAAGTCACATTGCTATAAATTTTTCGACGATTTTCGCATGAATTCTTTTACTTAAATCTTATTTTCTACTTCATTTTTGCAAGCACATACTTGCACTATACCTAAATCTATTTCTTTTTACATCTACTAAATGTAGTATTTGGTTATTTGCTGATTTCGAAAATGCTCCAGTCAATAGAAAGAAAAATACGATAATTTTAAAATTTACTGAAATTCCAGTGACACAATTTCAAACCATTGAAACTTTTTATTGGAAGGGAGCACATCAAAATATGGAAGACTTTTATGATGCACTATTAAAATAGAATACTTCTTTAAAGTTTCAACCATTTCCAAGCAATGCTCCAAATTTTACTTGCTGCGCTGACCATACTATCATGCATATCGTGCATGCCACACAAATACGAGGGGACCGGACCTTGTTTACATATGAATACTTGAATGTCTTCGCCGTCGAGAAGTATTTAAGTGCACGTACAAGTCATTATCATCGTCATCGTCGTTGGATGATCGCCGTATTTCTGGAAGAGCCAAATATTTACCATCATTGCGATAAGGTTGACTATCGTTCACTCCTCTCTTCTATCCTCTCCTCCTCCCATACCAAAAACACAACAATAATTTTCTCATTAATTCTTTAATTTAATCCCTCTTGTGAAACCCATGACGAGAATGGCTCGGGCTACGATTCTTAGTCGGTGTTTATACACACTTAATCACACTTCTAATCCTATTCACATGTTACTTTATCTCCTACTTATCCGTGTTCCTTACCATTAAGTAATGTTAATCTAACCCTATACTAATCTAATTTATTCCACTATAATCACCAGATAAGATATTTATTATTATTATTTTCTAGCAACGGACCCAGAAACCAATTGAGTGACAGATGATATTTCCAGTCTTTGCCTCACCCTCTGTCAACTAGCGACTACTGCAGGGGTCATCGATGAAAAATCTGCAGTTATCTAACCCAGAAGCCAGAAGAAAATCATCGGTGAGCCATCGACTCCCTACCACTAATAGCGGGATAACAATTGTTATTACATATATCACCTATCTATCTAACGTCTTCTTTTCTTTTTCTTTTTCCTTTGACAAATATATACTTTATTTACTTTTCTGGTGAGCACTTTAGTACAAAGACTCCCGCCTTTTTATCTAATATATAAATATAGGCATGCATATGGCTCAGTAGGTAAGGCTTGCCTTACAGTATATAGCTAATATATAACTTATGTATTCACACATTTGGGCGAGTTCCTCCACGCTTTTGCTAGGACTCCTCGGAACGAGTATTTGACACTTTCTTAAATTTTCGTAAACGGACTTTTCTTTTACGCGCAGCATCATTTGTTGGTCGACCCATTATATTTCGTAATAAAAATGATAAAATAAATAAATATTTTAAAAATTTTAAAAAAAAATACACTGAAAAACGTGAAATAAAAAAATTATTTATAAAAAAACCGGCTTTGAAAAAAGCCCTAAAAATTATGAAATAATTCACAAAATATAAAAATAAAATAAAATAAAGTATAAAATAATTCATAAAAGAATATTGTCAAATTCAGCAACAAATTTTAAATCTGATGTAAAATTTATTTTCGTATCAATTTATTCAATATGACTAGATTTTCGAAATAGTGGAAGCTATTATATTCTTTCCCCGGCACAATCTTTGTGCGCGAGAGCGCCGCTTAGGCTATCGCCATCTATTGACCTTTCTCAAACTACGCTAGTAAAATATTAGTTTAGATAGCGGAGCGAATAAAGACTCTATATCAGAATATCACTCTATATACACTAAATTAGACCGAAAATAATATTACCAAATTTAAGTATGTGGCTTACAAACATATTCAGCGATTTCGGGAATTCGGCTTTGATTTTGAAAATATATATTCTTTCATGAGTTATTTTATATTTTTTATTATTGTGAATTATTTCATAATTTTTAGCGCTTTTTTCAAAGTCAGGTTTTTTTTTTAAATTTCTTTTATTTAATAATAAGTTTTCCCTACATTCTGAATGCCTTGATTCAAATTGTTTTCCACTTCCTTCGAGATCTTATATTAAATAAATCGAACCTAAATGCATTGTTTCTTTATCGTCTGGCAAATTTCCAGTATCTATTGTAACTTAGAAACATGGCCGCAAGGGCCACGGTATGGGATCTCTACCTCCCTCGATGTGGTCAATGCGGCCCGCGCGTACTGATGTGCTTACCTCGGCCGCACTGTACAATACCGGTACCTCCGTTAAATCGGGCGGCTTTTCCTTGCCGTCCGGGGAGCACTGTGCTCTCCGTCTTTGTCTCTCGGTCTTACATTTACCTTAGCCTCCGAGTACGCGAACTCGGGAGGCTAATTCCTCGGCGTGAGTCTCGCCTCTACAAGGTGGCTTTAAAATATTCCGAATTCAATTGACAACACGACACACACATGCAAAAGTAAATAAACTCAAGTTGAAGAATTAATCATGTTTGATTTATTAAACGAAATCAAAGGATAAATGGGTTACAACTAAAGAAGGTTACAAAGAAATACAGTAAGGTGTGCGGTTGTGTCGTATAGACATTACGCGAAGTCGCGATTAGTGTCTTACATAAAGTCGCGTCGAACCCTCGGCGGGATCGTCCTGAGCTATCTCGCAAGGAGAGCCCAACGAGGTTTATCTCTAAGTATTAGAGTAAGAGAGACGGGAGCCGCCGGCCGAGTCGTCCCTTCTCCCTCGCTCTCGATTTACGAACGCGTTGCCCGCTGGCAACGATAATCTGCTCGCGTTCGCGCTATATTGCAACGTGGAGTCTTATCCCGACTTACGTTTGATGTGGCGTCCTTGCAATGCCCCGGACGTCTACTACGCCTTAGGCCTCCTAGCCGCCTGTCGGGCAGGTAGCCTTCTCGTCGAGGCAAGGACACCGTCTCTTTCGTGGCACGATACCCACGCGAACCACTATGTCGAGTCCCGCTTCCTTGGGTTCGCTGTGTTTCCTCGCGTCTCCGGTAATAGCACGCGTACCCCGGGAAATGTATCGATTCTCGATCGCTCGTCCGCGTCGCGGTGGAATTCCCTCACACGTTTCGCCTATTCGCTCGTAGCTCGGCCCAGCTAAACCGTAGCGTTGATAGTCCTTCGCCGTACTGAATTTTCCGTGGGCCATCTAGAGGTCCTCTCTCCCTCCCTTACGCACGGATCGTTGTTCGTTCGCCGCGCCGTTACCGCGGAAAGTTATTATGTCGAATACTCGCATTTACTAAACAATATTAATTCAATTCAAAACGTCTTTTAATAATTAATACCGTTGCACTATATTGATAGTATTATCAAGTACATCCTCAATAATAATAATAATAATAATAATACGTCACATAACTAATTTTATTTAATCTACTAAAATAATTTATCATTTTTATCTGTTAAATTATAATAATCTTTTAAAGTTTCTTGAAAAGTTGTGTAATTACCAAAATATAATATCAGTTTATTTATTCGTTCTTTGAATTTGCCATATTCATATTATCAAGATGTTAAATATTCTTTTAACTTGTTGATTTCATCCTCCATTGTTAATTATTAAAAGGAATCGATGTCGAGGGTCAGTTTTTTAAATAAATAAACACTATTTATTTAAATTTGTACAACGTTTCGTCTGCGTGGTTTGCAGACCTCTTAAGGTACTAAAAATTTATTGAGCACAAAATAACAATTTTAATAATTACAAATTAACGGACGAAATATTGAATAAATTAACGGAAGAAAATATTACCATTGATACACTGAAACGTAGATGTAATAAGCCCAGAAAGGCGTTGTCGAATAACAAGAGTATGCGAAATCGAGCGAATTTATACAAAACAAAACAAGTGTCTGCGAGTATATGTGTATGTATGTTTACAAATTAAAAGTCAATTTCTTAGAAATACTCGGATATAAATAGTCTCTTTAAATCACATCATAATACTTTTATATTGTCGGTTTAAATATTGTACGTCTTCTTTTCTATTGATAGTCGAATTATAATAATCTTGAAACACCGACAAAACATTTCGTTTCACAGTGAGTCTTCTAAATCGGTTTTCGATCGTTTTATAAATTCACATAAAAAGCGTTTATTAAAATTTGAAATTAATGATTCGCACATTCACATCAATTATTTACTTAAACATCTCAATAAACTAAAAACGAATATTAATAATAGTAACTGAGATATAAATATTTTAGACCGTTTTTTTGAATTTACCGAAGAAAAAAGTTTAAGAATTTACAATAGCATCACTAAAATTCACGAGAATAAATTGTATAAATTAATGAAAATTAAAAATACTTCGGAATATGATAACATTAAACATGAATGGATTAGAAATTTAACTACTACAGAAATTCCAGATAATGTAGTAAATTTGTTTCGCTTGGTCCAAAATTTAGTACATTATCAAAATTTTCCAATAGTGATATTATTTCAACTATAAAAAATGTAGAACACAGTTTGGATAAAATAGAAATTTCTACAGAATCAAAAAATGAGATAAGAGACATTGTTGTTGAAAGCATTAAATTTGTTACAAAAAAACTCATTTATTGGTTAAAGAACGTGAATTTACAGACAATTTAAAAGCTACAAAAATTTTCTTAAAGGATAATCCAGACATATTTTTTACTAATGCAGACAAAGGTAACGTAACAGTATGTTTAAACAAAACTGAATATTTCCAAAAAATGAATGATTTATTGAATGATACCAATACATATACAATCTTAAAAAAGAATCCACTCAAAAAACTACAGTTAGAAGTTCCTTCTATGTTAAAAAATCTTAATGATAATAAATATCTCTATTAGGAATTTCATAATAATCAGTTAACTCAAACTAATACTAATTTAGCTAAAGCTTATGGATTACCTAAAATACACAAAAATAATGTTCCACTTAGACCAATAATTTCTACCGTAAATTTTCCAACTTATTATTTAGCCAAAATTGTATATAATGAACTTAAAAATATAATTCCAGTTCCAAAATCGCACATTAATAATAGCTTTGAATTAAAAAAGAAACTGTCCAATATTAATATTCCCGACGATTATAGCATGTTATCTTTAGATGTCAGCTCACTGTTTACAAACATTTCATGTAACGAAGTTCTTAATAGCTTAGACAAACGATTTAAATATATTCACAATAAATGCAAGATACCTTTTTACGAAATATGACGAACGTTATAAACGTTTATTTTATTATAAACGAACGTTATATAACGAATTTTTATTCAATAATACTTTTTTTACTTTTAACAATATAATATACAAACAAATATTCGGTTCTCCAATGGGCTCTCCTATATCACCATTATTTGCTGATTTAGTAATGGATGATTTAGAGACTCATTGCCTTAAAGAATTAAAAGAGAAACCCATTTGTTCCCCATTAATTTACTATCGATACGTAGATGACATACTTTTATTTATACAAAAAGAACACATAAATACGGTTTTACAAGTTTTTAACAACTACAATAATTATTTAAAATTTACACATGAAATGGAAGAAAATAACTGCATTAATTTTTTGGATCTTACATTGATTAAAACTGATAATAACATTATAACCAATTGGTTTAAAAAATCAACGAATTCTAATCGTATACTAAATTTTGAATCAAACCATACTATTCAACAAAATAGGAATTAGACGAAATATTTGCCTAAAAAGTCTATCAAATTTTAATACTAAATTTTCGTTAAAATTTTATCTAATTCTTATTTTTCCATAACTTTTATCCAAATTGAGATATTTGAACTTTTTTTTAAATTATGTCTACTTGATCTTAACTGTTTAATGGATTTGAGTTTGAGTATGTGCGTCTATTCCTTTTCGAGTTATTGGCGATTAAGCTTAAACATATTTTTTTCACAATTTTTCGTTAACTGCGTATAACATTCGTCAAACAGTGTATGAGATTGAAAATCATATGAATGCTTTCATATTTGGGTACCAGATAACAGCTCTCAAAGTTACAACGAAATCCGTTACCCGGAAGATGGAACCCCTCCTTGTTAATAATAAATAATTCGACTCTCCACAAAAATCACATTTTTTTAATTTTCCTTTTTGATCAAAACACATATTCAGAGTATGTCCACTTGAACCACATTTTAAACAGATTATATATTCTGTAATGAAAGGGCATTGATCTTGTCTCCGAGTCCAATGTAATATATACATATTTCGTGAAAAAACGTGATTTGTATTTTATTTTCATTACTTTCATCACTTTCATCCTTCTCGTATGTTTATTGTCGCCGATTCCAATCTCAAGTCGCGTTTTGTTTGTATTTATTAATTTATGCGTAATTTATGTAATATAATTAAAAAAAAATATGTATAAATTTATTGCGCAACGACGAAAATTGAGTTAAAAAAAAGGAAATTTGTTTTTCAGTATCGAGAGTATATATGAATTTTGTCAAAGAATAGGCATGACCCAACGTCACAAATTCCGAAAGAGCAGGGGTTGGAAGCCCTTTCGTACGATGAATGCGCGACGTCCGTTTAGCTCTCACCATCGCTTGCCGCACCTTCACGCCAACTACCTATTATAAATTGTTGTTGTCCTTTTGCAGTAAACACACCCAACTGCGCGACAAAATAACGCTTCGTAATGTATATCATACTAAATTTGACAAGTTATAATTTTCTGTGCACTTGGATATATGAAATAAAATAAAAGAGAATTCGGCGCCGACTTTGAAAATATTCTTCTATGATTTATTTTATACTTTCTTTTTTAATGAATTATCTCATAATTTTTAGTGCTTTTCACAAAATCGATTTTTTTAAATAATTTTTTTATTTCACGCTTTTTAGTGTATCTTATTAATTTTTTAAAATATTATATTCATTTTATACTTTTTATTATATAATATAATGGGTCGACCAACAAAGAATGCTGCGCGTAAATGAAAAGAACGTTTATGTGAGACAGAAAAGGTGAAATATGACGTCTTAAGAAGAAAATGGCCAAAATTCATACCGAGGAGTGTCCTAGCAAAAGCGTGGAGTGACTCGCCCGGATGCGTAAATATATGAGTTCTAGGTTATCGAAAGAGCATTTAACTTACTTGAGAGACGAGCCAACTCGAGGTTCGATCTGCTTTATTTTAGGTTAGTGTCTTTCATTTATAATAAAAAATTAGTTGTAAAATATCAAATTAGTTCCAGTTTATAAAAATCCTTAACTTGCATTTCATAAGTTCGATTCATTGCTAATAATCAGGTCTTTACGTAATTTGACGTTCGCATTCTTTTAAGATGTTTCTCAACTTGTCATGAATTTCAAATTACAAAATTTAGAGCATACATCCGTAACATATATATATATATATATAACCGGGGTTATCTTGCAACAGGCGGATACGGTAAAATTTTCAGCGCTTTACTGAAGAGTTCAAGTGTAGGATTATGGTTAAGCGTCGTGTACGTTATAGAGTTTGATTAAATGATTCTTTTAATCATTTTTAAGTAGTATGTAAGCAGGTATAGGGAGTCATAACAAATGACGTCATCAAGGTCACACGTTAGCTTACTTTTTTGTTTATGTAAACAAACAATTAAGATAACATTCTTAAGATAACAGTCCTTTTTCAAGGTCATTCAATACCCTTCTCAGCCAATAATTAAATGACCTTGAAAAAAAGGAATGTTATCTTAAGAATGTTATCTTAATTGTTTATTTATATAAATAAACAAGTAAGCTAACGTGTGACCTTGAAGACGTCATTTGTTATGCCCCTCTATACCTGTTTACAGTATTCCCCTCACCCTTCAATCCACCTTACAATAAGATAACATTCCTTTTTTCAAGGTCATTTAATACCCTTCTTAAAAAATAATTAAATGACTTTGAAAAAATGGAATGTTATCTTAATTGTTTGTTATGAAACAGGGTCGATTTTACTCGTCGGGAGAGTTTTGATTGTCCTGTGCATATCCTCAATGCACAGGAAATATTCTCGGTGTAACGATCAGCTGTTTTACCAGACAGCTAACCGATCGGCGGAACCGTCCTTTGAAGTGGTGCGAGCTAGCCTCAAGCTCCGCACGACGATGTCTTCCCCGTGTACAGCGTGTGTACTTACCTAGTACACCCTTTTCCTCGACGAGTGTCGTCCTTCGCCGTGTCCTAACGAGTGTTATCCTTCGCCGGTACCCGTGCTCGGCTACTCTGCTATGTGTTGTGCGAAGTACAATGCACGACACCCGCGGGGCATGGCGGTATTCGCCTTCGGGATAGAGTCTGTCGGGAAATCAATTAAATACTACATCGTGTACAAAAATACAAATCGAATTTATTATATTTAGGTGAAAGGAGCGGTGTAATAACCGACAATAATAAATACAAGGTCAGGCCAAGGCAATGTTTTTCCTTGGCCCAAAGACAAACAACTTTTGAACTATTAACAAATACGTGCGGGTGTGTGCGTAAAAAAACAAGTAAGCTAATGTGTGACCTTGAAAAAAATATTTAATAGACTTTGAAAAAAAGTAATGTTATCTAAATGTTTATTTATATAAACAAACAAGTAACTTTTCACTTGACCTTGATGACGCAATTTGTCAAAAAAAATAACCGATCTTCATAACCGTATTTCAATTTTTTGTTAATTTTGAATAAAAGTTCATTTTTATTTTACGAATAAAATTTACTTTTTCTAAATATTTTGCAGTCCAAAAAAACACTTATCTATTTTTGTTAATTCAATAGTTATAAATTATTAATAATAAAAAGAGTTCTAGTTATCGTATCGAGGTGATTTTTTAACTGTATATTATTTACTTAGTGCATAATACAATGGTAGTGTCAAAATTCAAAAATTAGTTTAATTTAGAAATTGCAAAAATTGTAGATGACGAATTGCTCCTAAAAAGAAGATAAGTTACGAGTTTATACGAGTCGACTCGAGCTGCTGTAAATTGAATAGATGACGAATTGCTCCTAAAAAGAAGATAAGTTTACGAGTTTATACGAGTCGACTCGAGCTGCTGTAACCTGATCTTCATAACCGAATTTCAATTTTTCTTTTGTGTTAATTATGAAGAAAAGTTGATTTTTATTTTACGGTTCGATTTTATTTTGTCTAAATAATATGTAAATCAAAAATCGCTTCTCTATCTTTGTTAGTTTAAAAGTTATAAATTGTTAATAATAAAAAGAGTTCTAATTATCGTATCGAGGTGATTTTTTAACTGTATATTATTTACTTAGTGCATAATACAATGATAGTGTCAAAATTGAATAATTAGTTTAATTTAGAAATTGCAAAAATTGTAGATGACGAATTGCTCCTAAAAAGAAGATAAGTTTACGAGTTTATATGAGTCGACTCGAGCTGCTGTAACCTGATCTTCATAACCGAATTTCAATTTTTCTTTTGTGTTAATTTTGAAGAAAAGTTAATTTTTATTTTTACGAATCGATTTTATTTTGTCTCAATAATATGGAGTTCAAAAATCACTTTTCTATCTTTGTTAGTTTTAAATTGTTAATAATAAAAAGAGTTCTAATTATCGTATCGAGGTGATTTTTAAATCTATATCATTTTACTTAGTTCATATGACGATTATTATGTAAAAATAAATATTCTAAATGATTAAATTCCTATATATATATAGTAAAAAAATTGTATTATTTTTAGCTCGAGAAAACTTATTGCGTGAAGCAGAGGAGGAGGAGGAGGAAAATGAAGAATCGGAAAACAACGATAATGTTGATACATCCAGTGATGAAAGTAACAGTTCCTATGATTCGGATGATGAACCTTCCGCTCAAGTGGAGGAAGCATTTAATGAAAATCAATTCAGGGTTGCGATGAATGATTCATCTTCATCGGAAGAAACATCTGATTTGGATGCAGAGGAAAACCTACTTAGAAGAAATCACGAACAATTTTTGATGTTATACGAAAATTTCAGGGATCAGTTGCATACACTTGTGAATCAACGTGTGCGTACACCCGAACCAACACCATCTACTTCAGCAGCACCTGCCGTAATTATTCGTTCGACTGAAAGAAGAATACGTCGGAGAGTTCCAATTTAGAATCAACAATAAATTATGATTATAATGCAGACTTATCTTCGTCAGCTTCTGACACTACTAATTCATTTATTTCAAAATCGTATGCAACCAATGGCAAAACTTCCGGGTACGATGAGGATACGTCTCTGAATGATATAACACAATATGGATGTGGAGGAGATAATGATATTCAGAGAAACCGCGATTCATCCCCCGAAGACAACGAGTCTTCTGATTCCGATGAGATCGACAATGAAATTCGCGGTCCCGGTGAGCGTTTTATTATATATGAGGAACATCACAAATACATAAGTAAATACAAAATTAACGATAAACGATTGTTAATTAAAATTACATGGTTAGAAATGGCCATCCGTGATATACATTCTTTTATAATTTCACGAACTGCCCCAAATGATTTTATAAGTATTGGAATACAAAGTACGAATTTTGCCAAGGGTTCAGCAGGTCTATCGTATCGGCCTGTCAATAATTTTCTTATAAATGATCTGTGGTCGTTAATCAGTGGATTGACTCAAAGTAATGCAAGTTTTCAATTAGATGAAACCTTTATATTAACAGTATCTCTCATTGACGTACCTATCGGTGAGGGTGGAACAAGAAAAAAAATTGTACTAAATAATTTAGGAATGCGTTCGATTGTAACTATAAAAAATAGAGATAATAAATGTTTACCTCGAGCGCTCGTAGTAGGAGAAGCATTTGTTAACATAAATTTATTGTCGACAGAAAAATCTCACAAAGAATGGGAAATTATTCGAGACGGTCGTTGAAAAATGCAGGAACAAAAAGCTGATCAACTTCTTATATCATCAAACGTTAATATTCCATTGGAAGGATGCGGAATTCATGAGATACAGCTATTTCAACAACATTATGCACAAAAAAATATAGCAATAGTTATTTACGATAATGAGACTTTAGGAAGCGGTGTACATGCTTTTTTTGATGGTCGGCCATACGTAAACGAAGATAGTAATGGTATTCAGGGTAATATAAATATTTTATACGACTCTAACGCGGGACATTTTAATACGATTTTAAATTTAACTGCAGCAGCAGGATCAAGATTCTTTTGTGAATTTTGCAATAAATTCGCATAAGTGTACAGTCAAGTGTGCTCGGTGTTTTGTGTCACTTCCTTGTGCGGCGAAAAGTAATGCGTCAGTTACGTGTAATGATTGCTGTCGGACATTTTACAATCAACATTGTTTTGATAATCATAAAAGGTATGGTAGTTATAAAAAAAAAATAAAAAATTGTGTGATGTTGTAAAAATGTGCTCTAATTGTTATAAAGTTTTTAATGTATATAGAGGGAAACACGAATGCGGTCAAAATTACTGTAATTTATGTCATTCAAAACATAATGTGAATGATTTGTGCTATATTCAACCAATTAAACATATTTCAAGTACGATAACATCTTCAAAGAAAAATCTGTTCATTTTTTATGATTTCGAAACGCGTCAAGATTCTTCATATCGCGGTAACCTCAACATACAAATACATATACCGAATTTATGTGTAGTTCAACAAGTTTGCAATAACTGTATGCATAAATCAGATATTCATAAAAATTGTGAAACATGTGGAATACGCGAATATATTTTTTGTAAAGATCCAGTTAAAAATTTAATTGAATTGTCAATAAGAAAAAATTCCGAATTTAGTCAAATTATTTGTATCGCTCATAATGCCCGAGCATTCGATGCGCAGTTTATTCTTCGTGAAATTGTTGAGAATATGTCGTTAATTCCAAATGTTATCTTAAATGGTAAAAATATTATAATGATACAATGTGGACGAACAAAATTTATCGATAGCTTGAATTACTTCCACATGAGACTTAGTGCTTTACCGGCTGCATTTGCGTTACCTCCTTCCGCAAAAAATGGTTACTTTCCGCATTTATTCAATACGGTAGAAAATCAAAATTACATTGGTTCTTTACCCGATCCAAAGATTTACGCGCCAGATTCCATGTCGAGTAGCGAACGAAAGGCATTTTACGCGTGGTATAATGAAACTTTGCCGTCTTATGAATTCAATTCCGTCTGGAGGATATAGGCGAGCAGATAAACATTCTCAAAAATCTTTGCAGTGGTTAGTTTATTGTGAACGAGAACTCGGCCGGGAAATCATTCATGCTGGTAGAGCGCGTGAGTTTATGCTACCCGAACGGTTTTGCGTTGATGATTACCTTCCTCCGAATAAAAATAAGACAAATGAAAAAGGGATCGTTTTTGAGTATCAGGGCTGCTACACACATGGTTGTCCGAAATGTTTTGACAAATTTAGAGATCGTAAAATGGCATACGGTCGTACAATGAACGAAGCTTACGAAAATACGTGTAAAAAAGTTGAAAAAATAGAAGATTTAAGATATGAAGTGCGTGAAATATGGGAATGCGAGTTTGACGAGTTAAAAATACACAATGCGGAAACTAGAGAATTTGTAGAACATCACCCAATAATGTATAGATCCATTTTAAATCCATGAGATGCTTTTTTTGGGGGTAGAACAGAAAATATCGTTGCTCGACTCTCTGTTGAACCGGGAGAAAAAATTAAATATACCGACATTTGCGCGCTTTATCCATATGTGTGTAAAAGAGGACGATTTCCTATTGGTCACGCACGCATTTATATTGGTAATGAATGTTCCGAGCTGTTAAATGATAATATAAATGACTTTTTCCGAATTGAAGGGTTAGTAAAGTGTAAAGTTTTACCACCAAGAAATTTATTTATTCCACTGTTACCTATAAAAAATGCACGGTCGCTTACTATTTGCTCTTTGTCGATCTTGTTGCGAAGAAATGAATCACAATAATTGTACTCATACTAATGAACGTGATCGGGAATTTTCCGGCACTTGGGTTGCTGACGAGCTGCGTAAAGCCATTGATCTTGGTTATAAAATTACAGAAATATATATAGTATGACAATATGAGATAACTCAGTATGATCAAAAGAAAAAAAACCGGTGGGCTTTTCGCAGATTATATAAATACTTTTTTAGCAATTAAACAAAGTGCTAGTGGTTGGCCTTCATGGTGCATCAACGAAGAGACAAAACAATTATATATTGATCAATATTTTAACGATGAAGGGGTACGATTAGAAATGGACAAAATTGAAAACAACCCTGGGTTGAGAGCGTGTGGTAAGATGAGTTTGAACTCTTTTTGGGGTAAATTCGGGCAAAAGAGTAACTTGAAATAAACGCAAATTATCAGATCTCGAGAGGAATTGTTGAACATAATAACGAGTCCCGAAAAACGAGTCAACGAATTGTTACCTGTCAATGACGATATCTTGTATGTTAATTGGGAGTAGATAGATGAAGCTGTAACTTCATCGTCTCATACAAATGTTGTAATTGCAGCTTATACTACTGCTCAAGGAAGGTTAAAACTGTACGAACATCTAGAACAATTGCAAAGCCGCGTACTGTACTACGATACTGATTCTTGTATATATATTTCACGTAATGATGTTAATGAATACGAACCTAGTTTAGGTAGTAAATTGGGTGATATGACGAATGAATTAAAATGTTATGGAGAGGGAGCTTATATTGAGAAGTTTGTATCTGGGGGACCAAAGTTTTATGGAATGAGTATTGTAACACCAAGTGGTGAAAAAATTGAGTGTTGTAAAGTTAAAGGTATAAATTTAAATTTTTGTAACAGTATAAAAATTAATTTCAAAAGTATTGACAAACTGATTTCTGATGCGTTTGACAGAAGCACAGAAAATGAAAATGAGCGTACAAATAATGAGTATAAAATAATAAAATTAAAGTTTAAATGTATTCGAAGAACTAAAACGCATGAAGTTATAACAAAAGATGAAGTTAAATCTTGTAACGTAGTGTTGAAAAACCGCCGATACATTAACATAATATTATCACTGCCTTTTGGATATAAAATGTAATTAATAAATATATTTTTTATCTGTTAATTCTATAATAGACTTTTATAACCCATTAATTTACTAAAAACATAATAACAATAAGCGAATTTACACATAATTAGCTGATAAAACGAGGCTAGATCAGCTTATACATTGAAATTAGCTTATTACTCTGCGGAAAATATCTAGCAAAGCTCCCGCGCCGCGCCACCGCCGCCGGTCAGCGTTTTCTATTATATAGAATTTGATATAAATACCCAAAATTCTTAGTTTTGTAGAATAGTTTAAATAATGGAGACACAGTGGAAACATCCATTTACGTGTATAATCAGTGGACCAACGGGTTGTGGTAAAACTATATTCGTTAAAAAGTTTCTTCATAATCTTACCGATATTTGCGATTCAAAGTTTGATAGAGTTTTATTTTACTATGGTGAATGGCAAGAGAGCTACAGAACAGACTTCAAGTTGGGGGGATACGTCGGTAAAACAATAGAATTTCACGAGGGTCTACTGCAACCTTCCGACTATTCTCACGACAACAATAAGAATAAATTAATAATCATTGATGACCTGATGAGAGAATCGTCAAATAACGTAGTGTTAGATCTGTTTACAAAAGGAAGCCATCACAAAAATATTAGCGTAATTTTTATTACACAAAATCTGTTTCATAAAGGATCCGGACAACGAGACATATCTTTAAACGCCAATTATATCGCAATTTTTAAAAGTCTATCCTGAAGACCCAAAATTTCTACAAGAGGCATATTCGGATAGTACAACTCCATGGATATCTTTTGCTAGATTTGAAACAGAGTACTCGGGAAGAAATACGATTTCGCACGTCAATCTTTCCCGACGATAGAGTGCAGTACGTGTACGTGCCAAAATACAGCTCGAAATTTTGATAAGAATAGAGAAGGAAGAAAATGATGGACAGTGCTAATCAAACTATGAGGCAGAAAAGATCGAGGAGACAAATAGGAGGCTGTATACCCAATCATTTCAGTAAAAAGTGCGTATCCGTGTTGAATGCTCTGTGTCACGCATTTAATAAACAACGGTTAGCTCTTATTCGCTCAGCAAATAAAGACTTAATTAACTATATATGCGAGTGTCACAAAAATCTAAATTGAAAAGATATCGTAAAGTTTTGCGAAAATTGGTTTTGGAAAACAAAAAAATGAAAGAGCAACAGAAATGGTAAATATGACTGGGTAAAAAAGAAATGAGTAATTGTGCAACAAGGCGGCGGTTTCCTTCCTCTCTTGCTGGCACCAATTATAGGAAGATTAATTTCTAAAATATTTGGAGGTAGTCAGCAGTGAGAGAAAATGAATCATGCTAAAAAAATGGTGATGGTTCCCGAAGACGTGTTTCAAAATACAGTTCTACAACAACAGCAACAACAACAACAACAACAACAAGAACATGATTACGTAAAGGTCACGTTGGAAGAATGTAAAATTCAAACAAAAGGTAATGTGTTATCGCGCCTTGATGCCGAAATGCACGACATCTTATTCTCTAAGAGTATAAGAGACGAACGAGAAAAGAGTCTAAAATATTTACAAGTATTATGTCGATATTTACACTTTAAAAATATTGAGCGTACCGTAGAAAATGAAGAAGAAGATGAAAACGAAGAGGTAAACGCAACAACATTATCCGAACAGGAAATTATTGATACTCTTCCAAAAACGTACAAAAAGAAAGGTCAAATACTTCTTAAATACTGGAAAACTAATAATCTTCACCGTTTAACTTGGAATGAATGTGGAACTGTATTAATAGATAATAAACCTATATCCAATTCTAACGTTGTAGAAATTGTAAACTACACACTCAGAAATAAGAAGACAGTGGAGGAACCTACAGGAGCTATTAAAATAGCTAGGTTTATAGCGTTGTCTCAAACTCCTGTAAATCTTGTTAGAAATGCAAACCTGTTAAAATTGATTGAAAGAGTTTATCCCAAAAAATTGAAGAGAAAAATTAATGAAACATCTCAAGCGTCGGTAAGAGGTGAAAAGTGGTTGAGAATTGTTGCATAAAAATGCCTTACGTTAGAAAATATTATGATGTTTCCCATGCTAATGGTTACACTGGTGCTCGTCAGTTGATCGAAAAAAAAATCGTAAAGAAAAGAATCGGATATACGAATGGTTGAGTAATCAAGATGCATACACTTTACACAGACCAATTCGTCGTAAGTTTCCTAGATTATATTACAACGTTTCTAACGTCGACGATTGTTGGGAGATGGATTTATGTAACATGTAATCGCTCAAATCTGATAACGATGGATACTGTTACATACTGGTAGTAATAGACATTCTCAGTAAGTATGCATGGATAGAGGTATTGCGTAATAAAAGTGCAAAAACAGTATCCGATGCTTTTCAAAATATACTTTCGAGATCAAATGGAAGAGTATCTGTATATGTACAGTCTGATGCAGGGAAAGAATTTGTTGGATCTAATTTTCAAGAATTTCTCAAGAAAAAGGGGATTTTGTTTCGTGTAGCACGTAATCCAGATGTTAAAGCCGCTGTAGTAGAGCGTTTAAATCGAACGTTAAAGGAACGTATGTACAGATATTTTACACATAAAAATACTCACAGATATATCGATATAATTGATAAAATTGTTGACGCATACAATCACACAAGACACACCGGTACTCAGATGATACCGGCTAATGTTACCGTTAACAATGCTTCCGAAGAGAGAAAACATTTACAGAAACGTGCTTTAAATCAACGAAAGTCATCTCGTTCCTATATATACAAAGTGGATGATTGTGTCCGTATCAGTCGTGCAAAAGGTACCTTTGAAAAAGGTTATGAAAAAAACTACAGTGAAGAAATTTTCAAAATCTCTCGCGTTTCTGTGCGACAAAATTTATACACTTATGAACTAACAGACTTAAGGGGTCAAGCCTGGGTTAACTGCTCAAAAAATCAATTTTTTTTTTATTAACTTTTTTAGAAGTATTTCTTATATAAAACATTATCCCAAAATTTGAAAAACAAAAAAAAATTTTTCGCAAGTTATAATTGAATAAAGTAAGCATTAATGGACATTTTTTCTCTAAAATTATTTTTGAAAAAAAAACATTTTATTTTAATTTAACTAAAACAATAATTGCGAGGTTGTCGACGTTTACATACAAGTATATTAAACGAAGTAACTATCAAGCGTAGAGTTTGGTAAAGTAGAAATCTACTTTACCATACGATTCAAATTTAATAGTTAATAAATAAATGATTCCTTTTACTCTAATATACTGCACAAATACGTACAGTTTTATTTGAAGTAAATATTGTCTGCATTGATAAAGGATTTACATTATTTTAGTAAATACTCAGTGGATTTTAAATTAAAAGTATATTTTTGACTATAAATTTTATTAGTTTTAAAAAATTAATTATAAATTTATACAAAAAAAGAGCAGTAAAAAAATGCCAGACTCAAGGAATAGAATACCTGGTACATCTGCTCATAAAAAAATTATCAACATCAGTAAGAACCAACTACGATGTACTTTCATCAACATCGATGGAATTCACAACACCAAAGCTACAATCCAGATCAAGTAAAAAGTTAAAAACTGATACCATTCAAGAAAGTAGCACACAAAATAGAATTATAGATATATCACTACTTTTCCCAATATTAGAAGAATTTTTAGTTTGTCAGATTGTCATGGTACAGTTAAATTTTCTGAAGTTGATGTGAGAGGTTTGGGAAGTAAAATAACAAAAACATGTACAAACTGTTATAAGGTATTTGTTATTGATTCGAGCAGAAAAGTTGGAAAAGAAAGTAATGGTTATGAAATAAATTGGCGTATAGTGCACACAATGAGAACTCTTGGTCATGGGCATGCTGGTTTAGTTACTTTTTGTGGAAATATGGATTTGCCGAGTCCAGTTTCTCACAGTAATTATGACATTATTAATACAGAGATAGAAAATGTTTGTAAAAAAGTTGGTAAAGAGTCTATGAAAGCAGCTATCGAGCAATTATATGATTCAACGAGTCAGAATTGCCACATAAGTGTATCAGGTGATGGTTCTTGGAGGAAGCGAGGATTCAATTCTCTTCAAGTTGTTGCAAGTTTGATACTGCATGAGAATGGAAAAGGAATTGACGTTTCTCCAAAGCAATCTATTTGCAGAGCATGTGAATTGCGACCAGAAGAAGGCACAGAAGAATATAGAGAATGGAACAACGTACATCAAACTAATTGCTCTGCCAACCACACTGGTAGTTCTGGCAAGATGGAAGTAGATGGAATTGTAGTTTCAAAGATCTGAATCACTTTATGGCATAAAATATGATAATTATATTGGAGATGGAGACTTTATAAAGCTAAGAGAAGTTTATAAAGCTTTGTGCGATGTCAAAGCATATTGAGGTTTATAACACTTTCACAAATACACATAAAATAACTTCAACCACATAATATCACACTAAGCACAAATACACTGAACATAAGAAACCACTTGTTGATATAATTTTATCCGTATACTGCAAATAATGTATTATATCATCTAAGTGTTGACACATTGGTTATGCTGAAATGGAGAAACAAAGAATCAATTTCTTGACATAAACAAAATATAAATTTAAGGTTATGCAAATACTTATCTGATATAATTTGTTCATGCAGTTTTATAAACCACTTGTTTCTTTTATTTATTTTATTTAGATACTATATATATATATAATATAATATATAATTCTACTTGATATTATAATAGCTCAAAACTGAACTACAAACGTGTGGCTGGTGCACACTTAACAAGTAACACTATCTTTTGCCTCTCTCTTTCTCTATCACGTGACAAGGCTATTCGAAAAATCAATAATCTTATGGAAGACTTGTCATGTGAGAGAGAGAGAAAGAGATATTGTACACAACTGTCAAACAGTATTTGTTTTTACTGCATTCTTTACATATTTTTAATTAAATTTAATGCTTATAATAAAAATTATAATCATATAATATAGTATATGATTTTTTATCAAAATATTTTTTAAAATCCATATAATCATGCATTAATATTCAATAATAGCTAAGTATTCTTGTAGTTTTAAAAAATTTTATTCCTCTTTTTATAAAGAAACTGATTCTTGAAGTTGATTTTCTGTTATTTTAGATAATACATGTATATTAAAAAAATATACTGAGTATTATATTAATAAAACCAGAAAAAAGTCATTATAAACCTATTAAATATATATATTATTAAGATTATATATATATAAAGTGTATGATAGCTGAAGAATATGGTATTAAAATTATAAAATAAGTAAAACTTTAAATCTAATAAGTGAAACTTTAAATGCATTTATCTCATTATTGGTTTTTTAATGATTTTAGCTTACTTGCCGCAGGATATTTCAGAGCCAGGTTGATGAATCACTTTGAAATTTTGGGGAAACTTTTAAAATATATATTTCTACGGACTTATGTTGCCCAATTTTCAAAAAGATAAGTTTTAGGTGAATGTTATGTACGTATACGTACATAACATTCACTATTTTTCTTATTATTATCAACTTTTATATTTAATACATTGTTATTAAATTTTTTTTCAGAAAAAGAAAAACATAAGTCTGTAAACATATTTTTCATGAACATTTTAAGACTTATTAGACATTAAAAGATGCATTCAGTGCTTCAATATCCTGCGGCAATTGCAAAAATTGATCAATTTTTTAATATCATTATAAGTTTAATAACCAGAATTAAAAATGCATAATAAACATTTTTTATATTGATAACTATAAAGTATAATGTATATATATTATGTAAAAAAAATAAATTTGTAAGAGGAAATAAAAAAAAAAATTATTCCAATAAGAATTGTTTATTTATTTAAAACATTTAACCCAGGCTTGACCCCTTAAGTAATGAACTGATTGATGGTTTTTTCTACCCTGAAAAATTAGTTTTGGTAGGTGACAAACGTGTACGCAAAGAATCTGAATTTAAGATTGAACGCATCATCAAAAGTAAAGGGCGTGGTTCAAACAAACAAGTATTAGTAAAGTGGTTAGGTTATCCCCACAAATTAAACTCTTGGGTGAAAGCCAGTGAAATTAATCAGATTTAAAAAAATAATGGATAGTGATAATTTTTACGTAGTTCTTCCTAGTAACAGTAGCATGCGATACTTTCTTGAAAATACCACGTCATGTTACACCACGCATTTGTCACACGCAATTTCTTTACATGGTCATTGGAGCGTAGGGTTAACAGAAATACAAATTCCATGTACAATATTACACATTCAAGAGAAGGAATCGAGTTTCTCGTATCGGATTGACAATTCAACTGACAGAATCGCGACAGATATCATATGTTCATTTCCATCAGGCATATACAAAGACATTACCGATCTTCAACGTGCAGTAAATCAATCAATCGAATTTGCAAAACACATCCAACTCAAACGATCAGTTAAAAAAGGGGGTTTTATACTCTTCATAAAGTTTGTGATTGTGAGCAAACTCATTATATTTTCTTTAAAGAAAAACTCAAACGCATATTTGGATTTGAAAATGAAAGCTACAAAGATCCAGGAATTCCGATAAATTTCAATGGAATTACAGTTGAGGCTGACAGACCTGCTTCTCTCGCAAAAGCAATTCCTGATCAACTTTTTGTTTACACGGGTATTTGTGAGCCTTACACAGTAGGTGATGTCAGAGATGCTTTATTCCGTTTAGCGTGCTACAATAACGCAAAGTACGAAAGCGGTGAAACCATGATCAAATAATATTCTCCACCTAATTACATTCCATTGTTAAATAATAGATTTCAAAATATTGTAATAGATATAAGAGATCAATATGGTAATCACGTGCCATTTGAATACGGAGCGTTGACAGTTACACTTCACTTTAAACGCGTTAATTAAACTAGTAACTAATGATATGATCCAATACAATTCGTATTACAACGATCAGATTGGAGGTGGTAATGTTCGTCACGTTTTTACCGGTTCGCCATACCAACGGGGACACGGTATTAGCAGTCTTTTTAGAAAAGTCTTACCCTACATTACCAGTGGAGTTAAAGCAGTAGGTAAAGAAGCATTTAGAACAGGACTAAACGTTTTGGATGATGTTAACAATAGTGGAATGAAAATAAATGAGTCAGTAAATATTCGTATGCGTGAATCTGGACAAAATCTCAAGAGAAGAGCAGCCAATAAAATTTCTGAACTAATGAAAGGGTCAGGATATAAACGTCGAACTAAGAAAAAAAGACGTCAGTTACCCAAGAACCGTTTGAGAGCACACAATAGAACTGAGCGAGGAGGTGTAAATACATCAGGACGAATAACTAAAAAAACTCAAAAACGACGCACAGTTGTAAAAAGGAAGAAGAAGAAGAAAAAGCAAACTTTACGTAGTGTATCGGACATTTTTGGTTCTACATAATTATAGCTTTTCTACATGCTAATTCTTGTGAATGTATGAAATCGGAGCTAGATTTATTTACACTTCCACCTACTCAAACCTCTGTAGAAAATTCTCAATTCGTTCATTATAAACCTGTATCATCTCTTAGCGACGATGGACCATTGGAATTTGTTGTACCAGGTGTAGAAGACTATTTGGATCTTGCACATACCATGTTAAGTTTAAATGTACAGATTTTACCAAATACAGAAGTTGATGCAGTTGGAAGTGGAAAAGCAGGTCCAATAAATAATTTTCTGCATTCAATTTTTAATCAAATTGATGTCTTTTTTAATCAAAAGCTCGTTTTACCTCCCAACAATATGTACCCGTACAGGGCGTACATCGAAACATTGCTTAATTACTCTGCTGAAACTATGAATTCAAATCTTACTATGGGGTTATGGTATATTGATACTCCTGGAAAAATGGATGCGTTACCTATCATACCACGTTCCGAACCTGGTGCTAATATAGGATTATTGAATCGGCAATATTTTACTGGTGGGAAAAAAACGGTAGACATGATGGGTCATTTACACTGTGATGTATTTAATCATAATAAATTTTTACTCAACGGTGTAGAACTGAGGATACGCTTGGTACGTAGTGAAGATTCATTTTGTCTAATCGATGCCGCAGAAAACGATAAATTTAGTGTTCATATAAAGGAAGCTTCACTCATCGTTCGTCGAGTTCGTGTAAGTCCTGGTATAATACTAGCTCATGCAAATGCTCTAACCAAATCGACAGCAAAATGTCCTATTAGTCGTGTGGAAGTGAAATCTTTTACTTTACACAGTGGTATTTTCGGAGATACATTGGACAATGTTATTCTTGGACAATTACCTAAAAGAATTATAATTGGGTTTGTAGATAACAAAGCTTTTAATGGAAATCGAAAATATAATCCATTTAATTTCCATCACTACAATATCAATCATCTTTCACTGTACATTGATGGTGTACAAGTGCCTGGAAAACCATTACAACCAAAATTTAGCGGAGATAATCCTCTGTACGTAGAAGCTTATCAAACATTGTTTTCTGGAAGTGGAATACATTTTCTAAACGAACCAATCAACATACCGCGTACCGAATACAACAGAGGCTATTGTCTCTTTGCTTTTGATTTAACGCCCGACCTTGCAGCAAATTCAAACATGCACTGGAATTTGGTGAAACATGGAAGTGTTCGTATAGAATTAAAATTCGAAGAAGCCTTGACTTCTACAATTAATTGCATAGTGTACAGCGAATTTGATAACGTTCTTGAAATCGATTCAAGTCGTCAAATTATTACGGACTTTGGCGCTTGACTTTAAGGTGGGGATGAGTGAATAAAAACGGGCGTTTCTACATCACACTTGACAGTCAACGAGTGAACGCTAACTTATCAAAATGGATTACATCGTAGATATACAAGGTTTAAGAAATTGGAACAACACCTTCATTCCTAAGGAAGTGGCAGTAATTTCTTTAAGTGAACCGATGTTTTGCCATTGGGTGATTAAGTCTCCACATGAATACTCTGAGTTACCATTAGAAATCAAACGGTGTAACCAGTATGTATCGAACTATTATCATGGTATAAGATGGAACGATGGTGATATTAGTGTAGAACAACTTGAAGAACATTTACGATCCCTGTCAAAAGCCACAAATAGGTTTTATACTCGTGGACACGAGAAACAGGAATATCTTGAAAAGGTGGTAGCTTGTGAAGTTATGAACGTTGAGCAAATGTTATCACCGACATTTGAAGATCTGAAAAATAATCATCGAAGTATTTCATGCATGTCTCATCGTCATATAGTTGTTAGAGATAAACGCTTCGTATGTGCTCAGAATCAAGTGTACCTATTAAGAAAGTGGTTACTGTCGATACTTCGAGATACTTCCTCGGTAAGGGAAGAAAATGATAGTGAAAGACTTTATAAAGCAAGACGAAATCGAAGAATCAACAGTCGCATTTTTAGAGCCAATCGTATATAATCATAGTAGATTTGCATGATCAGAATATGACGAAGTTGATGCAGCAGATAAGGATGATGTGTACGACATTGAAAAATACTTAAAAAATGAATACGCAGCAAATACTAAAAGTGATTGCAAAACTGAAAGCTAAAACTATAGGAGTGTATGCTGCTGACCGCATTCCCAGATTAATGGAAAAACCAGTTGCAATTGTTGCAAATACCGATGATCATACTAAAAAAGGATCGCATTGGATTGCTATCTATATAGATAAAAATGGGTACGGAACATACTTTGACAGTTACGGAGTCCCCCCACTCTCTTCTCATCATATCGAAGGAATCAGAAGAAACTGCGTACAATACCGATGGAATACGAAAAAATTGCAAAGTATTGATTCGAAAGTGTGTGGACAGTATTGTGTTGTGTTTCTTTATCATATGTACCGTTATAATAATTTACTCTCATTTTGTAACAAGTTTTCTACAAATTCAAGAAAAAACGATGAAATAATTGTAAAATTGTATTCAAATATATTAAAAAATAATAATGTTAAATTATCCAATCAAGTACACGTATTTAATAATGAGCGATCTATAGGATCTGGAATACGTCACCAGTCATGTATTGCAAAAAATGTTACATGAAATAAACGTAGTGTAATAGTATACCCGTATGTGTTTAGTCTGTTATATTCCAATACCACTGTTTCCTATTTATATGTGATAAGTATAAAATTACCTATTATCTTCTTAGCATATTCATTTCGTAGAAATAAACCGGATGTAACAAAAACCAACCGTAATAATTTCTTAGAACGTCAAAGATAAAATATTAAAGGTATTTCATTTCATTTTCCCTCTACTAAGAGATACACTGCCAGTCACTTACTTTTACCCCCCCCCTGGAGCAAAATAGGATAAAGTTAAAAGTTTTGTATCTTTGAAAGAGATCATCGTACAAAAACCAGTCGGAGACCATTTGAAAACTTATTTTAATACCTTTCGATTCGCCTAAGTCACTTATAAAAAATACTATTTTTTGAAACTATGAAATGGCAATAAACTAGTTTCAAAAAAAAAATTTTTGGACACCTTTTTGAATTCAATGTAGTTTTCAAAAAATTGACGAAACCAAAAAGTTATCCAGATAGATTTTTAGCTTTTTTCAACAGCTTTCGACTGGTTTTTTTTCATTTTTGTAACTTTATTTTAAACAAAGTTACGGTAGTTTTTGCTCGAAAATAGCCTTTTTTTTAAATCTAAATATATTAAAAACTTTTATAGATACAAAAAAATGATAAAGAGAAAAAATGTCACTTTTATATCGTAGAATACGAAAATGTTTTAAGTAAGAGCAAACAAAAAAATTTTTTATTAACTGTGTTTTTTATCTCTGCAGGTTGATTTTTTTCAAAGATGATTGTACTTAAAAAAAATACATGTAATAAAAAATTTTTTTGTTTGCTCTTACTTAAAACATTTTCGTATTCTACGATATAAAAGTGACATTTTTTCTCTTTATCATTTTTTTGTATCTATAAAAGTTTTTAATATATTTAGATTTAAAAAAAAGGCTATTTTCGAGCAAAAACTACCGTAACTTTGTTTAAAATAAAGTTACAAAAATGAAAAAAAAACCAGTCGAAAGCTATTGAAAAAAGCTAAAAATCTATCTGGATAACTTTTTGGTTTCGTCAATTTTTTGAAAACTACATTGAATTCAAAAAGGTGTCCAAAAATTTTTTTTTTGAAACTAGTTTATTGCCATTTAATAGTTTAAAAAAATAGTATTTTTTATAAGTGACTTAGGCGAATCGAAAGGTATTAAAATAAGCTTTCAAATGGTCTCCGACTGGTTTTTGTACGATGATCTCTTTCAAAGATACAAAACTTTAAACTTTATTCTATTTTGCTCCAGGGGGGGGGGTAAAAGTAAGTGACTGGCAGTGTAAGTTAAATTGTTAGTTACAGTGGAGGGATAGCTGTACCTCTCATTGGTCGGTTGACTATTTCTCCCTATGACGTAGGGATACAATTAGTGGAGTACACTTATAAAACGGTACGTCGCTTCGAGCCTTCTTAGGTCTGTTTGAGAAACTTTGCCAGAAGAACGTCGTCTACTGACGGAAAAAACAGTTTGTGGTTTATACGGGAACTTACTCTTGGCAACGTCATACAATTTAAATAAATCTCATTCAAAACGTATATCAATTGGATTGGAAAACTCAAACGGCCGTTATTCTCCAATTATAAAACTCTCCACTGCATACCCCACTTACCACGTTAAATTTGATTTGAATTCGTGGACTGAATTCACAAACAAGTTTGATGAGATAGATTCGTACCTTCAGGAATGTTACAGATTTAAACAGTTTAGTGAATGAAACTTTATTGAAACAAGTTCTCATAAAATACTGTATCAATCCTCGTTTAAATTAAAATCTATAATTGTGGAAGAGAAACTGCACGAGGAAGAAAGTAACGATGAGGAATTGAAATCCCAACAATGGGAAGAAAGTCAGAACAAACGAAGAAAGTCAGTTCATGTACCAAGTACTTGCATGCAGAAAGTAACATTTGACGGATTAAAATTAGTGACTCCTTGCATACAACAGAGACTCGATCAACTTACAAAATACTGTGATAATGTTAATAAAGTGATGGAATACATAATTAAATATTTCAAAAGGGTTATTGAAAAGGACAGTGAGACTGATTTAAAGATGTTATGTAAAAGTGGAAGATTTGATAAATATTATACACTTTATGAAAATTATGTAAAACTTTACGTAATTGAACGCATGTTTGATATGGATAATAATTTGCTAAACTTAATTTTGTCTGAAATAAGTGCGATAAGTATACCTGTTGTACTTCATAACTTGGAAAAACAAATGTTAAAATCTGAATAATTGTAAAAAGAAGCTCATCATACCGAAATAAAAAACGTAATTATAATCTTAATTCTTATTTTATTTTATTTAATGTATCCCCACTCCTATAAAATATATCATTTCCACCAATCAGATTAGAATTTACCCTCTCTACATTAAGTTACCGTTATTTACTAGTCTTATATAACTCAGATCAAAGAATATTTTACTTTTAGTGATTGTTTAACCGTCATTCAATATGAGTAATACAAATAATAAAAATTTTAATAATAAAAATTATACAAATAACTTTTCAACTGAATAACGGTAACCGTTATTAGAAAAGATGTCTAAGGAAAAAGATAAAACAAAAACAAATCATTATTTTAAAAACTGTGCTTTTGTTACAAACAAACAAGGATACAAGAGACTTACTTAAGGGAGTAAAAAAATGTACTTAATTATGATGTGATTTTGAAATAGAGTAACCTAAGTTTTACAGGCTCAATGACCGTAGGAGAAATGAGAACGTATAAAAAAAAAGAAAAAGAGTATGAGTAACACCGTATACAAGTATAGTGATACACTATAGAACAATGACGTCATTAAGGTCACGTATTTGGCTACTTGTTTGTTTATATAACAAATAAGATAACATTCTTAGAATAACATTCCATTACGAGGTCAATAACCTTATAGTAAAATACTGTAAGCAGGTATAGAGGGACATATCAAAAGGCGTCATCAAGGTCATGGGTTATCTTACTTGTTTGTTTACATAAACAAACAATTAAGATAACATTCTTAAGATAACATTCCTTTTTTCAAGGATATAACAAAACAAATATGATAACATTCTTAAAATAACATTCCTTTAGGAGGTCAATAACTTTATAGTAAAATACTGTAAGCAGGTATAGAGGGGCATATCAAATGGCGTCATCAAGGTCACACGTTAGCTTACTTGTTTGTTTATATAAACAAACAATTAAGATAACATTCCTTTTTTTCAAGGTCATTTAATTATTGGCTGAGAAGGGTATTGAATGACCTTGAAAAAGAAATGTTATCTTAAGAATGTCATCTTAATTGTTTGTTTATATAAACAAACAAGTAAGCTAACGTGTGACCTTGATGACGTCATTTGATATGTCCCTCTATACCTGGTTACATACTACTTTTTTAGTTGAAACTATGGAGAATTTTGAAATCTTTGTTGATTTTCTTGTTGATTTTCTTGTAGATTTTACCAATTAAACGTTTAAATAATTAACGAATTATATAACGTACCATTTACCGATATGTATTAATTAATTTTTCATTTACTATTAAAATTATATAATTGTTTCTATTTACTATAACAATTGTATTTTCACCATGGTAAGGCACGGTATTATTGTGTCCGAATCATTGGCATTATTTTATACACAAATTGTTTGATTTATGAAGATTAATAAAGGCTTTTTTTAATGAACATTGCTAGGACAAACAGTAATTTCGTTGACATAAAATTTAGTGAAAAATGATGACATACAAAAAAATCAGAATAAAAACAAGAAAATAATCCGTTGTATCTGTATCGCGCACGACTTTAAATATATTTAAAATTTAAATACGAACCTGGCATTTTGAATTTTATAGTATTGTATATGATACGTTTCTGTAAACGCTTCATTAGGATATTGAAATACATTGCAAATGGTCCGTATATCTCCATAAGCAGAAAACATATTTCTAAATTCTGCAAACAAATTCAATTTTGGTACACCACATACTATTAAATGTGCTGATTCATCATTTATTGTATACACCTACACAAGGAGAATAAAGAATCATTAATAATTAGTTAACAATTGTTTATCAAAAAGTTGTTAAATGAACATATTAATAAATAACATTTCAAAGAAAAATCTAAACTATTTATACTGCCTTAATGTTCCCACCAAAAAAGCGAGTACAATCTATATTATAGACTAGAGAATATATTTGCTATACAAACTACCGAAAATCGCATACGTAATAAATTATTTTTTAATATCGGATCCGCAATTTATTCTTATGATTTCCGCCATCATGCAATCGCACATTTGATATATTATCGTTCATTAATGAAATAGTGAATTAGAGGCCTATGATGGCTTAGTGGGTAGAGTAGTTGACTCGTACGCGGAAGTCTCGGTTTTGTTTCCCGGCCTGTGTCGATTGTTGAAAGTACCACTGAGGAATATATTTTCAATAAGTGTTTTTTTTTCAAAGGTATCGTATGACCACCCTCACTGGTTATCGTCAAGTTGGGAGCATAAAAAAGGCGACGTTAAATTAATAATAGAAAAAAAGAAATAGTGAATTATGTGCATTAAACGTAATATACATTATGTGCGGTGGCATATAATATTTTTTTGCTTAAAGTCCACAAAATTAATTTTTT
Source organism: Theocolax elegans (assembly GCA_026168455.1). Taxonomy (NCBI): domain Eukaryota; kingdom Metazoa; phylum Arthropoda; class Insecta; order Hymenoptera; family Cerocephalidae; genus Theocolax; species Theocolax elegans. Next base: position 70,112,600 of record CM047425.1, read on the forward strand.
AATTTTTAATTCTCTTCCTCCTCATCCCTGTCACTATCTTATTCTCTATGTTTCGTTGGAGTGCTATGTACGCATATTCAATTGCTCCAATTATTTTTTACGATACTCTTGTACAAACTCTTTATGGGAGCTTTTCGTATTAAAATATATGAAGTTGTATTTACAGCGGCTCGTACATTTTAAGCATATAGATCGGCAGTAGTATTACAATCTGTGATTCATGGACTGATTAAAACGTTTACGTCAGTATATTCTGTGTATTTATATGGCCAGGCAATGATGGATTCGGTTAAAAATTGGACGTTAATAAATAACACATAAATTGTGTTATTTTCTCCTAATCAAGTTTTACTGACTGCATTCTTTAATAGAGTAATATCTCATTTTACAAGCACCAGTGCTTTATGTTAAACCTGCACTAGAGTGTTTATGCAATAATCTGACAATGCCTTAGATGAACTTGCTCCAATAAAAGATTTAAAAACATCTAAAATAAAGCTGGCTTTCACGAATGAGGAACTATCACAGCTCCAGTGTCTGTGTAGTAATTTTGCTCGCACAAAAAAGTAGTAGATAAATTAACTGACAAGGGGTCTTTTATAATAAAAATATGAAGAAAGCCAAATTATCTCTTGCCAATGGCTACTTTTACGGGAGTTATTCGACGTATAATAATAATATCAGTAAAAATTACTTCCAATTTGATCGTTTACAATTTCGAAATAAATAGGGAAAGGCACTCAAACCAAAAACCAGAAAAAAGTTAAGTTAAAGAAGATATGATTTGAAAAAAACAGCCCAAATTTCTTAAATTGGAGCAAAGTTATGAAGAAAATAAGAAAGTGCAGAAATTTTAAACAAAATTTAATATGAAAAAATGTATTGTTTCTTTTGGCCTAATAATCTTTAATTTCTTATTTTCTTCATAACTTTGCTCCAAATTAAGTAATTCGAGCTTTCTTTTTTCAAACCATACCTACTTGAACTAAACTTTCTTCTGGTTCTTGGTTTAAGTGCCTATATCTATTTGTTTCCAAATTGTAAACGATCAAATTGGAAGAAATTTTTACTGATATTATTATTAGATGTCGAATAACTCCCGTAAAAGTGGCCATTGGTAAGAGATTACTTGGCTTTCTTTTTATTATAAAAGACATACCAAAGTTAGGATAAGATTCGTTTCCCGGAGGTCAAGTATTCCCCTTGTGAGTCAAAAAGACATATTACTAACAAAACATAATTCATTAGCCAACAATAATGTTTGGAAAGAGTTACGCATCTTGGGACTTCTCCCGAAACAGCAATCGGAGTTGAGTTACTTTGCATTGAAATATTTACATGAATGTGAAAATTGAGATTCGTCAGTCTATCATCTGGAGTGCAAGTGACAGTTGATTTAGGTTTCATGAGATTGGCATTAATGATGTTATTCTGACGAATTCTCACTTTTTTATAAGCCGGGAGGCGAATGGTATCCTACAGAGTTCTGCCAGTTAATCCCTTGATTGCTGGTGGAGTGTTGCCGGTGCTGACGTGAAAACTCATATTTTACTATTTAAAAAGTTGTAAAACGCCATCTTTGCTTTTCCTTTCCGTTCGATTGCACGTTTGAGCTTCCTGTCAAAAGTTGTTGAAAAGATCATACTTAATAGTTACATGAGCATGCAGACAGAAGTTCTCTGACTGACCCATTGCAGACCGGATTCAGACCTTACAGTTCGACATACACCACTCGATTGAAGTTTACTAAGAACATCAGAGTTGGGATTGGTAAAAAATTGATGACGCTACTTTTATTTGACTTTAGTAAAGCTTTTGACATGATCTCTCTCATTCGTTTACTAGGTCGACAAAACCGTACAGGTTTCTCTAGGTATGCCCTTATATAGAGCTACTCTTCTTTTTCAAGCCGTCAACAAGCGATAGTATTTTTTGACAATGTCTCTCCTAGAATCGCTACTAACTTAGAGACTACCACAGGGATCAGTCCTGGGACCTTTTCTATTTAGTTTAGAGATTAGTGACTTACATAACTTAATCGCTCCTGTAAGAGTCACATTATGTATGCAGGTGATCTGCAGGTTTATGTTCAAGTTCTTTGCATTGATATTAGTAAGTAGTTAAAGCCTGGTATAGCGTAGTAAACAAACCCCCACCACGCCTCCCTACAGGGTCTGCCGAAGGGTCGGTATGGCGCGCTGCGTCTATTTTTAGACTCTCTCTCTCTCTCTCACTCTCTCGCAGGCACATGTGCGTGTGCTCTCTCTCTCTCTCTCTCTCTCTCTCTCGTTCTCTCTCTCCCTCTCATGCATTTACGTTTCAACACTCGAGCGTCTGAAGGCTGGTATAGCGTAGTAAACAAACCCCCACCACGCCTCCCTACAGGGTCTGCCGAAGGGCCGGTATAGCGCGCGGCGTCTATTTTTAAACTCTCTATTTCTCTCTCTCTCGCACCTACGTTCCAGCACTCGAGCGTCTAAGGACTGGTATAGCGCGATGTACACAACACCGATACTCCCACTCCTCGGCAACCTCTCTCTTTCTCTCTCGCGCTGTCTAAGACTCCGGCGTGCATCTATGGGTTGGTATAGCGTAGCGCTCTTTTTTTTTTAAGGCAACGCATCGGTACACCTGTACTCTCTCTTACTAATTAGTTAAAGGTATATAAGAAGGAAAAAAGTAATGTGGTTATAGTGGAAGGGTAAATAATTCAATACTCTCTTTTGATTAAATATTAAAAATTTATTTATTAACGTATAAAGTTTTCATAAAAATTACATTTTTTTATAACCATCATTTTTTGGTATACTACATGTATTTACAGAAACTTTTTCACTGTATTTTTTGCATTGAGACTCGAATTTGTTTTCATTATTTTTTTCTTGCTTATCTAGTAGTGGTTTGTGCTCCAGATTGATGGTATTTGGACCCATGTTGATGTGAGTATTGAAATAGACTGAGTAGACTTGCTCGAGTGATTTGTATTTATACTATTCTTCAAACATGATAGCGTGTAGATCTTTTGAAATCAAGGGTAAGTCGAACGCGTAAATTTCACCCAACACAATTGGTAAATACATATACTTAAACCCATCGTTATCATCTTCGACCATTTTCTCGTTGACAAACCCTTCTATGTCAGCATACTGGGTTGAATAGTACTATTTAAACACTTTAAAGTCTTGTAAAATACTTTTAGCATTTTCACCTTCTTCCTTCCCAAGTTTATCTTTTAACAATTCGAGCGGTTTCCCGTCGTCCTCGACGGTGGTCTGCAGGTGCGGCCTGATGCCGCGGCGATTCGCCTACCTCGGGGAACACTCAACCTGAGGTATCTGATCCTTCGCACTGCACTTACACGAACTCACTACACTCACGTACGGCTTCCCGGTTCACGGACGAACCGGCCCGGTACTTCCCGTGGTGCGCGTGACGATGTGTAAAGAAGATGCTGTCTCGGTCAGGACCGACAGCGTACTAAACTTTTCGGGGATTGTCGTATTCCCGAAAAGTACCTAACACACACACACACACACAATAACAATTGAATATACGGATGCTCGCACACATGCTCGGTCGTCGACATAAACACGCGCGTTTCGTGGCCTTGAATAGGCAACGCGCGAAACAATAACAACGTGCGAGATTTTAGATACAATATTTTATATACACATGAAATAATACAATACATTAAGTATTATTTATTTCATTGCATCGACGTCTCGTGGCAAATTGATCACTAGAAATTTATAAACGTTATTCTACACTGTTTCATTCGGTAAACTCACAGATCGCTTGTCTATGCTCAACTGACTGATCTACAACCACCTCTTTATGTATATATCATTGTCCCACCACTTTCGGGCAGTGTTGCCAGATAGAGGTGTTTTTTCTTTGTTGCACTCACACAGTATAACCTCATTTACATTAGATAATAGAGGACAGAAAAACCCTAAATGGTAACCCTGCTTTCGGGGTTACTTTAACCAGATGTAACGTAGTACATCAACGCAGTGGGGGGAGTACATAAAATATATTTCTAAAAATAAAATTGAATGCGTATTAACAGTTGTTGCACTGAATGTTTGGTTGTGAAAATCGGATGAAACAGGAAAAATAAAAATTATGCACGTCAGCAAATAAGAAATAAATAACGTTTGTCATTAATATATATATATATATGGGCTATTTCACGTCAAGTGTTACGATGAAAATTTTAAATCACTCCAAATTTTGTGAAAAAACTGGAAATATCTTCCAGAAGATAGAAAAAAAATTTTAGGTGTTAAAAATAATTTGCCTAAGAGTTATTCCACCATGAAAAATGGAAATTTTTCAATTTTTTAGAGAAATTACTATTTTCAAAGCCATTTATCTCAAAATCTATTAATTTTTTGGAAAAAATATTACAAACAACTTTTGTTCAAAATAATCTTTAGAACTTATCTACCTGGGCTACAATTCTTAATTTTAAAATCTCGAAGAGATAGAACGACCGTAAATATTAAATATCAAAAAAGGCGACCACGCCACGATCGATTTTGATCTAACACCGCTCAAAAGATCACATTTTTGGAGAGCTTTCGAATGGCTGTGGTTAGATTATTGGACAAGACTGCTGGTGTAAGTTATACGCCATAAACCTCATAAAATCACTAATTTTCATGTATTTTAGGGCATAACTTGCACCAGCGGTCTTGGCCAATAATCTAACCACCGCCATTCGAAAGCTCTAAAAAAATGTGATCTTTTGAGCGGTGTTAGATCAAAATCGATCGTGGCGTGGTCGCCTTTTTTTGATATTCAATATTTACGGTCGTTCTATCTCTTCGAGATTTTAAAATTAAAAATTGTAGCCCAGGTAGATAAGTTCTAAAGATTATTTTGAACAAAAGTTGTTTGTAATATTTTTTCCAAAAAATTAATAGATTTTGAGATAAATGGCTTTGAAAATAGTAATTTCTCTAAAAAATTGAAAAATTTCCATTTTTCATGGTGGAATAACTCTTAGGCAAATTATTTTTAACACCTAAAATTTTTTTTCTACCTTCTGGAAGATATTTCCAGTCTGTTCACAAAATTTGGAGTAATTTAAAATTTTCATCGTACCACTTGACGTGAAATAGCCCATATATATATATATATTGTGTCAAGATGATTTTAACCCACTTGTCACAGATGACAGCATTACCGACACCGCGAGGTGGCGCGTTACCGGTAGCAAATAATAGCAATAAGCATGTGCTACGACTAGAGCGGGCGTAGCGCAGTGGTTAACGTGAACGCCTTCAAATCAGAAGCGGCTTGGGTATAATACCCGACGCCCGCTTTCTTTTTTAATTTTCGCACGAGCAGAGCCTCATGTTATAATACACACACACACACACACACACACACACACACACACACACACACACACACACATATATATATACTGCCAACCGCCTATTTTTAATTTAATTTTTAATTTATTTTTAAAATAAAAAAAGGTTTTTCGTAATAATTTAGTTAAAATAATATTTTAAATTGTATTATTTTTTCACTACCATGGACACCTTAAAAATTAAACAGATTCACACAACACCTTGGAGGTATTGCTATAGTTATTATAATTTATAAATAAAAGTTTACCAAAAATTAGTACCAAAATTTAATGAAATCAGAATAAAAATAATAAAAAAAATAAAGACATTAAATGTTAACTGTAAATTTTAAACTATATGAATTCCTATAAAGCTTAAATTTATATTTTAATAATTATAAATCTTAATGAAAAATTAACTTACCAAAAATACTAAATTGTAGTATTTAGTAACTACTTATGAAAATTTTGGAATATTTTAAACGGATCTAAATTGAAATTCACCTCCTATAATTAATTTATTTAATGACGAAGGATCATCGCCAAAAGTCCCATGTCATTAATATTTTGTACTTTAAGAGTAATAAAACTTTCTTCTTAAATAAATAAATAAATTTTTGTATTAATTTTATAGAACTATTTATATAATTTTAGTGGCATATAAATAAAAACCTGTTTCTTCCATTTCTCCCGTAATCCGTAATTTGCACCCTCTTTCAAAATTTGCGTTTTAATCCATACTTATATCAAATTTATTTTTTCTTTTAGTTACAGAGGCCACATATTTATTTTGATTATTATAATCAAATTAATTTCTTAAATAACCTTCTGCTTCTAATAAATACATTCTTGTTCATTTCAAATATTGTTTTCTATAAATATACATAATCTACTCACTTATATATTAATACAATTCTGAAATATTAATTTAAAAAATATATAAATTAAATACTCCTAAATTAATAGTTTTTGAAAATCTATTCAAATATAATTCGTATTTTATATTGCCACTGTTAAAATTTGAATTTTCTTTTGCCTATACTGTTTATAATAGAATTATCTTAAAAATGCAATAATTAATGTATTTAATTTTTAACTTATTGTATATTTCACATATAGATATTTGGAAAAGTGTATGTTATACTTGATTAATATTTATTTAACCTTCAAACAATTTTGCATCTGTATTTAAAGCATTACATTGCATTTTAGATCCGTTATTATATTATTGAGTATACGTTTAAACATTTTATGAGTTTTATCAAGAATGAGTAAACTAATACACATTCTTTCAAGTTATGTTCACAACTTTTTTTTGCGCAAGGAAAAAATTCATATGTTATGTATTCTTGAAAAAACAATTTTAAAATATATATATATATTATATAAACATTCCGCCGCACACACACACATACACGCACACACACACGCACGCACGCACGCACGCACACACACACACACACACACACACACCCACATACATACATACATATATATACATATATATGGGCTATTTCATGTCAAGTGGTACGATGAATATTTTAAACCGCTCCAACATTTGAGAACAGGCTGGAACATCTTCCAGAACATACAAAAAAAATTTAAGTTTTAAAAATAATTTGCATAAGAGTTATTCAACCATGAAAAGTGGAAATTTTTTAATTTTTTGGAAAAATTACTATTTTTAAAGTCACTTATTGTAAAATCTATTGATTTTTTTGAAAAAACATTACAAACAACTTTTGTTTAAATTAATCTTTAGAACTTATCTACCTGGCTTACAATTCTTAATTTTAAAATCTTGAAGAGATAGAACGACCGTAAATATTGAATATCAAAAAAGGCGACCACGCCACGATCGATTTTGATCTAACACCGCTCAAAAGATCACATTTTTTGAGAGCTTTCGAATGGTTTAAGTTAGATTATTGGCCAAGACCGCTGGTGTAAGTTATGCCTCATAAACCTCATAAAATCACTAATTTTCACGTATTTTAGGACATAACTTACACCAGCGGTGTAATATATAATATATATATATATATATTAATATATATGTTAATGAACAATTAACTTCCCAAAAATAGTAAAGTGCATATACTTAATTGTAGTATTTAGTAAAAACCTATTAAAATTTTAGATTGTTTTAAACGGATCTAAATAGAACTTTACCTCCTAAAATTAATTTATTTAAGTCATCGCCAGGAGTTCTATATGTCATTAATATTTGGTACTTTTAGAGTAATAAAACTTTCTTCTTAATGAAATTAATTTTTGTATTAGTTTTAAAGAATTATTTATAACATTTTAGCGGCATATAAATAAAAAACTGTTTTTTCCATTTCTCCCGTAATTCATAGTTTCCACCCTCTTTCAAAATTTACGTTTTAATCCATAATTATATCCAATTTATTTTTCCCTTTAGTTACAGACCCCATATATTTATTTTAATTATTATAAACAAAGGCATTCCTTAAATAACCTTTTGTTTCTAATAAATACATACTTGTTTATTTAAAATATTGTGTTATATAAATATACGTAATCTACTCACTTATATATCCATACAATTTTTAAATTTTGATTTAAATAATATTTAAATTAAATGCTACTAAATTAATAATTTTCGAAAAACTTTTCAAAAGTAATTCGTATTTTATATTGCCACTGTTAAAATTTGAATTTTCTTTTGCCAGTATTGTTTATAAAAGAATTATCTTAAAAATGCAATAATTAATGTATTTAATTTATTTACTTATTGTATATTTCACATATAGATATTTGGAAAAGTGTATGTTATACTTGATTAATATTTATTTTATCTTCGAAAAATTGTGCATTTTTTTTTAAAAACATTACATTAAATTTTAGGTCCGTTTTTATTTTATGAGTTTTATCAAGAATAAGTAAACTAATAGACATTCTTTCAAGTTATAATCACAAAAAAAATTTTTAAGTGTTAAAAATAATTTGCCTAAGAGTTATTCCACCATGTTAAATGGAAAGTTTTCAATTTTTTAGAAAAATTACGATATTTAAAGCCATTTATCTCCAAATCTATTGATTTTTTTGGAAAAACATAATAAACAACTTTTGTTCAAAATAATCTTTAGAACTTATCGACCTGGGTTACAATTGTTAATTTTAAAATCTCGAAGAGATAGAACGTCCAGAAATATTGAATACACACACACACACACACACACACACACACACACACGCACGCCCGCACGCACTCACACACACACACACACCCGTGCCGGGTTTGCTGGTCCCGCATCGTGGCGCCTCCCCAGGTGGTGGATAGGGGAATGCTTTCCAGATATGGATTGTACCGAAAAAATCAAATATTCGGGGCGAACCAAAACCAGATAGGGGAAGGCACCCCGAAATTAAACCAAGTATGGATAGTGAGCTGAAAACAACACTACCCCAAGCGGGCATGGCAATCCTGTTCAATCCCGCCACTGATTCCGATCGGGTGAAAGCCCCGGTGGTCAGTGCTGGTCCCAAGGATTTTGGGGGGGGGCAAACTCACACCGTCAAAATGGTAAATGCTGCGGAGGTTGGTCACTCGGCCTCTGTAGCATCTAATGCTACGTGTGACCTGCCCTTGACTGGGATGTCGAGTGACGCTGACAGAGCTTTTCTCCGTCTGCGTGAGAAGGTAGATAGCCTAGTGGAGTTTGTTCTTAATAAGAACAACATCCACAAAGAGCTAAAGAGTATGGCGAGAGAAACCAGCAGAGCTCTCAATGAATACGCGCGGGTGAACGGTGCTGTGTGTTCGACAGCGCCGAAAACTAAAATGGCGGATGCGCGTAGGGATGAAGAGCGACAAAGGAGGCCGGTGGAAACGGAAAAGCCCTCACCACCACAGCAACCCCCGGAGAAAAGGAAGAAGGGGTCAAAGCAGCCCACTAACAAAGGTGGGCCAGCAGATGCTTCGCTATCCGTTCCTGAGACCGGTGGGAACCAGTCAAAGGTCCCTGACTGGGCCACGGTAGTGAAGAAGGGCAAAAAGAAGAAGAAGATGAAGGACAGCCAGCCGAAGCAGCAAGAACAGCAGAAACGTGCTAGCAAACCGGTCAAAGGCACGGCAGAGCCTAAGGCCGGAGTAAGACCCCCACGCCCAGATGCCATCAAGATCAAGACATCTAGCGGGGGCTCTTCCTACGCTGACATTCTCCGGAAGGTCAAGGCTGCACGGGAATTAAAGACCCTAGGAGAACGGGTCACGCGTATCAGGCGCACCAGGGCTGGGGAGCTCCTCCTCGAACTGGGGCGACCCGGAACGGAATCGGCGGAGCTAACGACAGTGGTCTCGTCCACCCAGAGTGGGTCAGCAGAGGTCCAGCTGCTGACTCACAAAGTGTCTATCACCATCAGGGACACGGACGAGTCCACGACAACAACGGAGGTGGCCGCAGCGATTGCAGCAAAGATCGGGCCAAACGTGGTATCCCCGGATAATATTAAAACCAGGGGTCCTACAGTGGCACCCTAGCTGCGACCATCCAGCTTCGGCAGTAGCTGCCAAAAAACTGCTGCAAGACGGGAAGCTCCGGATCGGATGGGTCAATTGCAGAGTTCGACTGCGAGAGGTATCCTCGCGCTGCTACCGATGCCACGAATCGGGACACATCGCGAGGGAGTGCAAGAGCGCAGTCGACCGGTCTGCGCAATGCTATCGGTGCGGCCAAGAGGGCCACAAAGCAGTGGACTGCGAGGCCAAAGCAAAGACCTCGCATGAGGAAGGAGCACACATCAAAAATGATTAAGGTGCTCCAAATAAACTTCAACCACTGCGCTGTGGCCCAGGACCTGCTGTCATAGCTGGTCAGAGAGGAGAGAGCGGACGTAGCGATCATCAGCGAGGAGTTCCGGGATCTCGAGAAGTCGAACTGGGTAAGGGATGCCACGCGGCCATCTGGGTATGTGGAAATATACACATCTCCAGAAAGATGGTCGCCCCCCTTCCCAGCTTCACCTGGGTGGAGGTGGCAGGGGTACGCATGTACAGCTGCTACTTCCCGCTCAGCGATTCCACCGAGGACTTTGCGAGATCTCTGGATGCAGTCATCACCAGTGCTCGGTCCTCACGGCTACCGGTCGCAATCTGTGGGGACTTTAATGCTTGGGCGACGGACTGGGGCAGCGCCAAGACCAACGCGCGTGGTCGCGCAATTCTCGAGGCGTTCGCTCTACTGGGGCTGGATATCGCTAACACAGGGACAACCCCGACTTTCACCAAAGTCGGCAAGTCGTCCATAGTCGACCTCACTTTCGTCGATCCTAGATTGATGGGGGAAGGGGGACTCGGCTGGAAAGTTAACGATCGTTACACGGGTAGTGACCACCAAGCACTCGTGTACCAGCTCCAGCTGTCCAGCGGGAGGACAAAGAGAGCAGGAAGAGGAGCAAGAGAGAGATGGGCACCAGCCACGTTTGATCGTGAGATGTTCCTCTGCTCCCTTGAGGGGGCAAAAGTGAAGGGAACCGCCGAAGAAAAAGCACGAGGCCTCACGAATGCCTTAACAGCGGCTTGCGATGCATCTATGGCCGTGAAGTTCAACCCTCGAGGCCGCCCACCAATAATCTGGTGGAGTGAGGACATCGCAGAAAAGAGACGTGAGTGCCTGCGTGCCAGAAGGCTGCACCAAAGAGCGAGGGGAACACCGCGGTTCCAAGATCGTTCCGCAGAATACAAAAAAAAGCGGTGGGATCTCAAGGTGGCCATCAAGGCTGCCAAGAGAAGGTGTTGGCGGGAGCTATGTGAGGAGGTGGACCACGACCCCTGGGGCATACCGTATAAAACGATTATGAATAAGATCAACCCGGGGGCGCTGTTGCACCCACCGACCCAGTTTTTCTGGACGGAGTAGTCCGCCACCTGTTTCCAGAACATCGGAAAAGGGTAACAGAGACGGGCCTGATGGCCACCATTGGCGCAGCCGAGTCGCCAGACATTAGTGAAGACGAACTGAGGAGGGCCGCTAAAGGTATTTCCGTACGTAAAGCCCCAGGGCCGGACGGAATACCTGGCCTGGCCGTCAAGACAGCGGCGATGAGTGCTCCGGGCTTGCTCCTGGACGCATTCAACGCATGCCTGAGAGAAGGTTGCTTCCCGGTCCAGTGGAAGACGCAGAGGCTGGTACTCCTACCGAAGGGAAACAAACCCCCGGAGGAGCCATCATCTTACCGCCCGCTCTGTCTACTAGATATAGTTGGGAAGCTTCTGGAGCGGGTGATCTGCGCCAGGCTCGCAGCGGCCATCGGTCGGGCCGGAGACCTCTCCGACAACCAGTTCGGCTTCCGAAAGGGTCGATCGACCATGGACGCTGTAGGCAGAGTTGTTGGTATAGCCACAAACGCCATCAATGCTGGTCGGAGTGCAAGGCGGATGTGTGCCATCATCACCTTGGACATCCGGAATGCCTTTAACTCTGCCAGATGGGGCACATCATGCTGTCCCTGCAGCACTTCCAAGTGCCACTCTATCTCAGGGAGGTCACCTCGAGTTACCTGACTGACCGTACTCTGCTCTACGACACCGACGACCGTGTGCACTCCCACAACATCACGGGAGGCGTGCCGCAGGGTTCGGTCATTGGGGCCCTACTCTGGAACGCTGTCTATGACGGCTTGCTTAGGCAGCAACTTCCGGAGGGAGTCTCGATGGTGGCTTTCGCGGACGACGTGGCGCTAGTGGTGGTCGCAAAGAGTGTCGAAGAGATCGAATATTTCGGAGACGTCTCTATAGAAGTGATCGCCACTTGGTTGAGAGACCACGGACTTAGTCTGGCGGCGGAAAAAAACGGAGGCGGTGCTCATCTCTCGCACAAAAAAGGATAGGACCGCCACCTTCACGGTAGGTAAAGAACGGATGCGGTCGGTGAAAACGTTGAAGTATTTAGGGGTCACACTAGACGCGCGGCTGTCGTTGAAACACCATCTCGCGAACGCAGGCTCAAAGGCGACAAAGGTGGCCCGTGCGCTGGCGGGCATCATGCCCAACATCGGGGGACCCCAGCAACCGTGAAGGTCTCTCCTTGCCTCGGTGGTGAGCTCCGTAATTTTATACGGAGCTCCTATCAGGGCTGATGCCCTGAACAGGCACAAGAGCTTTGGTGCTCCGTGCCAGAGAGCCTGCAGGATAGCTGCGCTAAGGGTGGCCTGGGCGTACCGAACCGTATCTGACATTGCGCTCTCGGTGGTCGCGGGGACCGCCCCTTCGACCTCCTGGCAGCCGAGAGAGCTAAAAGACACCGTGAGGGTGGGCGACGTCTAGAAGAGAACCGCTGCCACAACCGATGGTCATTGCGGACCGTAGAGCCAGGGACGGCCGCTGGACCTACCGCATCATCCCGCGGATCCGGGAGTGGGCGAGCAGGAAACACGGCTTCGTCAGTTTCCAGCTTACCCAGGTGTTGACCGGGCACGGATGTTTCCGTAGTTACCTATTGCGTATAGGAGTCTACGGCAGCGCAGAGTGCCCGGCTTGTCCAGGGGTGGACGAAGACGTGGAACACGTCCTCCTACGGTGTCCTCGTGTCAGGGAGGAACGGGACCAATTTCAAATCACTTGGAGCGGTCCCATCACCCCTGAGGGAATCGGGGCATGCCTGCTTGACTCCCAGAAGGGATGGAACGCGGTGGTAACCCTCTGTACGTCCGTAGTGGACAGGCTGGGTCTCATCAGAAGAAAAGAGGAGAGAAGAGTTGCAATGGCAGCAGTAGTGGGCTAGTCTAGCCGTTGCCCCCCCCCCCCCCGCGAAGTAATGCCTTGCGGCGGTTGCCGCGGGGGAATAAAGGTAAGAAAAGAGGTGGAGTTTTAGTGGGTATGCCTATCGACATCCTTCGATAAGAGAGTCCCACACACGGGGAGTCTCGCATGGCTCCAGTCATGGTGCATTAAGCATTTCTCTACCTCTTCGGAAAAAAAAAAAAAAAAAAAAAACATACACACACACACACACACGCACACACACACAGTGCCGGGTTTGCTGGTCCCGCATCGTGGCGCCTCCCCAGGTGGTGGATAGGGGAATGCTTTCCAGATATGGATGGTACCGAAAAAATCAAATATTCGGGGCGAACCAAAACCAGATAGGGGAAGGCACCCCGAAATTAAACCAAGTATGGATAGTGAGCTGAAAACAACACTACCCCAAGCGGGCATGGCAATCCTGTTCAATCCCGCCACTGATTCCGATCGGGTGAAAGCCCCGGTGGTCAGTGCTGGTCCCACGGATTTTGGGGGGGACCAAACCCACACCGTTAATATGGTAAGTGCTGCGGAGGTTGGTCACTCGGCCTCTGTAGCATCTAATGCTACGTGTGACCTGCCCTCGACTGGGATGTCGAGTGACGCTGACAGAGCTTGTCTCCGTCTGCGTGAGAAAGTAGACACCCTGGTGGAGTTTGTTCTTAATAAGAACAACATCCACAAAGAGCTGAAGAGTATGGCGAGAGCAACCAGTAGAGCTCTCAATGAATACGCGCGGGTGAACAGTGCTGTGTGTTCGACAGCGATGAAAACTAAAATGGCGGATGCGCGTAGAAATGGAACGTGCCAAACGTCGCCCATCTTCCGCGCTGAAGAGCGTCAAAGGAGGCCGGTGGAAAGGGGAAAGCCCGCACCACCTCAGCAACCCCCGGAGAAAAGAAAGAAGGGGTCAAAGCAGCCCACAAACGAAGGTGGGCCACCAGATGCTTCGCCATCCGTCCCTGAGCGTTCGTTCTACTGGGGCTGGAGATCGCTAACACAGGGACAACCCCGACTTTCACCAAAGCCGGAAAGTCGTCCATAGTCGACCGCACTTCGTCGATCCTAGATTGATGGGGGGAGGGGGACTCGGCTGGAAAGTTAAGCGATCGTTACATGGGTAGTGACCACCAAGCACTCGTGTACCAGCTCCAGCTGACCAGCTGGAGGACAAAGAGAGCAGGAAAGAGGAGCAAGAGAGACATGGGCACCAGCCACGTTTGATCGTGAGGCGTTCCTCTGCTCCCTTGAGGGGGCAAAAGTGGAGGGAACCGCCGAAGAAAAAGCACGAGGCCTCACGAATGCCTTAACAGCGGCTTGCGATGCCTCTATGGCCGTGAAGTTCAACCCTCGAGGCCGCCCACCAATAATCTGGTGGAGTGAGGACATCGCAGAAAAGAGACGTGAGTGCCTGCGTGCCAGAAGGCTGCACCAAAGAGCAAGGGAAACGCCGCGGTTCCAAGATTGTTCCACAGAATACGAACAAAAGCGGAGGGATCTCAAGGTGGCCATCAAGGCTGCCAAGAGAAAGTGTTGGCGGGAGCTATGTGAGGAGGTGGACCACGACCCCTGGGGCATACCGTATAAAACGGTTATGAATAAGATCAACCCCGGGGGCGCTGTTGCACCCACCGACCCAGTTTTTCTGGACGGAGTAGTCCGCCACCTGTTTCCAGAACATTCGGAAAAGGGCAGCAGATACGGGCCTGATGGCCACCACTGAGGATGACCGCTAAAGGTATTTGCGTACGTAAAGCCCCAGGGCCGGACGGAATACCTGGCCTGGCCGTCTAGACAGTGGCGATGAGTGCTCAGGGCTTGTTCCTGGACGCATTCAACGCATGCCTGAGAGAAGGTTGCTTCCCGGTCCAGTGGAAGACGCAGAGGCTGGTACTCCTACCGAAGGGAAACAAACCCCCGGAGGAGCTATCATCTTACCGCCCGCTCTGTCTACTAGATATAGTTGGGAAGCTTCTGGAGCGGGTGATCTGCGCCAGGCTCGCAGCGGCCATCGGTCGGGCCGGAGACCTCTCCGACAACCAGTTCGGATTCCGAAAGGGTCGATCGACCATGGACGCTGTAGGACAGAGTTGTTGGTATAGCCACAAACGCCATCAATGCTGGTCGGAGTGCAAGGCGGATGTGTGCCATCATCACCTTGGACATCCGGAATGCCTTTAACTCTGCCAGATGGGGCACATCATGCTGTCCCTGCAGCACTTCCAAGTGCCACTCTATCTCAGGGAGGTCACCTCGAGTTACCTGACTGACCGTACTCTGCTCTACGACACCGACGACCGTGTGCACTCCCACAACATCACGGGAGGCGTGCCGCAGGGTTCGGTCATTGGGGCCCTACTCTGGAACGCTGTCTATGACGGCCTTGCTTAGGCAGCAACTTCCGGAGGGAGTCTCGATGGTGGCTTTCGCGGACGACGTGGCGCTAGTGGTGGTCGCAAAGAGTGTCGAAGAGATCGAATATTTCGGAGACGTCTCTATAGAAGTGATCGCCACTTGGTTGAGAGACCACGGACTTAGTCTGGCGGCGGAAAAAACGGAGGCGGTGCTCATCTCTCGCACAAAAAAGGATAGGACCGCCACCTTCACGGTAGGTAAAGAACGGATGCGGTCGGTGAAAACGTTGAAGTATTTAGGGGTCACACTAGACGCGCGGCTGTCGTTGAAACACCATCTCGCGAACGCAGGCTCAAAGGCGACAAAGGTGGCCCGTGCGCTGGCGGGCATCATGCCCAACATCGGGGGACCCCAGCAACCGTGAAGGTCTCTCCTTGCCTCGGTGGTGAGCTCCGTAATTTTATACGGAGCTCCTATCAGGGCTGATGCCCTGAACAGGCACAAGAGCTTTGGTGCTCCGTGCCAGAGAGCCTGCAGGATAGCTGCGCTAAGGGTGGCCTGGGCGTACCGAACCGTATCTGACATTGCGCTCTCGGTGGTCGCGGGGACCGCCCCTTCGACCTCCTGGCAGCCGAGAGAGCTAAAAGACACCGTGAGGGTGGGCGACGTCTAGAAGAGAACCGCTGCCACAACCGATGGTCATTGCGGACCGTAGAGCCAGGGACGGCCGCTGGACCTACCGCATCATCCCGCGGATCCGGGAGTGGGCGAGCAGGAAACACGGCTTCGTCAGTTTCCAGCTTACCCAGGTGTTGACCGGGCACGGATGTTTCCGTAGTTACCTATTGCGTATAGGAGTCTACGGCAGCGCAGAGTGCCCGGCTTGTCCAGGGGTGGACGAAGACGTGGAACACGTCCTCCTACGGTGTCCTCGTGTCAGGGAGGAACGGGACCAATTTCAAATCACTTGGAGCGGTCCCATCACCCCTGAGGGAATCGGGGCATGCCTGCTTGACTCCCAGAAGGGATGGAACGCGGTGGTAACCCTCTGTACGTCCGTAGTGGACAGGCTGGGTCTCATCAGAAGAAAAGAGGAGAGAAGAGTTGCAATGGCAGCAGTAGTGGGCTAGTCTAGCCGTTGCCCCCCCCCCCGCGAAGTAATGCCTTGCGGCGGTTGCCGCGGGGGAATAAAGGTAAGAAAAGAGGTGGAGTTTTAGTGGGTATGCCTATCGACATCCTTCGATAAGAGAGTCCCACACACGGGGAGTCTCGCATGGCTCCAGTCATGGTGCATTAAGCATTTCTCTACCTCTTCGGAAAAAAAAAAAAAAAAAAAAACATACACACACACACACACACGCACACACACACAGTGCCGGGTTTGCTGGTCCCGCATCGTGGCGCCTCCCCAGGTGGTGGATAGGGGAATGCTTTCCAGATATGGATGGTACCGAAAAAATCAAATATTCGGGGCGAACCAAAACCAGATAGGGGAAGGCACCCCGAAATTAAACCAAGTATGGATAGTGAGCTGAAAACAACACTACCCCAAGCGGGCATGGCAATCCTGTTCAATCCCGCCACTGATTCCGATCGGGTGAAAGCCCCGGTGGTCAGTGCTGGTCCCACGGATTTTGGGGGGGACCAAACCCACACCGTTAATATGGTAAGTGCTGCGGAGGTTGGTCACTCGGCCTCTGTAGCATCTAATGCTACGTGTGACCTGCCCTCGACTGGGATGTCGAGTGACGCTGACAGAGCTTGTCTCCGTCTGCGTGAGAAAGTAGACACCCTGGTGGAGTTTGTTCTTAATAAGAACAACATCCACAAAGAGCTGAAGAGTATGGCGAGAGCAACCAGTAGAGCTCTCAATGAATACGCGCGGGTGAACAGTGCTGTGTGTTCGACAGCGCTGAAAACTAAAATGGCGGATGCGCGTAGAAATGGAACGTGCCAAACGTCGCCCATCTTCCTTGCTGAAGAGCGTCAAAGGAGGCCGGTGGAAAGGGGAAAGCCCGCACCACCTCAGCAACCCCCGGAGAAAAGAAAGCAGGGGTCAAAGCAGCCCACAAACAAAGGTGGGCCACCAGATGCTTCGCCATCCGTCCCTGAGCGTTCGCTCTACTGGGGCTGGATATCGCTAACACAGGGACAACCCCGACTTTCACCAAAGTCGGCAAGTCGTCCATAGTCGACCTCACTTTCGTCGATCCTAGATTGATGGGGGAAGGGGGACTCGGCTGGAAAGTTAACGATCGTTACATGGGTAGTGACCACCAAGCACTCGTGTACCAGCTCCAGCTGACCAGCTGGAGGACAAAGAGAGCAGGAAGAGGAGCAAGAGAGACATGGGCACCAGCCACGTTTGATCGTGAGGCGTTCCTCTGCTCCCTTGAGGGGGCAAAAGTGGAGGGAACCGCCGAAGAAAAAGCACGAGGCCTCACGAATGCCTTAACAGCGGCTTGCGATGCCTCTATGGCCGTGAAGTTCAACCCTCGAGGCCGCCCACCAATAATCTGGTGGAGTGAGGACATCGCAGAAAAGAGACGTGAGTGCCTGCGTGCCAGAAGGCTGCACCAAAGAGCAAGGGAAACGCCGCGGTTCCAAGATTGTTCCACAGAATACGAACAAAAGCGGAGGGATCTCAAGGTGGCCATCAAGGCTGCCAAGAGAAAGTGTTGGCGGGAGCTATGTGAGGAGGTGGACCACGACCCCTGGGGCATACCGTATAAAACGGTTATGAATAAGATCAACCCCGGGGGCGCTGTTGCACCCACCGACCCAGTTTTTCTGGACGGAGTAGTCCGCCACCTGTTTCCAGAACATCGGAAAAGGGCAGCAGATACGGGCCTGATGGCCACCACTGAGGATGACCGCTAAAGGTATTTGCGTACGTAAAGCCCCAGGGCCGGACGGAATACCTGGCCTGGCCGTCTAGACAGTGGCGATGAGTGCTCAGGGCTTGTTCCTGGACGCATTCAACGCATGCCTGAGAGAAGGTTGCTTCCCGGTCCAGTGGAAGACGCAGAGGCTGGTACTCCTACCGAAGGGAAACAAACCCCCGGAGGAGCTATCATCTTACCGCCCGCTCTGTCTACTGGATATAGTTGGGAAGCTTCTGGAGCGGGTGATCTGCGCCAGGCTCGCAGCTGCCATCGGTCGGGCCGGAGATCTCTCCGACAACCAGTTCGGATTCCGAAAGGGTCGATCGACCATGGACGCTGTTGACAGAGTTGTTGGTATAGCCACAAACGCCATCAATGCTGGTCGGAGTGCAAGGCGGATGTGTGCCATCATCACCTTGGACATCCGGAATGCCTTCAACTCTGCCAGATGGGGGCACATCATGCTGTCCCTGCAGCACTTCAAAGTGCCTCTCTATCTCAGGGAGATCACCTCGAGTTACCTGACTGACCGTACTCTGCTCTACGACACTGACGACAGTGTGCACTCCCACAACATCACGGGAGGCGTGCCGCAGGGTTCGGTCATTGGGCCCTTACTCTGGAACGCTGTCTATGACGGCCTGCTTAGGCAGCAACTTCCGGAGGGTGTCTCGATGGTGGCTTTCGCGGACGACGTGGCGCTAGTGGTGGTCGCAAAGAGTGTCGAGGAGATCGAATATCTCGGAGACGTCTCTATAGAAGTGGTCGCCACTTGGTTGAGAGACCACGGACTTAGTCTGGCGGCGGAGAAAACGGAGGCGGTGCTCATCTCTCGCACAAAAAAGGAGAGGACCGCCACCTTCACGGTAGGTAAAGAACGGATACGGTCGGTGAAAACGTTGAAGTATTTAGGGGTCACACTAGACGCGCGGCTGTCGTTCAAACACCATCTCGCGAAATTAATTAAATTAAATATTAAATAACAACAAGTGTATCATGGAAAGTGGATCTTTCTAAAACTTTAGAAAATGTTTGTTTATATGGAAGTATAAGTAAGTCAAATTTCTATTTCTTCAAAAGTTCTATGCGAACTGAGTAAAATTTTGATGAAACATATGTGTAACTGAAAGGAAACTATAAGGAACAAAATAAGATTAATTGTTTTAATTTAGATCAAAGTTGTTGTTTAATCTAATGTCCAATTTTGTAGCTTCGATTTTTTTATAATTTTTTTTTCCTTTACAATTTATGTTCAAATTAATGTGAATGAGCTTAGATTTGTTATTAAATCGTATATTCTTGTTCTGAGCTATCGTTTATATTTTGGTTTGAATTTATATCTATAGTCGCTTCGAGTTAATGTTATTATCTTATATTACTATTAAAAGTAAAACATAACTATTTAATTTAAAACATGAAACTTCGCTTTTTTCAAAACTTTAATCATGGTTTTTTTACTGTATCATTTACTGTAGGAATATTTAATTCGTTTACTATATTTACACATACACACACACATATATATATTTTTTTTCAGTCGGCAGAAGTATTGGAAGCTGTCGATGAAAATAATACTGAGGAAGACGAATTCCAAAAGCTACTTCAATCACGAAATAGTAAAAGAATTAACGCGCAGAAAATTCAGGAATCCCAAGATTGGCTCAAAAATGAAATTGACAATTTTATACAAATTCCCATACCTGATTCAAAAAGTAATTTGTTCACTTTTTGGAAAAGTAATAAAAATACATACCCAAAATTATATAAAATTGCCATGTTACTGCTAGCCGTACCTATGACGCAAGTAAGTGTGGAAAGGGTTTTTTCGGCTATGAAGTTTATTTTTGCAGATTTACGCAGTAATTTGCAATCTGAATTACTGCAAGATATTTTAATTATTCGTTGCAATGACATGTATGAGAAAGACAAAATTAAAAAAACTCATAAAAAAAGTACAGAACCAAGAAAAGTTTCCAGTAATAATATGTCAATAGATAGTGCCTCAACTATACAAGAGGAAATCATTTCGGACTCTTAAGAAAATTAATTTATTTTTTGTTCTTACACATTCATAAATAAAACTGTTGTGATTTACCATACAAGATACTTTTTATTTTCTGTTAAATTCACCATTGCACAACAACCTATTTCTGAAATGCTATTTTAATTAACAGACTGAAATCCCTATCACTTCAAATACTACTATTATAAAATATAACGTAACGTAACCAGTTTTTCATTTTCGTTATGTTATTTTATCGAAACGAAAGTTAAACTTATTTCTCAGTACCATAACGAACGTAAAATAAACTTTCGATACGTTATTATGTACCATAACGAAAGTAAAATAGACTTTCGATACGTTATTATGTACCATAATGAAAGTCAAAAAGACTTTGGTTACGTTATTCTGTACCATAACGAAAAGCAAAAAGAGTTTTAAAATTTTAAAATTTGAATTTTCCAACTATTAGAAAAATTCGTGAATTTATTGCTTTTTTACACTATAAGTTATATGATAAATGAATTTATTGATCTTTACAAGCCAAAGAAACATTCCTCACATCTCAAGTAAGGCGGACTATATTAATACCAGCCACTTTAGAAACCTCACAGGATGAGTGTTTGAAAAAAGAGTTTTGTTACGTTATTCTGTACCATAACTAAAGTCAAATGTATTTTTCGTTCCGGTAGAAAATAACGTAACAAAAATAAAATTGCCTTTTGTTATCGTTCCGATACCGTAAGTGTAACGTATCTAAAATAACGAAAGTCTTTAGTTACCAAGAGGTCCCTGTATAAAAGTGACATTTTTTCTCTTTATCATTTTTTTTGTATGTATACAAGTTTTTAATATATTTAGATTTAAAAAAAAGGCTATTTTCGAGCAAAAACTACCGTAACTATTTTAAAATAAAGTTACAAAAATGAAAAAAAAACCAGTCGAATGCTGTTGAAAAAAGCTAAAAATCTATCTGGATAACTTTTTGGTTTCGTCAATCTTTTGAAAACTACATTGAATTCAAAAAGATGTCCAAAAATTTTTTTTTTAAACTAGTTTATTGCCATTTAATAGTTTCAAAAAAATAGTATTTTTTATAAGTGACTTAGGCCAATCGAATGGTACTAAAATATTTTTTGTTTTAAAATAATTGTATTAAAATAATTTTTTTTTATAGGTTTTTGTACGATGATCTCTTTCAAAGATACAAAACTTTAAACTTTATCCTATTTTGCTCCAGGGGGGGTAAAAGTAAGTGACTGGCAGTGTACGTTTACATTATAGCGCGAGCGTGATTCCCTCCCGTAGACTTCGAAACGGGAAACTTGATTTTTGTCTACATAAGAAGAGTTTTGTTAAAATTTATAATGATTCTTCAAGGTTTTCCTCAAATCTTTTCGCAATTACTAATAGTTGTATTCACTAGTATTTTATAACCTATATTTTATGATATAAATCGCGTTTTTATATTAAATAAACTAAAAAAATATAAATAAAGTAGAAAGTAATCGTTCACTGGAGCTATGGAGAAGGTGATTTAGCAAGGCGATTTACCACTCCAAACAGATGAAACGAAATAATCGACGCAGCGCGCGTTCAGTACCTTAATGGCGGGGATTCGCAAGATAGCGCGAGCGTGATCCCCTCCCGTAGACTTCGAAACGGGAAACTTGATTTTTGTCTAAAGCAGAAGAGTTTTGTTAAAATTTATAATGATTCTTCAAGGTTTTTCTCAAGTTTTTTCGCAATTACTAATAGATGTATTCACTAGCATTTTATAACCTATATTTTGGGATATGATTCGCGTTTTTATATTAAAATAAACAAAGGAACTGTAAATAAAAATATAAATAGAGTAGAAAATAATCGTTCACTGGAGCTATGGAGAAGGTAATTCCGCAAGTTTCCCGTTTCCAAGTCTACGGGAGGGGATCACGCTCGCGCTTTCGTGCGAATCCCCGCCCGTAGGGTACTGAACGCGCACTGCGTCGATTATTTCTTTTCATCTGTTTGGAATGGTAAAATCGCCTTGCGAACTCACCTTCTCCATAGCTCCAGCGAACGATTATTTTCTACGATTACTTTCTATTTCTATTTTTATTTACAGTTTTTTTGTTTATTTTAATATAAAAACGCGATTTATATCCCAAAATATAGGTTATAAAATGCTAGTGAATACAACTATTAGTAATTGCGAAAAAACTTGAGGAAAATCTTGAAGAATCATTATAAATTTTAACAAAACTCTTTTGCTTTAGACAAAAATCAACTTTCCCGTTTCGAAGTCTACGGGAGGGGATCACGCTCGCGTTATAATGTAAACGTATATAGTAAATATTTTTATTTGGACCGGGCCGCATATCCATATATATATACATGTATATTGTGTATCGGCGGTCACCTTGTCGTCGTGTCATCGTGTCGGCCGCGACTCGCGAGTGATGTACTGATCGATTTCGTATATAGTAAAGTTGGTCCTACATATAAAGTATGTACTAATATATGTATTAGTAATGGATGAAGCGCGCTACGCGTGCCTTCGTTTTCAATTCGAGTTTCTGTTTTGAGTTCGAGATTACCGATATATAGCGATATTCTTGAACGTTCATATTATATTACTAGCGGATTTGGGCGCGCTACGCGTGCCAATGTTTTGTTTTCCATTGATTTTCGAGTTTTTTCATGTTCGAGATCGAGATTTTCGATTCGAGCGCTTACTCAATTTTACAATAGGATAGACTAGATCATCGAGGCCATCGTTTACTGTTTATAGTTTTTTTTTTTATAGTTTTACGTGAGTTTGCTGCTTTGCTTTCCAGTAATTGTGTATTTCTTTTGTACACACGCGTACAAAATATTTTAATACATAATTAATAATTAATAAAATGTCTAATTATATACGATTAACCTTTAGAGGGTCGGGATTTGGAATGGCATATCCTCCATAGAAAAATGGTAAAAATGGTATCTTATATCATGGATTGGTCATTGACATAGTGCCCATCATGGGTCGACCCACTACAGTGGTTTTACGGCCCTCTAAAGGTTAAAAGATTTTTTATTTAATTTTAGATATATTTATTTGTTTATTTAATTAATTAATTAGATATATTGCTGTAAACGGGTAGCTTTACTTCTATACAAAATAATAGTTATATGTCCACTAAGGATGTAAAATAAGCATTTATGAAAGTTGTTGCCCGAGTTGTAGCGAGAGCAGTAATTCATCCAAGAGAATTATCTTTTACTCCCGAACTGCATATACAAATTTTCACCCTGATAATTTAAAAGACCTCTTTATTCAACAATAATTAATTTATAATAAGTTATACACTTTTCAAATTCCTATACATTTTTGCAAGATTTTTTGGTATATTTAATTTAGTATTTGTAGGAAGAAGTCAAAATAAGTAATAGAGTTAGTGTATGTTGAATAAAGTGGGTTTACGAGGAATAAAGTGAGTCTACAGGAATCAAATGCACATTATAGCTGATTAGAGTAAATAAAAAGTATATTTTATTTTTATACGAGACGCAGTGTATATATATATATATTTATATACGCCACATAAGTATAGAGAAGTCTTTTATAGAGAAGTAAAAAAAGTATATTATTTCATTTGAACGAATACATAATAATATTTTTGACGCAAATCAAATAAACGAGCGCCATCTCTAGGCAGCTGATGTAATTGCGCAACCAAGCATTCCGCAATGGCGTCGATAACAGAACACAGGTTTGTACCTGTCAAGTCGTACTTCTCACTTTACGACTTCAATAATAATTTTTCGGATCTATAGCCGACTGAAAAATGTTCCCCGTATGAATGGCTATGGCGCTTAGCTCAATATTTATGCATTAAGAGCTTCGTATTTTTATAATTTACAATTATCGGTAGTTTCTATAACATTATCCCACCTGACTCCAGCGCCACCACTCGAGGTGACGTTTTTCTGAAACTATATGTACGGACTCCCCTTAATTCGTAATTTGCACCTTCTTTCAAAATTTGCGTTTTAATCCATAATTATATCCAATTTATTTTTCCTATGCAGCGCCCAAATATTTATTTTGATTATTATAAACAAATTCATTTCTTAAATATCCTTCTGTTTCTAATAAATACATACTTGTTTATTTAAAATATTATGTTATAATAATATACATTATCTACACACTTGTATATCCATTCATTTTTGAACTATTAATTTAAAAAATATTTAAATTAAATGCTCCCAGATTAATAATTTTTGAAAATCTTTTTAAATGTAATTCGTACTGTTAATGTGTAATTCGTATTGCCGTTACTGTTTATAATAGAATTATCTTAAAAATACAATAATTAATGTATTTAATTTTTAACCCATTATATATATCATATGGACATTTGGAAAAATGTATGCTATCCACATTATATTAAAATTTTATACTGTCAAAATGACGATTTAAGTATAAATTATGTTATATTTTTTTAAACAGTTTGTAAAAATTAATTTTTTTTAAATTCAATATGATCGCGGCACCCAAAGGAATAATTAGACATAGTGTTTGACTTTTTTATAGGTATTTAATAAATTTTTTAATGGTTTTAAAATTTAAGTCTTAGTAAAACTTTTTATTTTTTAACTCTTCTTATATCTCTCTTGTATTTTCGAAAAAATTAATTTTTTTTAATGAAAGTGATCGCGGAACCACACGGATTAATTAGAAATAGTGTTTAACTTTTTTATAGGTGTTCAATTACTTTTGTAAATGGTTTAACCTCGATTATTTAAAACGATTATTTATTTGTTTATCTCGATCAGTTATAACTGAAGGTAACATTAAGACTGGACATCATCAACACGAAGGGAATATTTTTTTTTGATTTCGTAATATGGGTTCCAGTAGATGATACCCCGTCGACCTGGAGGTAACAGTAGGGACCTGGACATCTTCTACAGGAAGAAAATTTTTTTTTTTGATTTCGTAATAAGTCTTTCAGTAGGAGTGGCCCCGATGACCTGGAGGTAACATTACCGACCTGGACATCATTTACAGGAAGAAATTAATATTTTTTTAATTTTGTTATGAGCTTTCCAGTAGATAATAATAAAAATAATAATAAATAGTAATAAAATAATATAAATAACATAAATACCATAAATACTATAAATACCATAATACATAATAATATAAACTACCTAATATATAAATAAATTATAATTATAAATGTATGATCAATATTTAATTATTCGGTTAAGTTTTTACATAAATTAGTTATATATATATATAGACAAAAATTAACCGACGCGGTGGCGGAGAGGCGGAGACGCACCTCGGCCGGTCACGGACGTTAAGCAGTATAGAGCGCGGTACCCAAGTGGAAGGGTGAAGTCGCTTGGCTTTCGTGACGGGTTAGGTGTTTTTTCACACTTCACAACGTGAGCGGGAGGTGTGAAACATTCGGTTTCGGTGTCAAGGCCTACGCAATGTGACTTTGACACCGAAAAGAATGTTTCGAATACACCGGCCATCTCGGGTGAGGTTTTCCCTGCTTCACAGGTTTCCCTCATCCACGGGCATAACCCCGGGCGAATGCGAGATCGTGGGGTTTTTAAGGGAGGGATAAAGCACCCACACATAGGTGGTAGGTGGACACCGGTAAAGTCCCCGAGGGGATAAACGGTAGGAAGTGCCAGGAAAAAAGAGGGCACAAAATCAAGAATAAAAAAAAAATATATATAGACAAAAATTATAAAAATATTTATACTATATTTTTTTATTTTATTTTATTTTTTTTATAAAGCATCCTATATTGATTTTCAATTATTTTAGATTATGTAGAAAGCGTTATGTGAAATTTTACATTTATTTTTCAGTTTTTTATTATGGGGTAATTTTTCAATAGTACTTTTTTGTATAGGTTCCATTATTGATTTTCAGTTATCCTGAGATTTTCATACATCGTTTTTAATAAAATTATATAAAACATTACTTCATCTACTAGGATAACAGAAACTCATTAACGTATTCTCTACACTGAGACGAACAATATAATAAATATTAAAATTATCCATAGTAAAAATTACTATATTGTGTAGGAAAACTGTGACATTCTAAAATTATGAGAGATTTTGTTACATTTATAATAAATATTACTTTAGATATAGCAATGAATCCAACATCACTTATCAAATATAACTATACATAACACTAACTAAAATTGCTATATTGGATAGTAAAAATTGTACTGTAGTAAAATTTATAAAATAAAGTTTTATAATATTTAATATGTAATGTTATAATCAATCTTACGTAAATAGCAAATTTTAATATCAAAATAACAAAAGTTCTTACACCCTATATAGAGAAATGTATACAGGGTGTCCCAAAAGTATGGACACACCTGAATATCTCGGAAAATAAGGGTGCTAGGAAAAAACTTTCAATATAAAAGCTTTAGGAAATCAAACGATGCATCTGATGGTGACCTTCAATTTGACCTTAAGCTTGACCTTCAAGGTTATTTGAAGGTCAAAGAGATTTTTTTAAATGGGAACCCCTATTTTTGACACCGAATTTAGAAAGAGCGAAAAATTTTACGTCCAAAGCGATGGTTTTCAATTTGTTAGAATGACCTTCAAAAGGTAAAAGGAAGGTTAAATATTGAAAAATCGTAAACAAGCTATTTTCTTTGAACTTTTTCGGATTTGTGGGCGAATAAATGTCAGAGTAGATTTTGGGATTAACAACCTTGAGTATCTCGACCTTGGAGTTAATTTTCAAGGTCATTCAAAGGTCAAAGTAAATTTTTTATGGACAGCCTTATTTCTGACACCGGATTCAAAGAGAGCGGAAAACGTAATGCCAGAAATGAGTCGCCTTGCCTCTCACGATGGGATGCTTGCTTAACGTGATTCTCCTTTGTCTCTCACGATGGAATGCTTAAGTAAAAAAGTAAAACTAAAAAATTTGCAAAATTGGAAAATTGGCAAAATTGGAAAATTTGCAAAATTGGAAAATTTGCAAAAGTAAAAAATTTACAAAAATGAAAAATTTGCAAAATTGAAAAATTTGCCAAAATGAAAAATTTGCAACAATGCAAGACAGGCTGGTGTCCTGCCGGTGAAGGCAAGACAGTCTGATCCAACCGGGTAAAATAAGCCCTGGATTTGGGTTTAGCAAGTCAAAATACACAAAAACCACGTACACTCATAAAAAACTGTTTTACTCCGAATCTTACCATTTTAATATGGATTTTATTCACCTTTTTCACGGTTTTTTATAACTTTAAAAAATTTTTGGGGATGCCTGAGAAAAAGCTACGTTGGATTCGGATTCAGCACGTCAAATACATAAGAATACATAGGTCTCGTTCCCAGAATAGACCACTTTTTTGAATGCTAGTGTCATTATTATAATAAGAGTATAACTAATAAGATTTCGTCAGTTTTAAGGAATAGATAAGCACGACTAATTCTAGCAAATTTATAAAAAAATAGCAAGATTGCAAATTTGAGAAAATGTTTAAATATGCAATAATGTGCAGATATTCAAACAATTAAGAGTTACACCGGGGGTACCCAGTTAAAATTCTGAGCCCATATTCGTGTACAACAACCCCGAAAACCTCGTGGGTAGTGTTTTCAGTGACTCTGAAAATTTCAACGAACAAGTTTGAATTTGGTCTATTAAAGCATTCATTCTGTTTTCAATTATTAGTTTTGTTTTACAATTCTCAACTTATTCTTCATTTCTTTTATTCATTTGAATATGAATCGTCTTTCAGAACGTGAACGAATAACCATTCTCATGATGAGAGGATGGGGTAACATGGTCAGGTCATATCGTCGAGTTGCGGCTTTATTTAATGCAGAATACCGTTTACCGTTGCAACCAGGAATTTCACAAAAAACAGTTGGAAAAACTATTTCTCGTTTTGAGCAAACTGGTAGTGTCAAAGATTGCCCCAAAAGTGGGAGGCCTAAGATTGCGACTGATGAAGAAACTTCTTTGAATGTGGCATTATCATTCATTGAAAATCCTGGAACCTCTATCAGGCAAGTATCTCGGGAAACAAATGTTTGTAGGACTTCCGTTCATAGAATTATGAAACTGTTGAAATTTCATCCATATAAAATCAAATTGGTACAAGAATTAAATGAGGATGATTTTGATCGAAGACTGGAATTTGCCGAATTAATGATGAACCGTATAGATGCGCGGCAAAATTTTTTAAACGAAATAGTATTTTCCGATGAATGTACTTTTCAGTTAGATGGCAACGTTAATCGTCACAATTGTAGGTTCTGGGCATCAGAGAATCCACACTGGTTTTTGGAATCACATACACAACATCCACAAAAACTAAATTTTTGGGCAGGTATCATAAACAATAGCATAGTAGGGCCGTTTTTTATAGAAGGTAATTTGACAGGAAAAAAATATCTAAACATGTTAAGGAATGAAATCGTACCTGCGGTTAATGAGATTGTCGGTGACAATTTTAACAACACTTACTTTCAACAAGATGGGGCGGCCCCTCATTATGCAATAAACGTGCGTAATTATTTAGATGAAACATTTCCAGGACGAGTAATTGGGCGTAGAGGAACTATTGAGTGGCCACCTCGTTCCCCTGACATGTCGCCACTACATTATTTTTTATGGGGCTACGTCAAAAACAAAGTGTATGCTACTAAACCTGCAAACTTGGAGGAATTACGACAACGTATTATTGACACGATACAGACAATCCCAAATGAAATGATTCGAAGAGCAGTTTCATCATTTTATGATCGCATGGGGCATTGTCAACTAAAAAAAGGAGGGCATTTCGAGCAAGAACTTTAAATGGTAACTGACGATTTCTGAAAGAATTTTCATCTTGCCTTCACAGGCCAGACACCAGCCTGTCTTGCCTTTAACGGCCGGACACCAGCCTGTCTTGCCTTCACCGGCTAGACATCACGTCAATCGTGAGAGGCAAGGGGACTCACGTTAAGCAAGCTCCCCATCGTGAGAGGCAAGGGGACTCACGTTAATCAAGCACCCCAAAGGAAACAGAACTTACTACGTCCACGTCGTTGTTTCTGGGTAGCGCTAAAAGTAAGGTTAGTAAATTTACGACAATAGTTTCTAAGTGTTTACGAAATTTAACCTTCAATTAACTTTCTCATGTTCACAACGAAAAACTGTAAAATATCATTTCTGGTATTACGTTTTCCGTTCTCTTTGAATCCGGTATCAGAAATAAGGCTGTCCATAAAAAATTTACTTTGACCTTTGAATGACCTTGAAAATTAACTCCAAGGTCGAGATACTCAAGGTTGATAATCCCAAAATCTACTCTGACATTTATTCGCCCACAAATCCGAAAAAGTTTAAAGAAAATAGCTTGTTTACGATTTTTCAATATTTAACCTTCATTTTACCTGTTGAAGGTCATTCTAACAAATTGAAAACCATCGCTTTGGACGTAAAATTTTTCGCTCTTTCTGAATCCGGTGTCAAAAATAGGGGTTCCCATTTAAAAAAATCTCTTTGACCTTCAAATAACCTTGAAGGTCAAGCTTAAGGTCAAATTGAAGGTCACCATCTGATGCATCGTTTGATTTCCTAAAGCTTTTATAAGTTTTTTCCTAGCACCCTTATTTTCCGAGATATTCAGGTGTGTCCATACTTTTGGGACACCCTGTATACTACATTGTAACGAATCAATGTAATATTTGATTATATTACATTGCTCGTTACATTCTCTCTCTCTGTCTAGCCTGTGTATTAATATTTACAGATGTTACAGGTCGACGTTCGACGATTTTCGGCGATTTTCGCGGACCTTCGTAAAGGTAAAAGTAGGGAAGGAGAGAGAGAGTTTTCGGTTCGTAAGTGCGAGAGCACTTAGATTAAACTCAACCGTGGAGCAACTAATCTCAACCGCCGAGAGATTAAAATTCAACCGTGCGCTTAATTTGAACTATCGTGAGAAACCTTGTGATTTGTTTCTCCATATTTTGATCGCCCCGTGCTTGTGATCCTGGTGCTGTGCTGGTGATCCAGTGGAGTCATATTAGTTTGTTTAGCGACGACGCAGCCCAGGAAGCTAAAGGGTAGCGACTACGCAGACTTCGCCTGGTGGTTTATTCATCGATCGCGGCTCTCGCACTGTAAGTGCCAGTCTTGTAGTCTCTCTCTCTCTCTTTCTCTCTTTATTCCTCGCGTATACATCGACCTGCGTTTCGCGCGCTGCGACGCGCCTGTATTATTGTTTTTTTTCTGAATACATTTATTTTAATTATTAATTAAATATCGCATTGTTGCTTATTTAGTTGTTTACTCCTTTTTTTTTCGCGTTTCGCTAAGTAAAGATTACCGCCGCCTCCGCCTATACGGCTTATTATAGTCGTATTATTACTGAGCGGCTGATCGCGTAAATGAGACTATTATTTTAACGGTTCTGAATTATTATTATCTTATTTATTGTTATTAAAAATAGCAAAACCGTTACATGGCGCCCAACGTGCATGGTAATTAGCGATACGCATATGATTGACAATTAATAGTCTCAAAATTTAATTTCTAATATTTAAAAGTTTTAATTCAGTCAATAGGCGTGTTAAATTAAGAGATCTTATTTCGAGCATTTCGAGAGCGAGCGAGCGCATTGTTTACGTTTCGCGGTGATTCGCGGTGTTTACGCTGCGAATAATATTCGAATATTGTACTTTCTATACATTTCGAAATTATTCTTTTGAATCTTATATTATTCGAATTGTAAATCGATTTTCCTTTTCGGTTTAATTTTAGCGTATCGCGAATTAATTAATTATTTCGTGCTTCTTTAATTATTTAATTGTTTATTTAAATAATTATTAGCGACACCGCGGAAAATAAAATTATTGTTTTTTTAATAATTTGTCGTAAACTGTATAATCGCAATTTAGGTTGAGTTAGTCTATTTCGCGTGCGTGCGTGTAAGTGTGTGTGTGATTTACGCGGTAAATATAAGTATTGTAGCGTATCGCGGTACATGTATGTAGGTGTATGTAAGCGTGTGCGCAAATAAAGTAAATTAATTTTTTTTTTAATTTGAATTCAATTTAATTTTTTTTTGTTGTTATTATAAATTATTAAAATAATTTTTATAGCGTTTCTTCGCAATTTAAAATTTTGTCTTTTTTTAAATAATTATTATATTTAAACAATTTATTTTAAATTCTTCAAATTTCTTGTATATTAAATTCGCTAATTCAATTTAATTCTATTTTTTTTTTGTAAACAATTGAAAAATTTATTTTTAACAAATTACAGATTTGTAATATTTTGTTTTTTTTTACAAAGTGGTTGATCTTAGTAAATTTAATTTGGTTAAGCGAATTTGCGCATAATTTAATAGCGATTCGCAATTATTTTGTAATTTGTTTAATAAATTTTTTTTAATTGTGAGAATTTATTTTGCCAATAAGGCCTAAAATTTAAATTTTATTTAATTTTCATAATTCAAAATGGCGTGTATGAACGAGTGTGATTTCGATCAAACGTACGGAGTTGAGATCCAAGGATGGATTTTGAATTTAACAGCTGATCAATTCGATTCCGTCCTCGATCAGCTAGAATTGACGCGCGACGGTACGCCCTTTGTACGTGTAGACAGGTTATATAGGCGTTTACGCGGCGATTATACAGCCGCGGATTTCGTCCAGTCAACTAGTGACGATGATTTAGTTTCGCGGACTCGTCGTGAACAAAGACTCTGCACCATTTTGAAACATGCGAAATTTAGCGAAGAAGCGCAAGTACAGATTGCGCACAGACAATTTGAAAATCTCAATCGAGCGGATGAGAGCGGATTCTCTCCGCTTGCCAATAGCTCGAAGTCAAATGACGATCAACTTGCCGATTCCGATGCGGAATCGCAGCATAGCGAGGTTAACGCGGGAAATATCGCGGGGAACCTTGCGGAAAACGCGGCGGAAAACACCGCCGAAAATAATTGTAAATCAAATTTTGAATTGACTTCGATAAAAACGCTTAACACAACCATACCGGTAAGGCCAATTCCTACCATTTCGACCGCGATGATAACGACCGCTACTACAACTACGTACTCGACGACGCAAGCAGCGAGTACGCATTTACAATCAAGAGGTGCGATACCAAAAACGGTATTTTCTTCAAAAGAAAATAATAAAATAGATAATGATATCGTTTTATGTGCATTAGCTAATGGCGTAGTCTACAACGCTCCAAGGGGTTTAGCCCTGGAGTTGAGTAGAACGCAATCGCTTGCCTTTCAACAAGAGAAGGAGTTGAATTATCTAAGGCAGCAATTAGCGGATTTTGCGACGAGTACGCAGCTTCCGACGCAAACGTCAATTGCAGCGGAAAAGCAGCGGAAAAATCGCAAAAGTGTTAATTTTCAAGATAATTTTAATTTAAATTATTTTGAAACGAATAAGCATCCTGAAGCACCTCAAGCGGTATTACACACGCAAACGGAAAAGTCGCTTGGATCGCGTTTAAACGCAAACGCGTTAAATTTTCCGACTCCTACGTCAAATTTCTCGTCTCTGCCAGCTCCTGCGGATTGGCAAGAGTCTGGAAGGGGGGAAAATGTGCCTGTAGTTACAAGCGATCAACTTACGCAAATCTTGTCGAATATATCGACTAGAGCGCCTATACAGTCACATGACGTAGGTCGCACAGTTCGCCAGTGGAATATTAAGTTTTCCGGCGAAAAACGCGAAAGCATCGAGGAATTTATTCAGCGCGTAGAAGAATGTCGCAAGTTAGCGCATATTTCCGACGCGGATTTACTGAATGCTTTCTCGGAGTTGTTAACTGGCGTAGCGCTATATTGGTATCGCCAATCGCGGAAAGATTGGAATACTTGGGCTGATTTTTGCAATGCTGCTCGACGATGTTATGGCGTTGAGCAGAACTTTCAGCAGCGCTTAATGGCGGAAGCGCAAGCACGCAAGCAGGGTAGAGAAGAGCCTGCTCGCGATTACATTTTCTGCTTGCTAACTATATTTAGCAGAATGAATGCGCCTCCAAGTACGCAGTTTCAGCTAGACATGTTGTATGCTAACATGTTGCCGTCTGTTCGGAAGTTAGTTCCGAAAAAAAAAGTTACAAGCGTCGATAGGCTTGTGCAGCTAGCTCGTCAGGCGGAAGAGCTTATCGAGGAAGAGCGGAATTTTCCCGCGCCTCCGCCGCCAGAAAAGAGCGTTCTGCCTTCTGTGGCTTATAAGCAGCCAGATGCCAGAGGTAAGAAGGGCGGAAAAGCTGCTAGCGATGATGCTACGGTAAAAGTAGCGAGTATCGCAGAACCGACAATGGAAAATTTGGCCAAACTCTTAGAGAAGATGCTAGATGAAAGATTTAGCAAATATGCGAATTCGTTTGCGAATTCCGCCAATAAGAAAGGCCAAAACGCGCGTAATTTTAGTAAACCAGGTGCGCCGAAAGGAGCAAAGAATGTTTCTGATAAGCCATCTGGTGTGACTAGTACCGAGAGGAAGGATGATGGTAAACATAAATCATCCATTACTAATGGACAATCCGCGCGTAGTCGCAACCGCGATAAGAAAGCAGGTCCCAAAGAGCGTGTGTACTGCTATCGCTGCGGTTGGCCCGGGTATATCAAGACGGATTGTCCTGAGTGCTCGGGAAACGAGAAAAGGGGCGAATAGATAAGGTCCCTATCGCCCCAATTATTAGTGAGACCTCTGATGGTGATAAGTCACAATCAGTACCTGCGCAAACGGAAAAAGTGCCCTCGCTTTTGCCTGTCGGAGTGGACAGACAATCAGCGGAAAAAGGTGTTTGCGATTCCCGCGCTGAAACGCCAGTGGAGGAGGAAACTCCGCAGTTTACTCGCTGGTGGCTGCAGATTGGAATCGGTGGATTCCGCGTACGCGCTTTGTACGATTCAGGGGCGGCTCGCACGGTTATTAATTCCTTAGGCTTGCAAATAGCATCAGCCATAGGAAAACCGTTAACTCCTTACATTGGACCAGGTGCACGACTCGCTAACGGCCAACGCGCTCCAATACTTGGACGTTTAGAGCTGCCGTTTGATTTAGCGAATGAACGCCATTACTTAGATGTTTTAGTAATGAGCGATCTCGACGCCGATTGTATACTCGGTGCCGATTTTATTCGTGCGTTTAACGCTGTTTTGTTGCCGCGTGAAAATCAGTTGCTGATTGAAAACGTAGCTGACGCAATTCAGCTTGAAGTATCTGCTATCGGTATTGGTGAGGCCTGCTCACTAGCTGCCGTTGGCTTAGCAGATATTGACGAAGCGCAACGCAAACAACTCAATGAGTTGTTGGAAAAGCGTTTGACTGCTCCGAATGCAAAGCTAGGCTGTACTAACTTAGCTGAGCATGAAATTGATGTGGGCGGTTCGCGTCCCATCAAACAGCGCTATTATCCGGTGTCTCAGAAGATCGAGCAAGAGATGCACGCTCAAGTGCAACAGATGCTTGACGCGGGGATAATTCGCCCGTCAACGAGCGAATGGTCGAGCCCAGTAGTCATGGTGCGGAAATCTAACGGTACCTATAGATTCTGCATCGACTACCGAAAGCTCAATTCCGTCTCGAAGACCTGCGCTTATCCGCTTCCCTATATGGAGATTATTTTGCGTAAACTTCAAAGGGCACGCTACATAAGCACGCTGGATTTAAGCAGCGCATACCATCAGATTCCGATGAAAAAGGGATCGGAACATCTGACGGCTTTCACGGTGCCTGGCTTAGGCTTATATGAGTTTACTCGTATGCCGTACGGCGTGGCGGGGGGGCCCGCTACGTTCCAGCAACTCATTGATAGGGTGATAGGCCCTGAATTGGAACCGTACGCATTTTCGTATCTCGATGACGTTATTATCGTCACCGAGACATTCGAAGAGCATCTCAAATGGCTTGAGCATGTCCTAAAGCGGGTTGCCGACGCCGGACTTACAATTAACCGTGATAAAAGCGAATTTTGCCGCAGTGAGGTTAAATACCTTGGCGTATTGGTGAATCGCGATGGATTTCGCCCTGATCCGGACAAGATAGCGCCGATCGTGGATTATCCCGCGCCAACTAACCTCAAAAAGCTACGCTCTTTCCTCGGCATGGCTTCATGGTATAGAAAATTTCTAGAGGATTTTGCTACGCTTGCGGAACCGCTTACCAAGTTAACAAAGAAAAATGTTAAATTTGAGTGGGGCGAGGAACAACAGTTCGCTTTTGAACAAATCAAAGCGTTGATAGCATCTGCGCCTATCCTCCATCGGCCATCTTTCGAGCATCAGTTCGTTATTCAGACTGACGCTAGCGACACTGGCTTAGGAGCGGTTTTAACGCAAACTATCGACGGAGAAGAGCGAGTACTTAGTTTCGCTAGTCGTACGTTAAACGCGGCGGAACGTAACTACTCGGTTACCGAACGAGAGTGCTTAGCTGTATTATGGGCCGTGGAAAAATTCCGCTCATATGTAGAAGGTTATCGCTTTAAGGTTATAACAGACCATAGCAGTTTAAAATGGCTGTGTAACTTGCGTAACCCTACTGGACGCTTAGCGCGTTGGGCACTTAAGCTCCAAAGCTATGATTATGAGATCGAGCACCGCAAAGGATCTCTTAACGTTGTGCCTGACGCCCTCTCTCGTGCATTCGAAGACGACTCGGATTGCGACATCGCTGTCGTAAGTTTGCCGTACAATACACAAGATGAGTGGTATACGCAAAAACTTGCGAATGTCAGCGGAAATCCGGAAAAATACCAAGACTGGAAGGTGCTTGGAGGTAGATTATATCATTATAAGCCTGACCCTTCCATAGATGACTATTTCGAAGACGAAGACGCTTGGAAACTGGCGGTACCGCAGGAGAAACGTCAACAAGTTCTCTGCGAGAATCATGATGAGCCAACTGCTGGACATCTTGGCCGAAACAAAACGTATCAGCGGATAGCGCGATACTATTATTGGCCTGCGATGCTTAAAGATATCGCCGAATTTGTGCGGAATTGCTCGACTTGCCAGCAATGTAAAGTGCCACAGCAGGCTCCTGCAGGTTTCATGGGAAAACGTGTTATTTCGCGTCCATGGGAAACCGTTGCAGGTGATATCATGGGACCGTTTCCGCGTTCTTCGCATGGATTTGAATATCTTTTAATATTCATGGACTTATTCACTCGTTGGATAGAGTGTATCCCTATACGGAAAGCGAACTCGCATACCATTCGGCGCGAGCTGAATGAGCGCGTTTTCTTGCGTTTCGGCGTGCCTGATGTTTTTCATTCCGACAATGGCACGGAGTTTAAGAATGCTGCTATGGAGCAATTCTTAGCTGAACACGGCGTGGTTCATACTACGATTCCGCCTTACCATGCACAGGCGAATCCTGTAGAACGCGTTAATCGCACGATAAAAACGATGATTACTTCGTTTATCGAGGCGAATCATAAAACATGGGACGCTCACATCTCTGAGCTCATATTCGCGTATAATACCGCCGTGCAAGATTCTACCGGCGCAAGTCCTGCTTTCCTAAATATGGGAAGAAACCCTGTTCCGCCGAAAAGCTTGCGGAAAATAGAAGATCAAGCCGTCGCCGACAGCGAAGCCGCAGCAGCTGTTCAAAATTGGCAACAGCGTATGCAAACGTTGCCAGAGCTGCAAGCTCAAGCTGCTGAACGAGCGACATGCGCACAAGCCCGTCAGGCCGAATATTATAATTCAAAACGCCGCGATGTACAATTTGCCGTGGGACAAAAAGTTTCTAAGCGGAATCGTATACTTTCGTCCGCTGCCCAAGGCATAGCTGCTAAGCTAGCTCCGAAGTACATCGGACCTTTTATTGTTTCGGCGTTACTCGGCTCAAACGTGGTGGAGCTCATCAGCAATGATGGAAAAGAAGCAGGTAAATGCCACGTCAATGACCTGAAACCGTATTATGAGGACCAGACAGACGTAACTGAGGAGAGTAAATTAAATCGAGAGGATGCGACGAGGGACAGCGAGGGATTAAACGCAGAGCGAAGAGCTAGCGACGAGTCCAACGATAATGATCCTGTGAGCGCGAACGCACTGCGTAAGCGAGGTAGGCCGCGCAAAACTCGGGTAGTTGTTAGTCGTATGACCGCGGTTGACCGTGCCCCTTCTAACGAGCGATTGAAGGCAAACGCTAATGTACACGCGAATCCTTCGACAACGGGAAATAGGCGCGGAAGACCGAAAGGGGTGAAGAACAGGCCCGTATCCCCGGTAGAAACGATCGAACGGCGCACTCGGTCGCGAAAACCGTAAAATTCCCTTCGAGCGATTGATGTATTTACGCGTACCGTTCTCTGAATCTGTAATTTTTATAATCTTTTTCATTCTGTCATTTGTATAAAACACGGTCTGATATTTGCTAACCTGTTCCAGAATTATGTCTGATGAATTGCGCAAGTCGCTTATTGATGCGGATATCGCTGGAGACGCCGTGTCAAGCTCAGGCACGTCAACGCCTGAAACGGTAATCGAGGTGAGCGCCTCCGATCAATCAGGTCCTTCCGACCTGCAAGGTTGGTGGACTCAGTTGGAGGCCAAATTGCAGCAAGTTCGCCAAGCCTCACGAGAACTTCGTCGGATGGAGACGGAGGTACTAGCGGAGTACGACCGCTTCTGCGAGAAATTTGGCGATGACGCTACTCAAGCGTCTGGCAATTGGCCTAGATCAATTGAGGTGCGAAGACGCTGCCAAATGGCCTATGATGCAGAGAGACAGCGAATTCGCGAAGAGACTGACCTCTCAGAGGCTGAAACGCAAGCGCGAGAAGCCATCAGTCGCTTCCAACGCGATTCAGAGCTCGGAGTTGCTCCCCTCTTAAATAGAGTATACCATATGGGGAAGCGATCCGCTGAAGCGCGATGGGCGGCGCTGGCGGAAGGATCCGCTTCTGGCGGAGAACAACCGGCAGGATCAAACTCGGCAATCCAGGAAGCTGAGGAAGCACTGGCGACGTTCCGACGGCAGAAGGAACGACAGGCGGTCTGCCTTCAGCAGCGGCTCGATGCGGTATTAGCTCGGAAAGCTCAGGCAGAGGGCAAAACAGTGCGTAGTCGCAAGTGCTACGTCTGTGGGTTGCCAGGTGTAGCGCGTGGACGCGAATGCCCGAATCGGGTCAACCATGCCACCTATGAGTGACCACGCCAATATTTTTTAAACGAAATAGTATTTTCCGATGAATGTACTTTTCAGTTAGATGGCAACGTTAATCGTCACAATTGTAGGTTCTGGGCATCAGAGAATCCACACTGGTTTTTGGAATCACATACACAACATCCACAAAAACTAAATTTTTGGGCAGGTATCATAAACAATAGCATAGTAGGGCCGTTTTTTATAGAAGGTAATTTGACAGGAAAAAAATATCTAAACATGTTAAGGAATGAAATCGTACCTGCGGTTAATGAGATTGTCGGTGACAATTTTAACAACACTTACTTTCAACAAGATGGGGCGGCCCCTCATTATGCAATAAACGTGCGTAATTATTTAGATGAAACATTTCCAGGACGAGTAATTGGGCGTAGAGGAACTATTGAGTGGCCACCTCGTTCCCCTGACATGTCGCCACTACATTATTTTTTATGGGGCTACGTCAAAAACAAAGTGTATGCTACTAAACCTGCAAACTTGGAGGAATTACGACAACGTATTATTGACACGATACAGACAATCCCAAATGAAATGATTCGAAGAGCAGTTTCATCATTTTATGATCGCATGGGGCATTGTCAACTAAAAAAAGGAGGGCATTTCGAGCAAGAACTTTAAATGGTAACTGACGATTTCTGAAAGAATTTTCATCTTGCCTTCACAGGCCAGACACCAGCCTGTCTTGCCTTTAACGGCCGGACACCAGCCTGTCTTGCCTTCACCGGCTAGACATCACGTCAATCGTGAGAGGCAAGGGGACTCACGTTAAGCAAGCTCCCCATCGTGAGAGGCAAGGGGACTCACGTTAATCAAGCACCCCAAAGGAAACAGAACTTACTACGTCCACGTCGTTGTTTCTGGGTAGCGCTAAAAGTAAGGTTAGTAAATTTACGACAATAGTTTCTAAGTGTTTACGAAATTTAACCTTCAATTAACTTTCTCATGTTCACAACGAAAAACTGTAAAATATCATTTCTGGTATTACGTTTTCCGTTCTCTTTGAATCCGGTATCAGAAATAAGGCTGTCCATAAAAAATTTACTTTGACCTTTGAATGACCTTGAAAATTAACTCCAAGGTCGAGATACTCAAGGTTGTTAATCCCAAAATCTACTCTGACATTTATTCGCCCACAAATCCGAAAAAGTTTAAAGAAAATAGCTTGTTTACGATTTTTCAATATTTAACCTTCATTTTACCTGTTGAAGGTCATTCTAACAAATTGAAAACCATCGCTTTGGACGTAAAATTTTTCGCTCTTTCTGAATCCGGTGTCAAAAATAGGGGTTCCCATTTAAAAAAATCTCTTTGACCTTCAAATAACCTTGAAGGTCAAGCTTAAGGTCAAATTGAAGGTCACCATCTGATGCATCGTTTGATTTCCTAAAGCTTTTATATTGAAAGTTTTTTCCTAGCACCCTTATTTTCCGAGATATTCAGGTGTGTCCATACTTTTGGGACACCCTGTATACTACATTGTAACGAATCAATGTAATATTTGATTATATTACATTGCTCGTTACATTCTCTCTCTCTCTGTCTAGCCTGTGTATTAATATTTACAGATGTTACAGGTCGACGTTCGACGATTTTCGGCGATTTTCGCGGACCTTCGTAAAGGTAAAAGTAGGGAAGGAGAGAGAGAGTTTTCGGTTCGTAAGTGCGAGAGCACTTAGATTAAACTCAACCGTGGAGCAACTAATCTCAACCGCCGAGAGATTAAAATTCAACCGTGCGCTTAATTTGAACTATCGTGAGAAACCTTGTGATTTGTTTCTCCATATTTTGATCGCCCCGTGCTTGTGATCCTGGTGCTGTGCTGGTGATCCAGTGGAGTCATATTAGTTTGTTTGGCGACGACGCAGCCCAGGAAGCTAAAGGGTAGCGACTACGCAGACTTCGCCTGGTGGTTTATTCATCGATCGCGGCTCTCGCACTGTAAGTGCCAGTCTTGTAGTCTCTCTCTCTCTCTTACTCTCTTTATTCCTCGCGTATACATCGACCTGCGTTTCGCGCGCTGCGACGCGCCTGTATTATTGTTTTTTTTCTGAATACATTTATTTTAATTATTAATTAAATATCGCATTGTTGCTTATTTAGTTGTTTACTCCTTTTTTTTTCGCGTTTCGCTAAGTAAAGATTACCGCCGCCTCCGCCTATACGGCTTATTATAGTCGTATTATTACTGAGCGGCTGATCGCGTAAATGAGACTATTATTTTAACGGTTCTGAATTATTATTATCTTATTTATTGTTATTAAAAATAGCAAAACCGTTACAACATATATTAATATTTGTATAATAACTTTTTAATTTAAGGCTATTCTAATTACTCCGTTCGTCCAATAGGTGGCGTGTATAAAATTTTCTATTTTTCCAGTTCTTCTCGCAAATGCTCAAAAATGTGTCAATTAGTATATAAGAAAAAACAAGATATTTAGTTATTATGCGAAAATGTATCTTCCGTTCAGCGTATTACAATGATAGCGATTGAAATAATATTTAAGTTTGTAACTAATAATTGTAATGAATAAATATATGCGAGTGAATAAAAATTGCGATCAACTGCGTAAGAAAAGTATATAATTGAATCTCCAAATATTAAATGTTTCTGTAGTACTTAATTGACAAAAGGAATTCCCCCAATATATACATTCTATTTCGAATTAATTAAAAACAAAATATAATTCATTTTTACTTCCTTAAATTCGCATTTAAAAAATACCAGATTGAACAATAAAATTTGCTGACTTATATAATAAAAATTACTATATTGAATTTCAAAAATTACGATATTGGATATTAAAACATATTATATCTAAATTTTACTATAAAACATAGCAAAAATTATTATATTGCTCAGATGTCACACTTTTCCTATACAATATAGTAATTTTTAATATAGATTATTTTAATATTTATTATAATATTTTTCTCAGTGTATAAAAAGTGCTATTACCAAATTACCAATAACACACAAATTAATAAGTACTGCTAAATAAATAAAACAATTATTTGCAAAGGATGTATACATATCACATGACAATAAAAATTCAATAAGAATTTCTTTATGAAAAGTGCTATTGCAATAATAATTAAACTCTATTTCATACAAAAATAATTATTTTTATAGATAATTTCTATTTTTTTAATATTATCATTT
The DNA here is from genome assembly GCA_026168455.1 of Theocolax elegans. Classification (NCBI taxonomy): domain Eukaryota; kingdom Metazoa; phylum Arthropoda; class Insecta; order Hymenoptera; family Cerocephalidae; genus Theocolax; species Theocolax elegans. Next base: position 70,154,324 of record CM047425.1, read on the forward strand.
TAATACATCGTATAATAATAAATTCATTAATTATTATACATATGATAATAAATCTATATGGGTACACTTTAATAAATAATATTTGAATGTAGTTAAATAATAAAATATTTTTTAGTTTAATTTAATATTATCTACTATATAATGATTTTTCATCGAGCGAGCGTGAGCGAGTGAGGATTTTAGCTAGTACTTGATTAATATTTATTTAGTCTTCAAACAATTTTGCACTATCACTAACTTATGCCTCATAAACCTCATAAAATCACTAATTTTCACGTAGTTTAGGACATAACTTACACCAGCGGTGTAATATATAATATATATATATATATATATATTGTAAAGGTAAGCTACATACTCTTATGCGTATGAAGCTATACCTTATAACGAGCGCGAGTGACGATCGGAAAAGCTCGTAGGTGATCGGGAAAGCCCGCGCGTAAGCCGCGTAAGGACTAATAATGGTCCGACGCGCAAGCCGACTGAGGAGAGTATATAGAGAGTTTATGCGAGTCATCGTAGATAGACACGTCGCCGGTAACGCCTTCCTTGCTTTTTCGTGGCAAGAGAACAATTATCGTTAACACGGATTCTTGCTCGGGGTCTGGGTTTCGCGCCGTGAAGAGTGAGTGACTTGGTGGAGTGAGCGTGCTGGTGTTAAGTGCACAGCTCCAGCGACTCCCAGGAACCTACGAGGACGGCGAAGTTGCCGCGCGCGAGAGCCCGACGGAGAGAGGGGAAACAGGCGAAGTCGAACGCATCGACGGGGAGAATCGAGATTTAAGGTACGTGGTGCACCACTCGCGAGCCGCCGACGCCGTAAAGACTCTCTCTTTACGGCTATAACTTTAAGTTAGGAGTCGACGGATCTCGCCCGCGCGCGACGGCGAGGAAGCTAACGGGCGACCGCGTACGCGTGCTAGAAAGCGAGACACCTCGTCGCGAGACCTCACGCGGCCTATATACGGCTTTTGTTAAATCTTTGTTCTTTGTTAAATTTTATATCTATTTCTTTAACTTGAATAAAATTCATATGTAATCAATATCCGAGTACGAGTTTGATTATTGATTACCGGCGTATGTTATTCCCGTTATCCCGAATACCGCCCTCTCCGTTTCAGGAGCGGCCGAGGTAAACTTACCGCGAATTTATCCCTTTTATTCGCGGTCCTTTTCAGCTCACGACGTTTTAGCTGTACAAAGACGCAAGATCGGCAAGTGATCTCGCGGTTGTTAACGGACATCGCAACGGTAAGTCGTGCGCGGGGTTCACTGATTTGAATCCGCCGCGCACTCTCGGAGCACCGCCTAGGGAGTATAACTAGGCAGTGCCGTAGCAACCGATCCCTTTACCCTTACCGACGCGAAAGATTGTACCCCGTTACAATATATATATATGTGTGTGTGTGTGTGTGTGTGTGTGTGTGTGTGTGTGTGTGTGTGTATGTGTGTGTTTATGAACAATTAACTTAACAAAAAATAGTAAAGTACATTTACTTAATTGTAGTATTTAGTAAAAACTTATTAAAATTTTAGATTATTTTAAACGAATCTAAATAGAACTTCACCTCCTAAAATTAATTTATTTAATGATGAAGGATCATCGCCAAAAGTTCTATATGTCATTAATATTTTGTACTTTTAGAGTAATATAACTTTCTTCTTAAATAAATAAATTTTTTTATTAATTTTTATTAATTTTATAGAACTATTTATATAATTTTAGTGGCATATAAATAAAAATCTATTTCTTCCATTTCTCCCGTAATTCGTAATTTGTACCCTCTTTCAAAATTTGCGTTTTAATCCATAATTATATCCAATTTATTTTTTCCTTTAGTTACAGAGCCCATATATTTATCTTGATTATTATAATCAAATTCATTCTTTAAAAAACCTTCTGTTGCTAATAAATACATACTTGTTTATTTAAAATATTGTTTTCTATAAATATATATAATCTACTCACTTATATATCCATACAATTTTTAAATATTGATTTAAATAATATTTAAATTAAATGCTACTAAAATAATAATTTACGAAAAACTTTTCAAATGTAATTCGTATTTTATATTGCCACTGTTAAAATTTGAATTTTCTTTTGCCATTACTGTTTGTAATAGAGTTATCTTAAAAATGCAATAATTAATGTATTTAATTAATAACTTATTGTATATGTCACATATAGATATTTGGAAAAGTGTATGTTATACTTGATTAATATTTATTTTATCTTCGAAAAATTGTGCATTTTTTTTAAAAACATTACATTAAATTTTAGGTTTGTTTTTCTTTTATGAGTTTTACCAGGAATAAGTAAACTAATACACATTCTTTCAAGTTATATTCACAACTTTTTTTTCGCACGGAAAAAATACATATATTATCTATTTTTGAAAAAGCAAATTTAAAATATATATATATGGGCTATTTCGCGTCAAGTGGTATGATGAAAATTTTAAATCGCTCCAAAATTTGAGAACAGGCTGGAAATATCTTCCAGAAGATAGAAAAAAAATTTTAAGTATTAAAAATAATTTGCCTAAGAGTTATTCCACCATGATAAATGGAAATTTTTCAATTTTTTAGAAACATTACTATATTTATAGTCATTTATCTCAAAATCTATTGATTTTTTTGAAAAAACATAATAAACAACTTTTCTTCAAAATAATCTTTAGCACTTATCTACCTGGGTTACAATTCTTAATTTTAAAATCTCGAAGAGATAGAAAGCCCGGAAATATTGAATATCAAAAAGGCGACCACGCCACAATCGATTTTGATCTAACACCGCTTAAAGGATCACATTTTTCGAGAGCTTTCGAATGGCGGTGGTTAGCTTATTGGCCAAGACCGCTGTTAAGTTATGCCTCATAAACATCATAAAATCACTAATTTTCATGTATTTTAGGGCATAACACATACACACACACTCACAACGCACACACACACGCGCACACGCACACACACTTGTATATATGACATATATATATATAACATAAATATATATAACATAAATATATATAACATAAATATATATATATATATATAACATATATATATGACATAGATATATATATATAAAACATATATATATTTTTCCAGATTTTTTCGGGACAATTATTTTAAGTTACAGACAGTCAAAGTTGACATTTTAGCACTGTTCTGCATTACATGCCCATTTTCATGAATTTGTAGCTCCCAGGTGATGCATTTTTCACTAAAAACATAAATATGATTTTTTTTGTAAAATTTTCTGAATTTTTCATTAAAAATACTTTCAAAGTCATAAATGTATGCTGTCACACTCTTGTAAGCCATTTAAACCTTAAATAGTGAAAATCAGCAATTCTGCTCCGGACGTTGGACACCTAATGCTTTCTAAAAGATGTCTTTTTATAGTCAGAAACTGCCTATAAATTTCCAGAGTGGGTCTAAATCATTAAGATTACTTATGGTCAAGATATCTGGAAAAAGTGCCCGAAATATTAGTAGAAATGTATATTTGTTGCCTTATAACGATGAATCTATTAGCATAATCATTGCAAAAAAAATTTATGCACTTACCTTGGAATGGTAGAAAAGTATCTCTACTTGTTTCAGTATCCATCTAATCCCCTGTCAGCTGCTAAAAATTCAAATATTATTATACAATAATAAAAAATTAATTTTTAAACATTGTAACGGTATTAATTATTAAAAGACGTTTTGAATTGAAGTAATATCGTTTAGTAAACGCGAGTATTCGACATAATAACTTTTCGCGGAAACGGCGCGGCGAACGAATAAAGATCCGTGCGTAAGGGAGGGAGAGAGGACCTATAGATGGCCCACGGAAAATTCAGTACGGCGAAGGACTACCAACGCTACGGTTTAGCTGGGCCGAGCTACAAGCGAATAGGCGAAACGTGTGAGGGAATTCCACCGCGACGCGAACGAGCGATCGAGAATCGGTACGTTTCCCGGGGTACGCGTGCTATTGCCGGAGACGCGAGGAAACACAGCGAATCCAAGGAAGCGAGGCTCGACATAGTGGTTCGTGTGGGTATCGTGCCACGAAAGAGACGGTGCGCGACGTGCTCCGCCGTCTCTTCTTCTGTGACTTTCCTTGGTCATTGCCTCGACGAGAAGGCTACCTGCCCGACAGGCGGTTAGGAGGCCTAAGGCGTAGTTGGCGTCCGGGGCATTGTAAGGACGCCACATCAAACGTAAGTCGGGATAAGATTCCACGTTGCAATATAGCGCGATCGCGAGGGGATTATCGTTGCCAGCGAGCAACGCGTTCGTAAATCGAGAGCGAGGGAGAAGGGACGACTCGGCCAGCGACTCCCGTCTCTCTCATTCTCATACTTAGAGATAAATCTCGTTAGGCTTTCCTCGCGATATAGTTCTGGACGATCCCGCCGAGGGATCGACGCGACTTCATGTGAGACACTAATCGAGACTTCGCGCAACGTCTATACGAAACAACCACACACCTTATTGTATTTCTTTGTAACCTTCTTTAGTTGTAACCCGTTTATTCTTTGATTTCGTTTAATAAATCAAACATGATTAATTCTTCAACTTGAGTTCATTTACTTTTGCATGTGTGTGTCGTGTTGTCAATTAAATTCGGAATATTTTAAAACCACCTGGTAGAGGCGAGACTCACGCCGGGTAATTAGCCTTTCGAGTGCGTGTACTCGGAGGCTAAGGTAAAAGTAAGGACGAGACACAAAGACGGAGAGCGCGGTGCTCCCCGTGTCATCATCCCCGGACGGCACGGAAAAGCCGCCCGATTTAACGGAGGTACCGGTAGTGCACAGTGCGGCCGTGGTAAGCACATCGGTACGCGCGGGCCGCATTGACCACATCGAGGGAGGTAGAGATCCCATACCGTGGCCCTTGCGGCCATGTTTCTAATTTCGGCCTTAACTAGAGGCAGATTCCGTTACAACATTTATAATGCTGGATTTTCAATTTTATAACCACCTCAAGAATTATGATACCAATCTGAAGGATTACTATAAATATATTAACATTAATATTACAATAACTAAATATCCGTATCTAATACAAAAAGTATATAAATAAATCAGATCTGAGATTATAATGAGTAATATGATTACGTGCCGCGCGGGGTGTCCTGTTCCCGTATGCGGCACGTCCCCCGGGTGTCGGATGGGGGAAAGCTCGTCACGCTTGCGTGAAGGGTAGAGGTAAAACAAAATAGCCTCCGTGGACCAAACAGTTCGTCGGGTGGGAGGAAAAGGGTGCTATTTCGAAATAGCGGTGAAAAAGGTTCTAATTCGAATGAGCGGTGAAAAAGGTTCTAATTCGAATGAGCGGTGAAAAAGGTTCTAATTCGGATGAGCGGTGAAAAAGGTTCTAATTCGAATGAGCGGTGAAAAAGGTTGTAATTCGGATGAGCGGTGAAAAAGGCTCTAATTCGGATGAGCGGTGAAAAAGGTTCTAATTCGGATGAGTGATGGAAAAGGTACTACTTCAAAAGAGCGATAAAAAGGTCTGAAGTTGGATGAGCGATAATTAAAGAAAATATATTTATCCCTGCAAACAAACAAAAAAGCTAAGTGGATTAATTATAATTTTTTAATTTTATTAATAAGCTTAGAAAAAAAATAGATTTATTTATGACAATAATTTATTAAATAAAAATAAATGCTAATTCAATAAACTATAATAAAAACAATAATATTCACTAGGAATTAGTTTTTTTTTGTATCAAACTATTGATATCTCTTTTTTTTTTCTTGATCCAAGGGCAAGATTTCATTGTAACAGCATTCCAATTTTTGCTGTTTCAAAGCACCACTCAATATTTTACCTGCATCTTCATAATTGTATTTATAAGAAATTGAAGATTTGGTAACAATTATTTCACATAATAGAGAAATTTTTATTTTTTTCCAAAAATTTTTGTCAGGTAAGTCCGAAAAATTAAATATATCTGACTGATTAATTTGATTAACCGTATAGTTGGGTGGTGTAATTTTGAGCTTTCAATTATAGTATACCATGATTTTTGATCTAGTGAATATTATTGTTTTTATTATAGTTTATTGAATTAGCATTTATTTTTATTTAATTAATTATTGTCATAAATAAATCTATTGTTTTGTAAAACTTATCGTGAAGCCAAATATCAAATTCAATTATAGATTATACAAGTTAAACGTGTGAACCTGTTAAAAATCAAAAAAACTTATTGATAAAATTAAAAAATTATAATTAATCCACTTAGCTTTTTTGTTTGTTTGCAGGGATAAATATATTTTCTTTAATTATCGCTCATCCAACTTCAGACCTTTCTATCGCTCTTTTGAAGTAGTACCTTTTCCATCACTCATCCGAATTAGAACCTTTTTCACCGCTCATCCGAATTACAACCTTTTTCACCGCTCATTCGAATTAGAACCTTTTTCACCGCTCATCCGAATTAGAACCTTTTTCACCGCTCATCCGAATTAGAACCTTTTTCACCGCTCATTCGAATTAGAACCTTTTTCACCGCTCATCCGAATTAGAACCTTTTTACCGCTCATTCGAATTAGAACCTTTTTCACCGCTCATCCGAATTAGAACCTTTTTCACCGCTCATTCGAATTAGAACCTTTTTCACCGCTATTTCGAAATAGCACCCTTTTCCTCCTACCCGACGAGTTGAAGAAGGATGATGAGCAAGCGAATGGAATACGGATTTTGGAGGGTAGGCCACCAAGCGCTTCGTTCTACGAACACGTCAGAGGTGGGGCCCTCAAAAGAAAACCCCCAACAGCAGCCGTCGTTATAGATGTTGAGTGTTGCATCCGCAAACAGGTTACGAAGCGGCATCGTTACCAGCCTTGGTAGTGACATCAGTGGCATCTCTGCCTACAGTAAGGAATCTCAAGAGAAGATAGAAATATTCCGCAAGGAATACGAGAAGGTAGAGAAGGCGCAAGAGGAGATCGACTCCACCTACGACCACCTAAAGAGCGAACTGCAAAGTAGCCTAACATCTCCATGGTCGTGAAGATAGGGCTGAAGACCGTAGACACTCTTGTACAAGAGTTCTACGGGAAAACCAAGAAGATGTTTTCGGCAGTCGACGATTACAAGTGCCAAGTCGAGGTTTATCGAGTTGGTCACGAGAATCGTCGGCGGCCTAAGAGAAGAGGCATAATAGCTAAAGCCGTCTTTACGGCTACAGCTAGAATGCAGGCTCAAAAGAGAAGTAGAGAGGGTCCCCAAAGCCCCCCCCCCCCGAGGTCTCTAAGAGCCGCAAGAAGAATAAGCCTCGAAAGGAGGTACCACCACGTGGCATGGATAAGGAGCAATCCAAGTCCGCGTCAGTGGCGGGAAAAAAGCCGACAGTCAAATCGGGTCAGGCGCCTCTTGATACGAAAAAGCGCCAGATGGCGCCGGTATCCACCCTGCTGGTCACTGTCGCGAGGGACCGTACGTTTGCTGATGTCTTGGGGAAGCTCCGAAAGGAAGTCAACCCAGACGACAGCGGCGCCCAGGTTCTGAGCGTACGGCCGACATGGCGGGGAGATGTCCTGCTCCGGCTGGGCAAGAAGACGGACGCAACAGCATTCGCGGAGAAAGTCCGCACGGCTACTAAAGGTATGGGAGAAGTTAGGATCCGAGATCGAAGGGTGACCCTGGAGATCAGAGACCTGGACGCTTTCACAACGAGGGACGAAGTGGTGGCAACCCTAGATAAAGTTCTCGCGTCTCCGCCTGAGAGCCGAGAGGTGAAGCTTTTGGGTCCCAACCGCAATCAACAAAAGACAGCCATCGTGAAGCTAGATCGCGAGACCGATGATAAGCTAAAGTCGATGCGACATCTTTGCGAGTGGCCAGGTCCTCGTCATGCTACAAGTGCGGCGAGCCTGGACACAACCTTAAGAATTGTAAGAGTGCTCCCCAATGTTTCCTTTGTCCTTCAAAGGGTGCTCAGGGAGTATCTCACATGGCGGGGTCCGGAGCCTGTGCCATCTTTCGGCGCGCGTTCGAAACCGCAAGGAAGGTCGTTTCACGATAAGTGGCAGTCTCAACGTGGGAGGATAGAATAAGTAACGAATGACGCATGTCACAGACACGTCTCCCAGCTTGAAGTAATGTGAAAAACAGTTCCGGACTGGGCAGGTGAAAGCGTTGGGTTTGGAGTTTTAGCCGGTAAGAATCCGGCACTGGCAACGAGTGTGGATCCTCGTCGTCGTCTTATGCAAGATGTCTCTAGTTTCCCACGAAAAAAAAAAAAAATATGATTACGTGTCAGTGACAAGTTTGTGAAATTCAAACAATGTATTGCTGAATAATAATAATAATAATAATAATAATAATAATAATAATAATAATAATAATAATAATAATAATAATAATAATAATAATAATAATAATAATAATAATAATAATAATAATAATAATAATAATAATAATAATAATAATAATAATAATAATAATAATAATAATAATAATAATAATAATAATAATAATAATAGTAATAATAATAATAATGACCGCGCGGGGTTTCCTGTTCCCGTATGCGGCGCGTCCCCCGGGTGGCGGATGGGGGAAAGCTCGTCACGCTTGCGTGAAGGGTAGAGGTGAAACAAAATAGCCTCCGTGGACCAAACAGTTGAAGAAGGATGATGAGCAAGCGAATGGAATACCTATTACCCCAAGCGGGCAGCTCCAAACAAGGAGTCAATCCCGCCGTCGGTTCCGATCGGGTGAAAGCCCCGGTGGCCGGCGCTGGCCTCACGGATTTTGGGGGAGGCCACCAAGCGCTTCGTTCTACGAACACGTCAGAGGTGGGGCCCTCGAAAGAAAACCCCCAACAGCAGCCGTCGTTACAGATGTTGAGTGTTGCATCCGCAAACAGGTTAAGAAGCGGCAGCGTTACCAGCCTTGGTAGTGCCATCAGTGGCATCTCTGCCTATAGTAAGGAATCTCAAGAGGAGATCGAAATATTCCGCAAGGAATACGAGAAGGTAGAGAAGGCGCAGGAGGACATCGACTCCACTTACGACCATCTAAAGAGCGAACTCCAGGCTATGTTGGCCGCTTGTGCAAAGCAGCCTAACATCTCCATGGTCGTCAAGACAGGGCTGAAGACCGTAGACACTCTTGTACAAGAGTTCTACGGGAAAACCAAGAAGATGTTTTCGGCAGTCGACGATTACAAGTGCCAAGTCGAGGATTATCGAGTTGATTACGAGAATCGTCGGCGGCCTAAGAGAAGAGGCATCATTGCTAAAGCCGTCATCGCGGCTACAGCTAAGATACAGGCTCAAAAGAGGAGTAGGGAGGGCCCTCAAAGCCCACCCGAGGCCTCTAAAAGCCGTAAGAAGAAGAAACCTCGCAAGGAGGTACCACCACGTGGCACGGACAAGGAACAATCCAAGTCCGCGTCAGTGGCGGGGAAAAAGCCGACAGTCAAGTCGGGACAGGCGCCTCTTGATAGGAGAAAGCGCCAGACGGCGCCGGTATCCACCCTGGTGGTGACTGTCGCGAGGGACCATACGTATGCTGAAGTCTTGGGGAAGCTCCGAAAGGAAGTCAACCCGGACGACAGCGGCGCCCAGGTTCTGAGCGTAAGGCCAACAGGGCGGGGAGATGTCCTGCTCCGGCTGGGCAAGAAGACGGACGCAACAGCATTCGCTGAGAAAGTCCGTACGGCTACTAAAGGGATGGGAGAAGTTAGGATCCGAGATCGAAGGGTGACCCTGGAGATCAGAGACCTGGACGCTCTCACAACGAGGGACGAAGTGGTAGCGGCCCTAGATAAAGTTCTCGCGTCTCCGCCTCAGAGCCGAGAGGTGAAGCTTTTGGGCCTAAACCGCAGTCAACAGAAGACAGCCATCGTGAAGCTGGATCACGAGAGCGCTGACAGGCTGAAGTCGATGCGGCAGCTCTGCGTCGGCTTCGTAAGCTGTCGCGTTCGGGATCGAGTCTTGGTCGAGAGGTGCTATCGGTGCCTAGACTTCGGCCACACGAAACGGAATTGTAAGGGAGTGGACAGGTCCTCGTCGTGCTACAAGTGCGGCGAGCCTGGACACAACCTTAAGAATTGCAAGAGCGCTCCCAAATGCTTTCTTTGTCCATCAAAGGATGCTGAGGGAGTGTCTCACGTGGCGGGGTCCGGAGCCTGTGCCACCTTTAGGCGCGCGCTCGATACCGCCCGAAAGGCCGCTTCACGATAAGTGGCAGTCTCAACGTGGGAGGATAGAATAAGGAACGGATGACGCATGTCACAAGACACGCCTCCCAGCTTGAAGTAATGTGAAAAACAGTTCCGGGCTGGGCAGGTGAAAGCGTTGGGTTTGGAGTTTTAGCCAGTAAGAATCCGGCACTGGCGACGAGTGCGGACCCTCGTCGTCGTCTTATGTAAGATTTCTCCAGTTTCCCACGAAAAAAAAAAAAAAAAAAAAAAAAAAATAATAATAATAATGAAGATACTTTTATAGTAATCCTTAAGATTAGTATTATAATTCTAGTAAGGGTTGTAAAATTAAATATCCAGCATTATAAATGTTTAAAAATTATTGTTCTGATTATATAATATTATTTGTATATTTAGCAGCTTACGGGGGATTAGATGGATACTGAAACAAGTGGAGATACTTTTCTACCCCTCCAAGGTAAGTGCATAAATTTTTTTGCAATGATCATGCTAATAGATTCATCGTTATAAGGCAACAAATATACTTTTCTATTAATATTTCGGGTACTTTTCCCAGATATCTTGACCATAAGTAATCTTGATGATTTAAACCCACTTTGGAAATTTATAGGCAGTTTCTGACTATAAAAAGACATCTTTTAGACAGCATTAGATTTCCAGAGTCCGGAGCAGAATTGCTGATTTTCACTATTTAAGGTTTCAATGGCTTGCAAGAGTGTGACAGCATACATTTATGACTTAAGAAGTATTTTTAATGAAAAATTCAGAAAATTTTACAAATAAAGTCATATTTATGTTTTTAGTGAAAAAACTTTCTTTAAATTATCATAATTTTTTATATTTACTATAATGACTTTATTTTAGTATGTAAGTAAAAAAATGTTTATAAAAGTAGAATTATGCGGATACTTTTGGGAACGTAAGTAGACTTATGCGGACATTCATGTACTTATGGGGGCGTCCGCATAATTCTTTTACAAAATGTATAATTGCAAGTGTAGTTATGCGGACTCCCGTCAAAATTACTTGGACTTATGCGGACACAGTAGTACTCAATTAACCTTTTGGGTTATAGGATTATTAAAGAATTACAACGGCCCTAATTTTGGCAAAATGCATCCATGCTATTACACAAAGTTTGATAACGAACGTGCGTGAGAATAAGTGAGAAAGAGAGAGAGAGAGAGAGAGAGAGAGAGAGAGTAAGAACTTATTTTTTAAACCTCGTCGCACGATAAAAGTAACGGGGCGCGCGTGTACCGTGCCGTGTAAAAGACAGAGCGAGTGTCCGAAAGAGAGAGAGAGAGAGAGAGAGAGAGAGAGAGAGAGATTGATTGAATCTTTATTTGGGGATTCTGGGGAAAACCCCGTATACACATCAGTTTGTCGAAATAAAAATCTTTACAAATAATAGAAAATATAAACATCAGAACAATCGCAATTGATAAAAACAAAGATTTTAAATTGAATAACAAAATTTAAAACAATAACAATAAATAAAATCAAAAGGGCAAATACAACATTAATTTAAAACTTAACAACTAGATAAAATATAAAAAGAATAAAATTTGGCGCAAATAATTAAGCAATAAAATAAATAAATAAATAATTAATAAAAGTACATAAAATACATAAAATAAAACAATAAAGTAAAAGCGGTAAAAGCAATAAAAATAGAATTAATATTTCCTCTAAGAGACCATTACAGTTACAACGTTCGCAGTAAAAGAATATAAAGCAAATATAAAACAAAATAAATAAATAACATAAACAGACTAATGCCAAGCCTGCCGATCGAGCTCAGAAAGGTGCAGTGACAATGAGGACTTAAAGGAAGGGAAAAGGAGCGGATCAAAGTTAGTATAAGGTAGAGAGTTAATGAGGCGAGAGGCTGTGATCTGGTAGGAATTGTTGAGGGCTTCTGTTCTAGGAGGGAAATAGAAAAGGGACGAGGGAGGGTGACGGAATGAAGAACGGGATGGAAAGGAGGTATCACGTGGGACAAAATGACTAGCGATGTAGGATGGGGACCTATGGGAGATGATGTTGTAGGCACTGCAGCCGATGAATAGAGATCTCCTGAGCTCGACCGACAGCCAACCCAGCTTAGGGCGGTAGGGCGTTACGTGCTCTCTCCATGCAATGCTTCCCCACACAAAACGAACACATGCGTTTAATAGTCGTTGTAATTTTAAGTTCTTAGTGACGTCAAGGTCATGGAAGACTGCGCATGCATAGTCAAAGTGTGGGAAAACAAGCTCTTCCACAAGATGTTCTCTGTTTTGTCGCGAGAGAGCACGTTTGAAAAATCTTAAGGAGTGTAGGACTCCATGGACCCGCTGCGATACCGACGCGACTTGGCGAGACCAATCCAGGGTAGGGGTAATCCAGACACCCAACGATTTGACTTCTGTAGAGTAATCAAGAAAGCAGTCACCTATTTTAATTTTAGGGGCCGAATCCAAGTTAATGCGCGAGATAAATGCCTGACTTCCCAAGATCATCACTTTCGTTTTGTTTACATTTAAACTTAAGCCATTTGATATTGCCCAGCTATCTACCGCGTTTGCATATTCTGTAATTCTCTGAACACCCTGGGCGAGATCAGCAGGGAGAAAAGAGTGATAGATCTGGGTGTCATCCGCGAACACCATGTGGTTTGAGTGCTTTAAGACACCCGGCAAGTCGTTGCTAAAGATGGAAAACAGAAGTGGGCTTGGAACACTTTCCTGAGGAACCCCCTTGGATGTGTCAAGGCAAGCTGAACAAGTACCTAGATCGTCCACCACCGCTTGGGAACGGCCCACTAGGTAGTGGAAAAACCAGGTCATGACCGCGTCGGAACAGCCCAGAGAACGCAATTTATATAATAAGATATCGTGCGGAACCGAATCGAACGCCTTGGAAAAGTCGAACAGGATGAGGACTGTGATCATGCGCTTATCAATAGCTCGCCTAACATCATCAAGCACACCAATTAGGGCCGTCTGCGTACTGTGCCCCCGGCGAAAGCCCGCTTGTCTCTCCATGATTAGGTTATTTATATTCAAGTAGTCCATAAACTGGTCATGTACAATTTTTTCAAGAATCTTGGAGATTTCGCAGAGCTTAGCGATGGGCCTAGTATCAGACGGCAAGATCACCCTGCTCGACTTGGCCAATGGAAAGAGGAGAGATCTAGTCCAAGGTTTCGGAAAGGCTCCGGTTGAAAGAGATAAATTGAATAGCTCCGCAAGGAGAGGTGCGATCTGGGGTGCCAAGCATTTCAACATGGGTACGGAAACTCCATCAAAGCCTATGGCTTTAGATGAAGCCCTGGAGATGGTGGAAAGGACTTTGTAAGGAGAAATAGGAACGATGTGGAAGGAAGTTTCGGGATAAGAGGAGGGTAAAACACTCGAGGATGAGATGAGAGACTGGAGATGGTTAAGAGTGAAGCGAGAGGGTGAATACGAAATGGTTGCATAATGAGTGTTAAGTTGATCCAATGAAAACATGGTAAGAGTTGACCGAGTTGGTTTAGTCATTAGACCCATGTTCCTCAGCTCCTTCCACAGACCAGCTGAATTTGATGATGAATTAATCCTGTTGTTAGGATGTAAATATTTACTAGAATCAATGGAACTTTTAACTAGTCTACGGAGATCTTTAAAGATCTGGTAGTCTGAGCTAAGACTCGTGGCCACGTACCTCTTCTAAGCCATGTTACGAGCTTTAATGTTAAGTCTTATGCATGGGGTGATCCAGGGTTTGATGGAGTTTCTAATGGTAGTGAGTCTAGCTGATGCAAGGGAATCGAAAGTGTGCAAAATAGATGAGACGGGAGTGGAAAGGAGGTTGTTGATAGGGATAGATGACGGAGAGGGCGACGTTAAGGTAGAAGGAGAGGAAGAAAAAGAGAAAGAGCGGCCAGGCTGAATAGGTGACAGCTGAGATGCAGATGAACAAGACGAGATGGTGGAAGTGGTGAAATGCGATGAAGCACGATCGTAAGCAACCGAGAAGATCACAGCAGCCTCCGACAGGTCGATCTGGGCAATATTGCGCGACCAGATCTTTTTAATAACAGGTAATGGTTGAGCAAAGTCGAGCTGAAGAACAATGTGGTCGTGCCCCGCTGCGAAGGGCACAGATGATTTAAAATAATTAATACCTGGCGGAGGGTTGCGTACGATGAACAGGTCAAGCCATGTATGTGAAGAGGTGGTAGAAGTATGAGTGTGATGAGTAGGTTCGGATTTGATCAGGAAAAGGTTTTATGAGCCGAGGCACGACTCCAACATGGTGGACGACCCATCCTTCTTGCACATATTAATATTAAAATCTCCGGTGATGACAACCTGATCACAAGTGTGCAAGAAATGTGCTACTTAATCAAAGAATTTTGATGGGTATGTCACTGAGGGCCTCCTATAAACCAAAAGAGAATCGAGCTAGTTGGACTATGAATTTGAAATATCATGTACTCCGGGGCAGTGGAAAAAACAGGGCCGGAGTGAGCTACAAGCCTAACATTGAGATTACTCTTGATGTAGGCCGCAACACCCCCCCCCTTCCTTTCCAACACGGTCCAATCTTTGTAACGTGTAGTTAGGAAGGCCCAACATGTCTGAGGAGTCGTACTCAGTGAGGAATGTTTCAGAGAGAGCAATGATGTCATGATTATGAGGAAGAACGCTCCTCGGTTGCCGCTTCCATCATCGAAACCCGCGAATTTAATTCCCGAATCTCGGTAGCCAGTCCTTGCACCGAAGACTCGATACGTGAGACCGAACTCTCGAGCTTCGATTCCAACCGGCTCGCAGATTCAGTAAACAGAGCGGCCATATCTACGGCGCCGGTCGTTCGCACGGGTAGGCCGGCGCAGCTCTCGGTGGGGGCGGCGCCGCGAGGTTGCTTAGCAACCTGCGACGTTGATGGCGACAGGGGCGAGGCTATGCGCTTAGCACTGGAGGGAGACGGAGTGGGCGTGGCCGCCAGCTCGGTAGCGCAGGTCTCTCTCGATTGGATGAATTTGTCTTAAATTCGAAGCTTGATTCGGTTAAATTTATTGAATAAGAATTTGTTTGACTGTATGTGTGAGAGTATAAATAATACAAGTTTGGATCATCAATTTGTGTCAGTTTGACGCAGCTATATTTATTTACAGTAATTATCATTATTAATTTTATAAATTAAATCTTATACATAATATATATATTTATTTTTTGTGTGTGTTTTTCATAAATAAATTGTCACGCTTTTTGTCAACTGATAACTTTGAGAGTTTTGTTATATTGGTTACTAGCAATAGTGATTGATTATTTTAATAACAATAATTTAACATTATTGTTATTCTATTTTGAATTAAATTTTGCTTTGGTTAATCGGTGTTGATATTAAGTTTGTTTTAATACACAATATACAGCGGCGATACGATAATAAACAAATCAGCTTTGCAGTAATTTGCCGTCGGATATACAATAACACCCGTGGATATCTTTCACTGTGTAGTGAATAGGTGAGTATTTGTCACTTACCTATAATAATTTAATATGTAATTTTATATATTAGTATTAAAATTATTGCAGATAGCTCACGAGCTTAGTTAATTTTGTTTGAGTGTATATTTTCTTATTGTTAGTATAGACCTTATCTGTGCCAGATAAGTCGTAATTTTTTTTGCCGTTACTGAGACATATCGTTATATTCGGCATATAGAATATTTTTGTTGATTTACAGTTACGATCAACAACTTGTTTTATCAGGTTATTAATAATAATTATTAATAATTTGGAAAAAAATTACTTGTACGGAGTATTTTTAATATTATAATTTAA
This sequence comes from Theocolax elegans, assembly GCA_026168455.1. NCBI lineage: Eukaryota > Metazoa > Arthropoda > Insecta > Hymenoptera > Cerocephalidae > Theocolax > Theocolax elegans. The sequence goes on from CM047425.1 coordinate 70,170,323, forward strand.
CAAAATTACGGAACAAGTCCGTATTTGTTGAATCATATTTATAACTATTTTGCTTAAAATTTATTGCTAAAAAATTAAAAATTTTTTTGATAATACTCAGAATGAAAAGTATGTCTTATAAGAACATTTGGTTCGTATAATAAATTTTTATATTATTATAATTAGATAATTGCGCAAGGCAAATATATTTGTTTGAAATTTATCGTGCATTAATTGTATTGTTTCTTTATAGAAGTAATTTAATTATTATTCGACATTCGTTGTCAATAATAATTTATCATTTACATAATTAATAGAATAATTAACAATTATTGTTTTATTAAGAATTCTCTTTCAGGGAAAATTTTTTTTAATTTGGGAACAAGAAATACGATAAAGTTTATTTTCATTTTCATCTGTGTGTTAGTGTATAAGTGAATGTCAATTCTATTTAAATTGCACCGACGAGAAATTTTTCAATTATTTTCTTTCGTTGTTAGTGAAACCTAATTTTCTTTTTGGCTTTCGTTCCAGTTGTAATTAATTTGTTTGCCAAATTAATTGCAACATTATTACTATTTTTATTTAAATAAATTATAACAATTTTTCTTTTTAAAAGAGCGTTATATTTAAATTTAAAACCAAAATTTTGAGCTATAAATTTGCAACAAAGTTTTTTTTCCTTCTTTTCTAATAGTATGTTTGGTATGATTTTGAATAATTAAGTAATTTTTGCAAATTGGGAACTATTTTGTTCGTCAAAGTAATTATAAAAATTTTTTTTTTCTTTTCTCATTCACCTTATTGTCGATCTATTTAAATTAGTTCGTTTATAAATTGTAAACGATAACAATTTTTTTAATTGTTACTCGACTAGTTTTTTTGACAAAATATTTCAGTCGTGGATTGGTTCAACTAAGTGGACAGAAAGCTTATCCGTATGGATAACCTGTATAGGTTGCCTTTCAAAATATAGCGTTATAATACTCTATATATAAACCTGGACACTGAGGTATCTCCTCAGCTGTCCAAACTTTACAGGGCATACGGGGATGCAGTTGGTGTGCCGACTGAGAGAAATCTCCAGGTGCACAACGCCGTCTCCGCCTTGTTAAAAAGAGAACGATGGGCAGCTACGAGACGCGTACGTGAAAAATACTCAGTGACTAGCGGGATGCTAGGCACATTAAAAGGAACATTAGATCAGTTCCTTTGGAAGAGATCTACGACCTACTCGATCGATTGCATCTCAATGCAAAAAGCGAAGAGTTTGAGTGTAGAGAGCGTTTCCTAAGACATCGGAACAAGTGTTATGATCCTCAAATTGACGTGTCTTGGTATCCCAATTATAACAAGGATACTTCTGCCCAGCCAGCAATCAAGTCGTTAGCTTGTCCACAGTTCTGGCAGAAGTATAAAAAGCGTACCAGAAGAGGTAGTGCGACACCTTTTGGTACCGACAGGTCTATCGTGTCTGAATTGTCAGACGATAAACCAACAAGTGACTCCCATTCAGGAAGAAGAGGGAGCTATAGCTTCACACAGCAGAGTGCACACGCCGACAGGTGAATCGGGACCGTCTTCTGATAATGCAGTAGGCATTAACACAGAGGCGGCGATTTCGACGTTTAACGTACCAACGTCGAGACAATTGACGGTGTCGACCGCTACATGTGCTGGTTTAGGCGAGATGCATGCTACAAATTCATCACATACGTCAGACCGGGATCAGCGTAACTTGTTGTTTGGTAGCCCACTGAAAAGTAGCGCTCTTCGTCGTAACGATTTCGTAGTGAAATCCGATGCACATGGCCGGTCCACGTCCTGCCAATTTAATAGTTCTGGAGCTATTAAAAAGCGTGTCAAACAAGTTGGAAGTGCGAATTCCCTTCCAACGATCGCAAACAGTTGGTTGATAACCGAAGAGAAGCCTCAGATTATCGCCCACATAGTCGTGATCAATTCAGTACTTGTCAGAAGAAAGTTAGTTATGATAAGCATAACAGGACCTCTTCAAGCGGATATACGCCTGCGCCAGAAGAAGCGGATAACGAATTCTTTTCAGAGGGTGAGCGCTATCACAGAAATGAAACTTCCACTTCTACACGATTACAGAATGAAGGGAATCGTAAAGCTCGCGTGTCTGATCGTAGCCAAAGAACTTACACTCGGAAGGAAGCGTCTACACAGTGTGACGATTGTTACAATAGACATCGATCTAAAACAATAATCCCGACGATTGCGAGCAAGCTGTCGCCAGACGCGATCAAGGTACTCAAACTGATTCAAACGTTAGCAACTTAGATTCAGATGAATATTACGATGCTAATGGGGAGGGTGCAAACGTTATTATGCGAGAAGCTACCGTAAGGAGCAGCGCCACAACAGACGTAATAGAGTACCATCGCCGAGTCGAGATGTTCACCGGCGTGATACGAATAACCAGAGTGAGGACATGGGTGCATTAGTCCCTTTGGGATACAACCAACCACCAGTAAGAGATACAAAGAATCGGTTTGGTTGTACGGTCTACGGACACTTCATCGAAAAATACCTCATCGAAAATATATTTTCTTCTCTTTTCTTCAATCATTTTAACTATCTGTGGATATTTTCAACATTATTCCAATAACCTCGTATACTTAATACATATTCAAGCCCCATTTTTGATTGACTGACAAGATTGCCGCTAAATTAGGTTTTCGATCAAATATCCCGTTCGATGAAGTGTACTTTTGATTTATGTCCCATTCGAGGAGGTGTTCTTCGAGGAAGTGTCCAGACACGGGTTGTACTAGATCCCTTGGAGACTGGGGTTTATCGTTTGATGGGGAGACCAAAGATAATCTTGAAGAATTTCTAGATAGTCTACAAGACTTCAAGAATGACGACCAGTTCTCTGACCGGCGTATTTTGAGCGCATTGCCTTGTGTGTTCAAGAAGGCGGCTCTATTTTGGTATAGGATTGTTCAATCTTCTTTACGTAACTGGTATGACTTCGAAAATGAATTTTGGAATGAATACGGTCAGGAGTTGCGAGATCAAGATTTGTTCGAGGATCTGCAACGCCGCACGTAAGACAAAGGAGAAAAGGTCGTAAAATATCTGAATTGCTTTAAGGCTATTATGCGAAAATTCCGCCGATTTCCTCCGTTGCATTAACAAGTAGAGATGGCATATTCTCAACTAAGACCATAGTGCCGCAAATTTATGTTCTCGAGATGCATAAATAATTTTAAAGACATAATGAGGTACGGCAAAGAATATGAACAACACTTGATATGGGACAAGAAATTTGTGGAACCCACACCAAGAGAACAGGTTCATGTTCCATAAGCCTTCCCAAAACGTAGTTCGTCCAAAGTTTCCGGAAAGGTAGCTGCAATAGTTGAGAATAAGAAGAGCCAACCAACTCCTCAGCCATCTCCACTATCAAAGAAGAAGAGCAAGAAAAATAAGAAAGATTGTTCTAACTCATCTTCAAGTGATTGTGAATTAGCCAATGTGTATGGTACTCGCAACGCAAGTCAACGTCAGTATTCGTAACAAACTAAAAATATTGTGGGCGCGCAAAATATTAATAATGCTAGACAATCTTCGGTAAACAAACAGACAGGGTCAAAGATGCAACAATATAACGGTGCAAGGCCGAAACAATACGTTGCTCAAGCACAGACAACACTTATACACGCCTCAACGTAAGCAAAGTATGGTATATGACCATCCCTATGCACAGGCAGACACAGGGCTCTGGATCGCAAAGGCATCCGAATACTACCTTCTTTGTTTTCTTTTTTAATTATAACTCATTTTCGATGATTTTTGAAACTGGTAAGGTAGGGAGGATAAAACTTGACTTTCGTATACCCTTAAGTGAGTACAAGCATTTTTTAAAAACCAAATTTGGCACCCATAAATTTTTTAGTCGAAAAATAAAAAATACAATGAAGGCAGGTTTGAGTGGGAGATTCGGAATAATGATGTCCTACTTCCTCTCATTAAATTACTACGTATGGACCAGCCATGGGAGTGGGGTGAAGAGCAGAAAGCGGCATTACACAACCTGAGGTTAGCTCTAGGCAACGCGCCCGTACTCGCTTCACCAGACTTCTCTAAGCCATTCTCGGTTCAAAGTGACACGAGCGATTATGCTATTGGGGATGCATTAACCCAAGATGACGATGAAGATGAAGATGGTTTCGAGCATCCGATCGTCTACGTCAGCCGAATTTTGAATAAGGCTGAACGTTATTACATGACGGAAAATGAGTGTCTGGACTTGATATGGGCAATTAAGATATTTCGGCCGTATGTTAAAGCATACCACTTTCAAGCTGTGACGGACTACAGCGCGATCAAATGATTTAAAACTCATAAAGAACCCACAGGAAGATTAGCGCGTTGAGTGCTTGAGATGCAGCAGTGGGACTTCGAGATACTGCACAAGAAAGGTGTGCTGCACTATGTCCCCGATGCGCTCTCTCGCGCAGTTAACTCAGACTCGGAGGATGATGAGATAGCTTCCTTTGACGTAATCACCGATCCTTGGCACATCGACAGACTAAACGATGTAAGGTACAGTCCTCAGAAGTTCCCGCAGTGGAAAATTGAGGACAAGATGCTGTATTGATTTACACAATGTAAGCTTCTGGATCCGATTACGGATCAACAGGAAGGATGGCGATTAGTTGTGCCCATTGAACATAGGATGCGTGTGCTGCACGACCTACGATAGAGTAGCGCGAGACTATTATTGGCCTGGCATCTACCATGATATTCGGGAATTCGTTGTGAAATGTATAGATTGCCAACTTTACAAAGTCTCACATGCGGGTCCTCAAGGTTTGATGGGCAAACAAAATATTGAGAGACCGTGGGCTGTGGTTGCGAATCGCCCAAAAATTTCAGTTTGCGACCGGCCGTGACCAAGCTCGCATAGAAATAGACACGGGAGTTTATCGATACAGTGACACGGGTGAGTACCGGTCCGGTTTGTCCGGCCACCGGGAAGCCGTTTTTCGCGATTGATTCTTGAGTGTCTTATAGACAGTAACTAAGTGCAGTGCAGTGCGAAAGACCAAGTGCTTGGTCGAACGTTAGTCGGTTACATTTATAGAGTGTGTAATGTGAGAGTTGTGTGCTTGTTCAATAACACACCGGTGTTACTGTAACCGACGTGCTTTGCGCGGGCGAACCCGGGGGACAAGCTCCCCGTTTGCCGCGCAAGCATCACGCGTGCATGGTCGGTTCCCGTGTAGTGATATTATTGAATAAATTATCATTTATTTAATTAATCTAATTGGTCGCGCATTCATTTAATACAATTACAATCAGTTCCGATTCTTGTACATATTGCCCGCAGCACGTGTCGGTGCGTAGAAGATCGCCCTATCTCCGCTACCGTGTCTTGCGAAATCGACTCCTCGACCTCGCGGCGACGAGATCAACGTATTCCTCGTAGCCGTTGCTCCCTGCCAATTAATAAATTAATTGTACGTAGCATATATTAAATTATATTGTAGCAGCTCTTTTCCCTTCCTAGAGTTTGTTGTTTTATGCTACTCATGAGTCGCAAATCTAATGGTGCTTTAACGATCGATACATTTTACAAGAAATGTTAACGCCAATGCAAATCGTACTTCATCAACACATTCTGCAAATTAATTGTTTTCCCAGTGTCCATATATCAACAATACTTTGCCCTTAATCTTTGTATTTTCTTTTTTAAAAGGTATGAAATTTATCAAAAGAACAAATGCTTAACAGTTAAATATCACCCAATTTTAAAACCTAACATTGTAAATGCGCCTAGACAGCCCGTATCAATTGTTTTTTTACAGAGATATGCCTAATTATATAAGTGGTGTAAAATATATATTGTAAACTATTAACTTTTTTCTAAAATTTGTAGTATTGTATCTGATAAGGAAAGCAAACACTATGAACGTCATAAATAAAATTTAAAGTTATGTACAAAATTATGGTAAAATAAATTTTATAATAAACGATCATGATACGCAATATACTAGTGAAAAATGGAAGAATTAACTAGATAAAGAAAACATTAAAATGTACTTTTTCTTATCCCGCACACCGAAAGTACGTAGTTTCGTAGCAACCATAGCCAGCAGAAAGCGTCACTGTTGTGGTAAGCTACAGATATACGCGCGCTCTGATTGGCTGGATAATTTTCCGAATGCCTGCTTAAAAGATAACAACAAAAACAAAAAAGGAGCGAGAACTTTTCGCGCACATGTTCATGCATTCAACCTATTATGCTATTTAACCATTCAATTGCACTTTTAATATAATTACTTGTAAATGCAACAAAGAAAATCAATAAGACATTTTATGTCATTACAATTACACTAAAAAAAATATTTGTTACTTTAATAATAAAATGTATTCTAATTTTCATAGCTTTTATATGTTTCAAATAAAAAGTATAAAAGTGTGATTATATTTTTTTCATTTTAGTATGCACCTAATAAACATTTGCGTGTGTACTTTATGCCCGCTCTGACCAGCAAAAACTCGTCTTCGCCTTGTTTTTGCAAAAGTCGGGTGGGCATAAAAAATAACCCCGATTACTAGCCTTAAAATCAAAATTGGAAAATATAGTAATGGCCGAGCGCCCTAACAGCAAGGCAAAGAAATTTATATATATCTGTAAATACATGAGGTGATAGGCTTCTAGGTTACTTTTATTAGTTATTATTAATTATTGAACGTACTTTCGGTGTCCGGAGTAAGAAAAATAGTATACGACATACGGTCAGATAGTTTGATATCCTGTCGTGCGTTATATGGCGTCCTCGGCTTCGTCTCGAACGTCATACCACGCACGACAGAAAATCAAACTTTCAGACCTTATATCGTAATATACTATTCTCCTATTCGCACCCTCAAAGTAACGTTATTGAGCAAATCCATCAAGAAATAGCTTCAAATTTGCAAACAGGTTTAAAAAACATACTGTTTGGGCTAATCATGTACATATGAGGAAAAATTAGTAAAAGCTAAAAACAATATCACAAATTTCTACGAAATGGAGCAGAAAAGAATTTAAAGTTCAAAAATGCAATTTTTAAATAGGCGACTTAGTACTTACTAAATCTCTAAACTTGTCAAACAATGAAGCAAAATTAACAACAAAATTTATGTCAACTTCGAACCAGATACTTTTCTGTTGTTTGAACAATAACGAACACTAAACACGGAATATTTTGCGTATTAAATCTAAAAAAATATGTCGTTCGAAAATTTTTAAATAGCCACGCCTACGTATGAAATAAATTCAAAATAATATATTTGTACTAATGTAATATTTTTTTTAATTATTTTAACGTCGCTCTTTTTATGCTCCCAATGTAGTGCTAGTCAGCGACGGAGGTCATACGATGCTATACTCTGGCTAAATTAATCTTGAAAATAAGTCACCTAAACAGTCCAAATTATCCCGAATACAAAAAAGAATGTAAACATTACTAGCAAAACACTCATCAAGTAAGCACAATCGATGACATTAATCGGAGAAAAATAATCAGTATTCTCCGAATTATCTTGGAGAAAACACCTTAAGATGGTAGTGACCAAGTCCTAAGGTACCAATGTTTGATGTGATGATGCGGACTGTGTCCTACGTCGGGAGTGCAGATGTATGGACCTAGGTGGCTGTCGACGATATTAATAAAGACATTAGTGTAAGTGAACAAATAATTGTAGTTATGACCGGAAAGCGCATTGCATCGACTAAAAAATTTATAGGTGCCAAATTTGGTTTTTATAAAATGCTTGTACTCACTTAAGGGTGTACGAAAGTCAAGTTTTATCCTCCCTACCTTACCAGTTACAAATGTCATTGAAAATGAGTTATAGTTAAAAAAGGACAATAATATACACAAACTGAGGAGAACAGACCCCTTCTTTATTAATAATCTTTGTCAGTACAAAATTTGAAGTAAAAATATCGATTTATTTTCGAGTCATTCGTTACCAAAATTTATAACTTCGTACAATTTGAGGTTATACGCACGTCTAATTAAAAGACATGTCAAGAGTTTTGGTAAAGGATTTCTCGAAAGCTAGTCAATATTTTCACTTCAAATTTCAAAGACAGATAAACTATTAATAAAGAAAGGGGACTGTTCTCCTAGATTTAGGTAAATTAAATTTCTTTTTTTAATTTTAATTAATATTATGTAATTTTCGAAGTCGGTAAGGTAGACAGGATAAAACTTGGCTTTGGTATCCCGTTAAACCATCACCCAAAAGCGATGTAAGTAAAGCTTGCAAGTCAACGACACAGTGAAACTCCGAAGAAATTTAAATGGAACGTGCAGCGAAATAAAAAGACAGTGGTTAAAATTTTTTTTTAATTTTACTGGGTTTGTGCCATTTTCTAGCACTTCACTTCGGCGTTCACCCACCACCTGTGTGTGGGTACTTTTTGCCCACCTTTTTTAATCACCAACCATCTCGCATTTGCTCGGGGTTCTGACCATGGGAGAGGGAAACCTGTCTAGCAGGGAAAACCTCACCCGAGATGGCCCGGTGTCTTCGAAATTTTCTGTTTGGGTGTCAAAGTCACAGTGCGTAGGCCATGACACCGAAACAGAACATTCAACTCCTCCCGCTTGCATCGTGGAATGTGAAAAACACCCAACCGATCACGAAAGCCGCACGAAAATGGTCTTCCATCCAAGTACTAACCGCGCTTAGCGCTGCTGAACTTTCGCGGTCGGCCGAGATGCGTCCCCACCACTCCGCCACCGCATCGATAACTGTGGTTATATTTGTTTCGTTATAATTCAAAACTTTATTAAATCTCAAAATAATTTAAAATTATTTCAAAATGATGTAAAGACTCATTCAAAATATTTATATAACTAATACTATTATAGTTAGTATAGTTGGGTTCGTTTTCGATTTTGATGAACTAACCAATTAATTTATTTGGCGACGTTTCGGTGTATTTTACCATCTTCATCAGGCTATACCTTTTATAAATGATATTACATTAACATTTTTTACAAACATCTTATTATTCATTGTAACAGTTTGATTGCCGCGCGGATGTTTATTTTATTATTGCGGCTGCTCAGTGGTGCCGTTGAACTTACCGTATTTAAATAAACATATTTTTTCCGCGTGGCGGCGGCGGTTACCTGTCCGCACTATCAAACCTGTTAAGTGTTATTCTGAAACCAAGATCCAGTTTTAGTTAACAACCACGTAAAAATCAAATCTGAAATTGACCGCGAAACAGGGATATCGCGTCGAGCGCTTGTCAATTAAAAATATACAAGCTCTTAGGATCACGAAAGAAATTGAACGTGGATTAAAATTCAATTACTCGAACACCAGATTAAATTTGTATTAGCAAAATAAATTTATTGAAATAAATATAAAAATAAATAATTTGTAGAGAGAGGGGAAAACATCGCGAACTGAAATAATATACACAGTCAACGAGACTGGTATAGCGCAGTGAATAAACTATTTATTGTTTATTGAAGAAAACGCGATTGCGTAAAGTCATACCACTTACTTTTGTTCTTTGCTGGAATCGAATAACGATCAGCTGGACGGTCTCTCTCTCTCTCTCGCTTTCTCCCTCTCTCTCTCTCTCTCTCTCTCTCTCTCGCTTTCTCTCTCTCTCTCTCTCTCTCTCTCTCTCTCTCTCTCTCTCTCTCTCTCTCTCTCTCTCTCTCTCGCTTTCTCTCTCTGGTGGGTATATCTGACACTCGTAAATCACTACTGCTCTTTCTGAAGTTTTGTATCAGTACACTTTCTTTCACGAGTTTCAGTGCAAGATGAAGGGATTCCCTCAAATGGCGGCTCCTGTTTAAAATAATAACAGGTATTTTTTATCGCCCAGGAATCCTTTTATTTCCTCGGAAAGGTTGTCAATTCTAAGAGGTTAGGATACTTCGTTCTGCACATTGGCGGTTTATCAGCGGCAAATTTCTGCGCCCTGTCTTTGCAGCGCCTCTACCGGCCACCACCTGTACTAAAGGGTCATCTCCTCGTCAGGGTCTCTCCTATATTTTCAAGGCCTCAATTACATCTTTTGGCAATGCAACCGGTTACGCGCAACACGTGCTTCGTTTGCAGCCGTAGGATTATTAAAAAGGATCATGCGGAGGTATGCTCTCAGTACAGTAACTGTATTCACGCAAAGTGCTTCGCGCTAATATCGGACTCAAACAAACCGCGTTGTTGCCGTCTTGCAAGGACTTCTACCTTGCCGCATCGCAAGAAGGGGCAGCACCTCCCGGGGCTGCTGTGATTGAAAGCAAGCCCGCTCCAGTCGTCGCGTAATCTGTAGCAACACCTACCGCGGGGACAGCCAAGCGCGTCGCCACGCCCACTGGGAGTTGTAGTACGGTCTCGCGCATTGAATCGTCAGTTCAGGACCTGGCTAGCGAAATTCGCGACCTTAATACCCAGGTTTTGCAGATCGAGGCAACTGCTAAGGAGAGGTTTGCCGGCATTTTGGATTGCCTGGAAGCCCTGGAAAGCGCGAACCACGACATCCGCGGTTTAATTTGTGAGGTACAGGCCAATTACTCGGGGTATACCTTGTCCTCCATGAGAGACACATGCGAGGTGTTAGTTCTCGGTGTCCCTAGTAACCTGGTTATTTCCGATGGGGAGATTATCGAGAAAATTTTGTCTTCTATTAATCTCCCCCGGGTTAACTCGCAGGTGATCGAGACTCGTCCCTAGCTTGCCCGAAATAGTCAAATTAATCAAGATTCAAGATCGGCGACTTTGCTGCTAACTGTTCCAGAGGACTCGTGTTTCTTCCCCCTCAACCTATGCGTAGAACTAAGGAAAGGCAGCTCCTTCCGGTACATTCTGAATCGAACATTCTTAACCTTTCAACTCCCAAATCTCCTTCATCGAAGTGAGGGTTGACTGGCCAGGCTTCATCATGTACTAACACTCCATTCTCCAGTTTTCATGTAAACATAAACCGTTTACAAACTCATTTTTCATTCATCGAATCACTGGTTCTTCCTTTTAATTACGATATTATTGCTCTTACTGAAACTTTCCTCACAGAACATGACTCCTCCGACATGCTGGGCCTTCCTAATTGAACACTACACAGATTAGACCGAGTTGGTAAGGACGGGGGGGGGGAGAGGTTGTAGCTTACATCAGAAATAATCTTGATGTAAGGCTTGTGGCTCACTCTGACCTTTTATTTTCTAACTCCCCAGAGTTTATGATTTTCCAAAAATGCAGGACAACTAGCTTGCTGCTCTTGTATGTGGTTTATATGAGGCCCACGGCGGCCTACCCATTAAAGTTCTTTGATTCATTGGCTAATTTTCTTCATACTTGCGACCAGGTTGTTATCCTCGGAGATTTCAACATCAACATCTGTAGTAAAGATGGGTCGTCTGCCATGTTGGAGTCCTACTTGGACACACTACTCATCATACTCATTCATTTACCCACTCATCTCGTACATGGCTCGACCTGTTCATTGTGCGTAATCCCCCGCCAGGTTATAAATATACCAAGTCACTCGTGCCTTTTGCAGCAGGGCACGACTCTCGCTCGATCAGCTCAATAATCACTATGCATCTATATCTTACTCAGCCTTTCGTTTCGCTTCCACTCAGCTTCAGTCACTCATCTCATCCTCTGATATTCTACCTTCGTTTTACCCATAAAGTCCCATCAACCATATCCAGGGCAACATCTAAAGCTACGGGCCATGATGGAATTTCCGTTCCAATGCTAAAGCTTATAGCTCCCCAAATTGCGCCCCACCTAACTGAACTTTTCAACCCATCCCTTACAAGTGGATCCTTCCCAGAGCCCTGGACTAAGTCTCTCTTCTTTCCTCTGGCCAAGTCGGGCAGGGTGGTCTCGCCGTCTGATACTAGGCCCATTGCTAAGCTGTGCGAAATCTCCAAAATCCTTGAAAAATTGGTCCATGAGCAACTCACCGAGTATCTGAATAGTAATAGTTTAATTATGAGAAAAAAGCGGGCTTACGCCGGGGGCATAGACGGCTCTAATCGGTGTTTTGGATGACATTAGGAGAGCCATGGATAATCGCATGATCACCATCCTCATCCTGTTCGACTTCTCAAAAGCGTTCGATTCAGTACCGCACGATATCTTACTTTTTAAACTACGTTCATTGGGCTATTCTGACACGGTCATCATCTGGTTTTACCACTACTTAGTAGGCCAACTCAAGCGGTGGTGGATGAATTGTGAGCTAGCTCGGCCTGGCTTGGCACATACACGGGGGGGGGGGGGGTCCGCAGGGCAGTAACCTAGGCCCGCTACTATTTTCAATTTTTATAAACGATAAAAAAAATGTCCAGCAAATTTCAGAAGATGCCAATGCGGCGGATAACTGGGCGAGATCGAATGGATTGAATTTGAACGTTAAAAAGACGAAGGTGATGATCTCGGGTAGTCAGGTCTTTATTTCGCGCATTGACACTGCCCCGAAGGTCTTAATAGGTAGTAGTTCTCTTGACTATGAGTCTGAAGTCAAATCGTTAGGTGGCTGGATTACACCTACCCTGGATTGGTCACGTCAGGTCGCGTCGGTATCCCAGCGGGTCCATAGAGTTCTACACTCCTTAAGTTTTTTTAATCGTGCGCTCTTGTATCAAAATAGGAAGGGTCTTGTTGAGACGCTTATTTTCCCGCACTTAGATTACGCGTGTGCGGTCTTTAATGACTTAGATGCTACCAAGAATCTAAAACTCCAGCGTCTATTGAACGCGTACGTTCGCTTTGTGTGGGGGAACAATACTTGGCGTGATCATGTAACACCTTACCGTCTCAAGCTGGGGTGGTTGTCCGTCGAGCTCAGGAGATTTTTTTTCATTGGTAGTTGTGTCTATAATATCATCTCGCACAAATCCCCATCCTACATTGTCCGTCACTTCATTTTGCGCGATGCTTCATTCTCGTCTCATTAATCATCTACCTTTTACCAACATTGACCCGCTCCTATTTACTTCATTTAAATCCGCTTTGGCATCCTACCTTTCTGAGCTTGATCGACAAGCTTGGGAGGAGAGGGTTAGTAACAAGAGGATCGCGTGTCCTTCCTTGCCTGATCTTTAAATCATTTTATGTGTCGTACTACCGCTATTCTTTTTTTGTAAAAAGTACATGTATTTCTTTCGGCTCTTCTCGATGAAGGCTGGCTTTTATGTTGTAATACGCAAAATTTTTTATTTTATTATAGTATACTCGATTTGTTTATTTATTATTTATATTTTAAGTATGTTTATTTTATCTTATTTTGTTATATCATTTTACCTTGTCTTATTTTATTATATTGTTACATTTTTATTTTTGTTTTAAATTTTTATCTACTGTTAAATTATTTTTATATGCGCTCTTTTTTATATATTCTTATGTGTATACGGGGTTTTACCCCTACTATCCAATAACACTTTCAATCAATTAATCAATTTCTCTCTCGCTCCCGTAGCAGTATAGGATGAGTGGTGCGTTAGTCTGTGCACCGAGGTTGCGTGGCTGCAGGTCAATTTCCGACGGTGCAACATTCACGGCAAATGCAGAGTCGGCTTGCAGTTAAAATACATCCACGAACACCACGGCAAAACAAGCACGGCGGAGCTAACCACGGGACGCGGGGGGACAACACCTGTAGCGTGTCAAGGCGGCTATATCTCTCCCGAGCGCGCGCGAATCTCTCTCACATACGTATTCTGATGCGCGCGATCTTGCCGGCTCGAGCCGATGCGAACATTACAATACTGTTCGCTCGTGTTGCTTGAATTCGTCAAATGATAAGGTAAACAATATCTTACTGTTACAGCATATAACCTGTAATATACTTAAAACAAGTTACTTACTATTGCGTCATTATTAAAAAATGTATAACTTAATAGCATCTCTAATGCGTCGCGCTATAATTGAAATAAAAAAATAAGCAAAAATTGATACATTAAAAAACACATAATTTATACAGAAATTGAGGTTATGAATAACACATACCTTTTCCCATTGATGTGTACATTAAAATTGTAATATATAAATAAATTAAGCTCATCACAAAAAAATAAATTGACACACATTTAGCAAAGGGCAGTTCTAAAAATTAAACGGTTAATACTGAAAAAAACATTTAAAATTTCTCGCCATACGATTCAACAGATACCCGTGCGCGATCCATCCCAATTAAGTTGATCACGCGGACATCCCCCCACCACAGCATGAAATTTTGAATAACTGTTTTTGTAATTTTGGAACCTAAAATTACAAAAACAATATTAGATAAATTTATAGAAAAACAGGATATTAAAATTAATGTAATTAAAAAAAAATTAGGTATAATACATAAGAAAAAATTTGATAAATTGAACAATTGTAAAATCGGAAACCAAACCAATAACTGTAATATTTCAAACAAGAGTGACCCAAAACAAAACAAAATTTACCAACAACAATAAATGGTTTGTTAATTTAACAAATACAAACACCCCAGAAGATATAAAAGTCATAATGAGTGTAGGGCAAAAATATAGTACTAGTAATTTATGTGTATAATATACAATATCGGTCTCTCGGAACTAAATGCTTTACTTTAGAATAAAGCAGGCCCATTGTACTCTTTGTCCACTATGGTTGGTGAAATTTCCCAGAGCACGGCCATTATAAAAAATTATTAAATGCGTTTTGTCCTCGACCTCCAGCTTGGTGTCCTCAGTAAAGAGTTGGAGATCTTACCTTAGCCGCCCGTCACAAGATGAACCTCGACGCCAGCAAGATATTTTGCGGCTATATATATATATATAGAAAAGAGACGATGATCTCTGTAGACGACACTAATATGTGCATTCCATAGAATAAATTAATATTTGTACTGGAAACGTTCAACAAATATCACAACAAACTACAGTTTAATCATGACAAAGGGATTTATGGATCTATAAATTTTTTGGTTAAGGTATCAATAATAAGAAATACTAGTCAAATAATTACTAATTGGTACAGAAGATAACTTTTCAGGGCGCTTTTTGCATTTCAAATCTAGCCATACTATTCAACAGAAGGCAGCTATGGTTTTTTAAGATAATTCTTACTCAAGGAAGTTTATTAATCATAATGTAAGAAAAGATTAATTTGCAATGCACGAATCAACAATGCGTGAAATACTATTTTAAGTTGCGCAACGCGGTACATTTTTTCAATTTTAATTCAATTTTAAATACAAAGAATGTTTTTTTGATCTGAAAATGTAATAACAATTAACTATTAATTTTTACAATTAAAAAAAAAATTTTATCAAATTGAGAACAAAAAGTTCAATTTTTTGTATAAGTTTTATATAATTGTATGTTTATCATTAGAATGTATTTTAAAAATATTTACAAATACGTAACTTGATGAATTTGTGAATTTTTGTTATTGCATTCATATATGCGCAAATCTCCCTAACTTTTAATTTTTGGCGAAAAAATGTGGGATCAGGCAATTTTAGGAGCACACCTTTGAAATTTGGTATGAAAGGTTAGGAATATTATTGGAATTGATTGGTATAATGTGTGTTCATTGTGCTTTCATGAGCGAGAAATGCTCCAAAAGTTGTGCGCGATATTTCATTTTTTTATAATAAGATCAGAAAAAATAGTGATATGTTTATTAAGATTTTATTTATAAAGCATAGAATAATAAAAATATAACGAAATATAATAAATATCACTAACTGTCACAGAATAACAACTTATAGTCAATATAATTAAAAATTCCACACAATACAACTCTTAAATTTCCCTCCCCTCCCTTTTCTCATACGAAATTTTTCATGCAAACCGTGATATCAAGTTAAGTCTATCTAACTATTCTAGTAAACGCGTACGATTTCGGCCAATAGTTTGTGGAAATAATACTAAATTTTATTGAAATTTCAATGAAGATGTATTCTACTTGTCACAGAAAATCCAATATGTAATTTATTCATGTTTTAATTAATTTTAGTTAATTTTTTTTAAACTAGCACTTTTTAAAAAAATTGTTTACATTGCTGTAACTTTTGGAGCATTAATAAAAAAACTCTGTAAATTTTACAGATTGTTGGATTTAGTATGTTCTTTAAGAGACTTTTACTATTTTGATGTGCTGTATACAGAAAAAACATGTCAGTCTTCCAAAGTCACATTGCTATAAATTTTTCGACTATTTTCGCATGAATTCTTTTATTAAATTTTATTTTCTACTTCATTTTTGCAAGCACATACTTGCACTATACCTCAATCTATTTCTTTTTATATCTACTAAATGTAGAATTTGGTTATTTGCTGATTTCGAAAATGCTCCAGTCAATAGAAAGAAAAATATGATAATTTTAAAATTTAGTGAAATTCCAGTGACACAATTTTAAACTATTGAAACTTTTTATTGGAAGGGAGCACATCAAAATATGGAAGACTTTTATGATGCACTATTAAAATAGAATACTTGTTTAAAGTTTCAACCATTTCCAAGCAATGCTCCAAATTTTACAGTAACCATAATAAATTATTTTTTCCAAGTGACACGATATTTCATCATTTTTCTTACATTTTTCAATTATTGAAGCATCAATTTGAGACAAAGGAGTTTGACAAAGTATCTATTGATCTTTAACCGTATAAATGGAGTATAGAACTATAAATTGAAACTGGTACAAAGAGGTTAAACACATTTTAAAGCTGCTAAATCAGCGAGTGGTGACACAAAAAAAAAGTTAGGGAGATTTGCCCATATATATTTATTGAATAATTTTTAAGATATACCGTTTTTTTAATTTTTTTAATCTATATATAAATTAAGCTAACTCAAAATGTCGCGCTGTGGTGGAGTGAAGTCCGCATGATCGATTTAATTGGTATGGATGAGTATTTTAATTTTTCAGACTGCCTTTTACTGAATATGTGCGTTATTTTATTTTCTTGTGATTTCTTATTTCATTTATTTATCACGATTTTAAATTCATTGTGTTGATTATGGACACAACAACGGGGAAATATATAAGAACCTCAAATTATGTGCAAATTATGTTTTTTTAATGTATTAATTTTTGCTTATTTTTTTTATTTCAATTATAGAGCGACGCATCAGAAATACTATTAAGTTATATATTTTTTAACAATGACGCAATAGTATGGAACTTGTTTAAAGTATATTAATATTAATTATAAGATGGCATATGTATATAATTTAATATAATTAATGAACCAACGGAGAATCCGTCGTAGCGACGTAAATATGGCTATATCGCCGATTTATATTTAGTTGGGCACCTGGCGATATTACAACAGAAAATTATAAAAATTACCAAGAATAACCCGGCAATGCTTCCTGCCGGCTAACCGCCTCGAAACCAACGATCGTTAGAGTAAAGGTAAATTATTAAATAAAACTCACGAATTCAATTCCTTCACGATATTAACCGTTTATTTAAAAAAAAAATTCATACAATTACCGGCACCGATTTATAAATAACAATGCGCGCGCGACCAATACATACACGTGCACACTATCTCTCACACACTAAAAAAGTAAATAATACAATAATTTCGGACGCCTGTCAGGCCAACTGTTAATATACTCGCCTAATTAAATAAACGCAGCTCCAACCCCAAACTCTCTCTATTTGACTCTACAACTCTACTCAACTCTAACTTTACCCTCAATACAATAATCAAAACTATACTGCTCGGCAGGACGATCAGAGAGCGAATGGTCGAGATCGGTTTCTTCATCCGGCTGGCGGCGTGGCTTGATCCTCCCGAAATAAGAATTTTTCCCGCACTCTATCGCTATCTTTGGCTAGCCTATCTCTACTCTTATCTCCCGGCGTTGATTAAGGTAGTTGATTGCATAATCGATATGCGTAGTCGGCCTTGATCTTCTTTCCGTCAAGCCGGTTAACCAATAATAATGGTTCACCTCACCACTATCCTATTAATTATTGATTCAATCACGCAACTAATCATCTTCTGCACTCGGAAGGCGCGCAATACAAATATCACATTACCTTACCGGTAGTCCAGTCGGTGCTGCAGTCCCGTGCCTACCGCCGGCTATATAAACCCTACTAATTATTTCTCCTGACACTCATACTACAATTAAAAATTAATTTACACCTATTTACAATTATATACATTCTAAACTTCATCCGACTCGCCCCTATTCTCTACCGGCGCGTATATATTTTTAATCTATTAATTATCGGCGCGGAATAAATAAAATACTGTTTAACTCCCCATACCGCCAGCGTATACTCACATCTTACGACCGACTAGTATGTATACGTGCGCGCGCTATACAATAATATATACGCGTGTATATGTGTACGCGCGTCGTATGTATCTATGCTAATATACCGCCGTATACCTTAACACGCATACATTAGGTATACGCGGCTCCTAACCTACTCGCACGCTCTCTCTCATCATTCCACCGACGATCGCTCACTCGAACTCTCCGCGCGCGCAATACTCTCGTTACTCGAGTGATCTCCCATTTTCCGCGCACCTCACCCGGTGCGCACGATCGTCGCCATCGACGCCGCGTTCTCGCGTATACTGGTGTAAAGGGGGGTGCACCCGAACTAAATTGGTTAATTCATTAAAATCGAAAACGAACCCAACTATACTAAATAAACTGCATTGACGACTAAATCACTTAATAACTAGTATAGTTACATACACGTTCATATATTTTTATACGTTTATATATATGGGACATTCCACGTGAAGTGATCCGATCAAAATTTTAAAATGCACCAAATTTTTGGTACTCATTGAAAATGTTTTTCAGAATACAGAAAATAATTTTTAGGTACGCAATCTCTTTGCTCAAAAGTTATTCTAACCTCAAAAGTGAATTTTTTCAAGTATTTTTTAACACCAGCTGGGTTTACCACTATTTAACTCAAAATCTATCAACTTTTACTATAGAACATTATATGTAAAATTTGTTGCTAATTATGTTTAGAATTTATCCTTCTGGGTTAGAATTTCTAATCTCAAAGTCAGTGTTACATAAACTACATGACAATATTCAACTTTGATAAAAGTAAAAGTATGCCCTAATTGATTTTTTTATTCAAAAGTCTAAAAAACGCTTAAAGCAATACCTTTCAAATGGTCTGTAGCTTTTTTATGGTCTTCAATTCTGTAATAAGGTATGATTATTTAAAGAAACACGAAATTTTTTTTTAAATTTAAATTGGAATTACCATGTCAATTTTTGTAAATTTTATGTCTTTCTTTAAATTGTCATACCTTTTTACAGAATTGACGACCATAAAAAAGCTACAAACCATTTGAAAGATATTGCTTTAAGATTTTTTTAGACTTTTGGATAAATAAATCAAGTGGGGCATACTTTCACTTTTTCAAGTTGAATATTGACATGTAGTTTATGTAACATTGGTCTTGGGACTAGAAATTCTAACCTAGAAGGATAAATTCTAGACATAATTAGCAACGAAAGTTACATATAATGTTTTATAGTAAAAGTTGATAGATTTTTAGTTAAATAGCGGTAAACGCCGTTGGTGTTGAAAAAGCTTGAAAAAATTTACTTTTTGAGGTTAACATAAATTTTGAGCAAATAGATTCCAATACCTAAAAATTTTTTCCTGTATTCCTAAAAACAATCCCAGTGTAAAGGTCAAATGCTTGGTCATAAGATGCAGGACGGAGCAAAGCGACCTCAGATTCTAGTTTAGCAGCCCCGAAAAGTTTTTTAGCGCCCTTACATCTGCAATTTCCATGAATGTCCATATTATTGGAATGTAAGGACATTCGACCTTCAAATGACCTTCGGATTACGTTTGACCCCTATGTTATGCATATCGTTGGATAGGAAATTTCACCAGCTTTTCATTTCTGCCATAAAAAATGGGGGTTCCAATTTTAAAAACTCTCTCTCTCTCTCTCTCTCTGTAAGTAGCAAGTCACACTTGGTACTGTTCCTGTGTTGATTGTTATATTAACCACTTTTGCACTCTCTGAGTGCGAGCTTTTTCGCAGGAAACCGTTCAGTTATGGGTCCGTAAGCTTTTGCTGCAATTGCATGTGTGCATTTATGTGCAATTTGGACTCAGAGCGATTTTCTTGTATACAACGCTATATATTTGAGGTTAATTAGAGAGGCTACAGAATTGGTGAATCCTTGGTCCTCGTCCAATCACATTCATGCTGCCTAAATCATCGTTCAAACGCTTATCTTATGGTTCTTAGACTCTATGCTGGACAGCGCCCCTCTAATACATAGAGATCATGCCGCCTAAGCGGCAACGTAAAGACAGCGCCGGAGAAATCTCGGATCTCCCACGAGGCGCTTCTCTATCAGCTGACGAGGTACTAATGCTCAGCGAGAGTGTCAACAAAAACTTCGCTATAATACTCGCGTGGATTGACGGTGAGAAAAATGCAATGCCCGCGAAGAAAAAACCTTACTTGCAAGCGTCGTTACAGGCTATGTTAAGTGCTTATAACAGCGTATCTAATGCATATAATATTAAATTAGCGGTTGACAGCTTTGCAAGTTCGTATAAACTTGAGTTCGATAAATTTTGTAAAACAATTGAGTGCGTATCGGAATCATTTACATCTACTGCTATTGTTAAGTCGTCTGCATCTTGCAGCTCCTATACCGATGTTGCCTCGCATATGCTGACTTCTTTGCGCTCTGCGCCAAGTAATCAGGTTTCTCTTTCACACGGTAAAGCTTTTCCTTTTACTAAATGCGAGCTATTGGTTGTAGGCCCTCGTGAGAATGCTCGTGATCACTTTGAATCCGCGAAAGTCATTAAGTCTGTACTGCAGAAGATAATTAATCCGGTCGATCTGAATATGCATATAAATCGAATTACTTTTGGATCTCAATGCTGTGTTGTGATTGAAGGTGTTGGACTCGATGCGAAGGCAATTTCTAGTTGCAAAGCTTTTATCGAGTCTGGCTTGGAGATTAAGACTGAATCTAAAATGCTTCCCCGAATCGCAATACATGATTAACCGACTAATTTGTCTAGCAGTGACATTGTGAATAGAATAGTTAAGCAGAATCTACCTTCGGTCTCTTCTCAGGACTGCAGAGTTGTGTACGTGTATCCCGCGCGTGATAATAAAATACCGATCTTGTATTGTCAAGTATTGCAACTTTTGAAGAGTGGTAAGGTCCATATACAGTGGCACGTTTGTCGCATCTCGGATCATATTTTAATACTGCAATGCCTTAATTATAACAAGTTTGGCCATGCTGCTAAAGTTTGTAAAAATAAACAATGTTGTAGCTTTTGTTCGGGCGAGCATCTTGTGAAAAATTGTACTGACAGGTGCAATTTAAAATGCGTTAACTGTGTAAAATCGAACCTTAATAATACTGCGCACTCGGCTACGGATAAAGCGAAGTGTTCTGTTTTGCGTAAGAGGATTGATCGCAAGATTTCTTTCATTAATTATGGCTGTGATGAATTTGCTGTTGAGGCTGTGTCATATGAACGCGCAATCAGTTGAGACTCATTTTGTCGATATACAATCGACTGTTCTTTCTTATAATCTTGGTGTTTTGGCTATTAGTGAATCGTGGTTGAAACCAAAGCGGTCCTCCGATGTTTTAGCGATTCCGGGTTACACTCTGTTACGTGTAGATAGACTGGGTAAGGGTGGAGGTGGTGTTGCGATGTACATTAGTGACTCAATTAAACACCGTGTAGTTGTATGTTCTTCGCAGCTGAGGTGCATACTAAAAGACTTGAATTCTTATTTGTATTGGTATATTTGGGTAATGCCAGGATATTGATCGGGGTAATCTAGAGCCCCCCCTAAAAGAGATTTTAACATAGATTGGTTGAGTTCCTCAACACTTTGTAGCATTCTGCGTAATTTTTTTGATACATACAATTTGGAACCACTCAATTTTCGTCCCACACACCATATTAATACTTCACATTCCCAGATAGATTATATTTGTGTAAGCGATGTTTCTAAGGTCGAATATTTTTATCAAACACATAACCCAAACATTTCTGCACATGATCTGATTTTCGCTAACTTTACTGTTCCGATCCCAATTCACTCGACTCGTAGTATTACATGTCGTTCATTTAAGAATTTTAGTAAGTCAAAGTTTAAGCGAGATCTTGACACTTATGATTGGAATCATTTTTACTCCTGCGACATCGAGGGCAAAGTGCACGCATTGAACGGTGCCCTACTGAACTTATATGATAGGCATGCACCTTACGTTACATTCACGCCAAGGGGTAAACGTTCACCTTGGATTAACGACGAGGTTAGACGCATTATTAATGCACGTAATATAGGTTGGCGTACATTTAAACAATCACACGACGGGAAAACCATCATGCAGTCTTTAAAAGATTGAGAAATCAGGCTAAGTCTGCAATTCGTAATGCATTCTCAGTGTACTTTAAGACTAAGTTATGTAACTGCTCTAATACTGCGGATACCTGGAAGTGTATTAGTAATCTGGGGCTAGGTAATAAATCGCGTGATTTTGTTATGCTACCGGCAGACACAAATACCTGCAATAGATTCTTCATTGGGGATAATCTTGCAACGAATTTGCGCAGTTTATGTATTCAGCACGCATTGACCCCGATAATAGGTTTTATTTTAGACATGTGCGAGCCAATGATGTGATTGGGGCTATTTTGTCTGCGAGATCGAATGCGCTAGGACCCGATAACGTTCCTATTAGGTTTCTGGGAGATTGTCTTCGAGCCTCTATTGCTTAATATATTTGACACTTCTTTGCAATGTATATTTCCTCAATCTTGGAAATTAGCATATGTACGTCTGTTACCTAAACGCCCCTTGCCTACTGAGGTTTCGCACTTCAGACTAATTAGTATCCTATCGGCCACAATAAGATATTGGAAACGGTTGTTTTCAAACAAATAAATGTGTATGTTTGTAGTAATGATTTGCTTGATCTTTCTCAATCCGGTTTCCGTAAGAAGTTTAGTACGCATACAGCGTTGATAAAAATCATCGACGACGTTAAAGAGGCCATTGAAAAATATACCGTTTCTAGTTGACTCCTACACTCTGAATGCTCACTTTACAACTGTTTATAAGTCTAATTTATGTATTACTCATAGTCCATCTGTTACAAATACTCCAGAAGATAAATTACTTTTTAAACATTTCCAGGCTCAGGATGTTTTTATAACGATTAAACGTCCACGCTCGAAATGGATAGATATCGACGGCATTTCACTTCAAGTCTTAAAATTGATTATGTAGGTTATTTTACCGCATTTACTGCATATTTTTGATTATTCTATTCAGTCATGTATATTTCCGGGAATTAGGAAATGCGTAATAGTTAAGCCACTTCCGAAAATTAAGCAGCCGTTAGTTACTGGCGATTTGGACCAATAAGTTTACTTTGTATCTCAGGCAAGATTTTTGAGTCAATTGTATATAATGAATTGTCAGAATTCATAAATAGTAGCTTACTGCTTGATCCTCTTCAATCAGATTTCAGGAAGTCGTATAGTACTAACACAGCGCTATTATAGTCAATATTAGTGAATCGATTAATAGGGACTACATTGCCCATTTAGTCTCTATCGACATTGTTCAGGTTTTTGATTCAGTGCCTATTGACATTGTTTTAAATAAAATATAATCATACGGCTTTTCTGATAGTCCATGTTAGCGGCTTATGTCATATCTACCTGAGAGATTCCAGACTGTTAGTTTGTCACTTGATGTAAAGTCGGATTGCCTTTCTCAGGATGCTGGAGTATCTCAAGGTAGTTATCTTGTACCTACATTTTTCTCTTCGTTTATTAATGACTTCACGAATGTGTGATGATTTGAATTCCTATGAGAGTGGTTTTTTGGTGGAACAGCTGACATTATTATTAACATAGTAAATGATAACTTGATCAAAATATCTAAATGGGCACACAATAATGGTATTCGTATTTTTATTATTTTTTAAATTTTATTTAACGTCGCCGTTTTTGTGCTTCTAATTTGGGGCTAATCAGCGATGGAAGTCATACGATGTCTTTGTTAAAAAAGCGCTTTTTCAAAAATTCGTGTCATCAGTGGTGCTTGTATCAATCTACCGGGTCAGGAATCGAACCTGGGACCTCCTGATTACGAGCCCTAACCGACCGAGCCATCTCAGACCTCAGGTATTCGTATTAATGCTGGTAAAACTGACGCAATTTGGTTTGGTTCTGGAGGATTTATTAGTACATTGCGCAACTTGACTCTTGATGCTCTTACACTTGATAATGTTGAAATTAATATTTGTAAAGAAATACAAATTAGAGGTATTATTCTTTACTCAACATCATTCTAGAGATAACAATCTAATTTAAGGGGAGTCCGTAGTGTATAGATTAATAGATCACAAAATCAGATCAAAATCAGATGTAATGATTAATTACATATTACTTAACTGATCGAAAAGTCAGTATATGAACTTGTTAGTAAATTAAGTCATTGTAAGAACGTAGCTATCCGTTTTGGTTCTAGTACTGGCCAATTCGCTCAAATTTCACCGGTGTATAAATCAAACTACATTCTTACATACTCAAATAGGAAATAGTACTACATAATATGCCTGCTGGTTCAATCCCCTCCCTGCTCTGTGAATATTTGACATGCAAGTTTTTGGCGCTCTTGGAAGTCGACTTTTTACTGCAGCATTTTGTCCCTTGGGCCGCTCCTTTTAAAGATACTTGCAAGCGTCTTGATGCAAACTTCACGACAACAATTTTTTTTTGGGCTTTCAGGAGTTATTATTGTATATATATATATATATATATATATATATATATAAGGAAAATTAATAATAAGAGAAATAAAAATAAAAATAAAAATGTAATAGAGGATGCAAATGATGCAAATATTTTAGTATCTAAAATTGAAACCTTGTCAAACATTATTGTGCAAAATCATGACGGACAAGTACAGAGAATTGAAGGGTTAGTAATTTCTAGTAATATAAATAATTTATCAATAAATATTTCGAATGAGTAGTTTATCCAGACAGTTCTCGGCACTGTGTCACCTTCTTTCTCAAGTGAAAACATTATTTCTTTGAAACTATTAACACATAGGAAGGTCAGAGACGGGTTTCTCTGCTGTCACGGCTCAGCCGGTGAAGAAAATAGAATGAGGGGAGGTTACTGCTGGTAAGCCTGATCGAGGATCCTAGGGGATATTGCTGGCCAGTTTTCTCAATGTGAACTCTCTCAGAGTGCACATTGATCAAATCGCTAGGTTCCTTTGCGATGGTTCCTCCTATGACCTCTATGGTGTTGCTGAGTCCAAGCTGGACTCTAAAGTATTAGACCATATTATCCAAGTAAAGGGATATACGGTAGTTAAACAAGATAGGAATGCTCAAGGTGGTGGAGTTGAGCTATACGTCAGATCGTTGTTGTAATATAAAATTTTGTGTTTTTCTGATACGGAACAACTTGGTAACCCGGGTGTTCCGGAGTATTTATTTTGTAAGACCTAAGGCCGTGAAGCTCTACCTGTACCTATAGCAGTTCTTTATAGACCACTTAAAGTGACTTTTACTAAAGATAATAGCTTCTTAGACAATCTTAGGAAATTTTTTCTAGAATATAGTCATAAATTCATGAAGGGCGATCTGAATGCTGATATATTAAGGGATGGTTTTCTTTTAAAAATTAGTTTGAATATATATCTTTACTTATTTCTGAGTTACGAGCAACCAAAGTCAATGTTATTTGTTTATATTTATCATAAAAAAGGCATTGGATTCTAAAATTCCGGTTTTCTTTATATTTTTATAGTAGAATTCAGATCCTAGAGTTTGGTAAGGATCCGTTTCTCAAAAGATGTGACTCTCCTTTTTACTTTCCTGTCAACAGTATTGGAAAAGGTCATATAGGAGCAGCCCTTCTCTCACTAGCCCACTACAAACAGGTCTCAGACCCTTCAGTTCGGCAGAGACTGTTTTATTAAAGTTAATTGAGGGCATAAGAATTGGTATTGATAAGAAATTGGTGACGCTACTTTTATTATTTGACTTTAGCAAAACATTTGAGACAATCCCTCCCACTCGGTTACACGAACGACTGAAACGTATATATTTCTTCAGGTCTGCCCTTATGTGAATCAACTCTTATTTTTCATACCGCCAACAAGCGATTGTATCTTCTGACAATGTTTCTTTATAGATTGCAACTAACTTAAGAGTATCACAGGGGTCAGTTCCGGGACACTTTTATATTAGTGTCTCACTTGACTTGCTGACATCTGCAGGAGCCCAGTAAATTCTGTTTGCAGACGATCTGCAGGTTTATGTTTAGGTTCCTTATTATGATCTTGGAAAGAGGATAGCTTTGAAGAGTCGCAGAGAGCTTGTCCACTTAAGCTGAGAATACCTCACTTGAGCTCAACAGTTCTAAAACACAATCAGTTCTATTCGGAAGCCGTAAATATTGCTCAGAAGTTTATAGAGAAGGCGGGCCTTGTGTTAAGTTCGGTAATGGCGTCTGCTTTCCCTTTGTGGACAACGTTCTGAATCTTGGGATCATCCTTGACTCTCAACTAAAGTAGAGACATCATGTCTTTATTAGAAAGTATATATTAATCGGTATTTCCGAGCTAATTTGTGTTACTCAATATTTTGTCAAATATTGCACAAAACCCTCTTTTTTAGCAACTTACTTATTGCCAAGACTTAAATGTTGCCAGAGATATTAGAAAATTAATTAAGGAAAGATCGAGAAAGAAAAAAATCAACGTCCCCAGGTCGGGATCGAACCGATGGTCTCCTGCTTACCGGGCAGTTGCCTTACCATTTGGCTACCGGGAACTCGAAGACTCCATCCACCTTGTACCTTGTATCATGTAGGTAATATGATAAATATAGATAATAGATACTATTTATCATATAGATAGTATTGCAAAGAAAGTTAATAGGGTCCTTTATAGTCTACGCTTTTTTGGCAAATATACCAATGAATCGCTTCGTAAGCGACCTGCCGAGGCCTTGTTATTCCTGCATCTCGACTAGTGTTCAATAGTTGTGCTGGACACCTTGCAGCAGTACGAAACATGCTACGGGTACTACAAAATTCCTTTATCGCTATGTGTAAGGTCTAGATTGCCATCACCCTGGGAATTTTCAAAGCGAACGAACTGAACAATCATTACGCTGCTGTATCTGTTAATGTTATGTCCCTTACTTGTAATGATATGAACTACTTTTTATCTTCATCCGTTTGTCTTCAAAGAACTAATGTCTTCGATTTTTCAATTGTAACAGTGACATAAAGGCATTAACGCTGTGTCCTATAAATCTAAGGGCCTTGAACAAATTTCTTTGCGTATATTAAAGTTGGCATCACCGGTGCTTTTAACTTTACTTTCCATCATTCTTATTTATTCACTCAAAACTGTTACATTTCTTTCTAATTGGAAAAAGGTTATTTTACCTCCATTGGACAAAATGAATATTCGTAGCTCACCATCCAAAGCCAGACCAATTGTTCTTCTGCCTAAGATTTCAAAGCTGCTTAAAAAACTCGTTCCCTCGCAAATCTCTCAGTATTTATATCATCATAAGTTGGTCGACAATTTTCAGGCGGTTTTAGAAAAGGTCATAACACTCATACGACTCTGCTGAGTGTATTGGATTACATTCCTTGGGCTATTAATCACAGACATGTAACCATCCCAAATATCTTCGATTTTTCAAAGGTATTTGATAATCTTTCGGATTTATTACTATATAGTAATATATGAGATAGGGTAATAGTTTGGTTCTTCAATTATCTATATGGTAAATGTCAATCTGTTATTGAGAACACTGTCAAGCTTGTACTTAGCTCTCTACACTCTAGCGTTCCTCAAGTCAGTGTTTTGTGACCTCTGTTGTTTACTATATGCATAAACGATTTGTCTAGCGCAATTTACAACTCTAAACACATGATGTTTGCTGACAGTACACAAATATATATGATACAAATTGAGGTTATGATCCTAAGTAGCAAAAACTCAGAAACATTAATTTTGATAATTAGCCTAGAAGAACTATGGTAGATAATACTGTACCCTACTCTTTTGAAGTTCGAAACTTCAAAAGAGCCCTTTGTCTAACACCTTCGCTGAATTGGGACACACAAGTTCGTCATTTAGGGGAATCACACCTTCATTTAAAATATACTATTACCGACATTAACTAATTTTTCAAATTTATCATTCAATTTGCATATTTGTTCAATTGTGTGAGATAAGGTATATTCTATGATATACAGCAATTGTGCGTATGCATAAAAAATTTAGAAAATATGAAAATCAAAAACTGTATTTAAAAAATCAATTACAGAAATCTGTGATCCGTACGGACTCCTTTGAGTCGTAAAATTCATGGTTTACTCCACTCATTGCGCATTCACAGACGTACCCTTTCCAAAGATCTTCGGAAAATGTTAATCGAAATCCTCATTTTTCTGCATCTTGATTGCATGTCCGTAATATTCCAACACTTCGATTAAACTCGTCGACTTGAAGCCCAAAGGCTTCAAATTACTTGTGTGCTTATATCACTCCTTCCAGGTTCGAACTTGGTTGGCTATTTGCAAGCAGATGCCGCAAATATTCATTAATTTCTCTGGACTATTTTGTAGTTGCTCATATACCATTGGTCGGGACATTAACATCTTCTTACATTCTAACCTCTTACATCCTCACCACACCACCTCCGCTCTCTTTTTTATGCAGTCCTAAAAGCCGAAGCAATGAATCCATCCTTTACTACTACAGCGTTAAAAACTATGAATTCTTTACCTACATACAAAGAAGTTTAAGTTTTCCTGCTTTCTATGTTTATGGGATAGTAGAGATCGCGAAGAGCATTATGAAAAAAAAATTGGCAACCAAGAGCACAACTCGATCCTGGAAGTTACAATATGCTGAAACAGCCTTTGGTTGATCCCTCAACAGTTTCACTTCCGCCTCTTACACAAAACTTGGACTGATGAAACAATTTATCAAAGCATTGGATAAAGGTGGAATATGTTTTAATTACTTAGTAGAGCAATTTCTTCAAATGAGTGAAGCGAAATTGAAGGACGGGATAATCGATAGACCTCGAATCCGTAAAAGGTTTAACGATGAAAAGTTCACTGATATCATGACTGACTTAGATAAAGCTGCTTGGCTCAGTTCCGAGATGTTTGTTAGAAACGATAACTACGAAACTATTGTAGCCAATACGATAAGAAACTATGAGAGTTTGTTGATGATTCACGAAGTTCCTTTCATGGATGCTGATGTCACCTATTCTCCTGAGAACTGGGGATTACTGGGAAAAGCAAGGGGAGTGATTTCATCAACATCTAGAAGTTGCTAAAACTAGGGGACATGGGATATGGGACGTAAAAATGTTGGCGGACTACTGTTGGTTACTGAAAAGAGATCGAGTGTCATATGATGAAAACAATGATGAGAGAGCAAAATGAACTAGAAATCCACTGCACAGATCTTTCGAAAGTAAAAGAAAACGTAATAACGAAAAAACAATAAATAAGTTTTATATTTATAGTTCTGCAGGTATTCAATTCTTTTTCTGACCTTAATGAGACGATCCAGATTTCGTACTTGAGAAGACAAACGGTCATCGTATTGGGATTCGACAGTCACCAAAAGATATTACCGCAGCTGTTTAGGGCGAAAAAACCTTATTTTCACATTTTTGCAGTGATTAAATTAATTATCCACATCACTACTTATATTAAAATAACCTTTGGATCATATTAAAAAAAAGATATACAGGTTTAAACGTAAAATTTATGCTCTTTCAGAATCTGCAATCAAAAATGTATTATTTTTAAAATTAACTAATTTAACTTTCAAACCACCTTGACCTTCACTACTTAAGGTCAAACCGACCTCGAATTCGAATTCAGCGACGAAAAAATATAAATAATAGTAATTTTTCTACTTAAATATAAATTTTCAAGTTTGACCTTCAAATGTCCTCTATCAAATTCTCGTATACAGCATAAATAATACAATTTACATCAGTGAAAAGCGGAACGTCAATTCTTATTCATATCCAATGTTCATCATTATTCGCAGACGAATCTGCCGTTAAGTCGAATACAAAAAGACAAAAGCCTTCGGCATAAACTTTATAACTAATACAATTTCCATAATGATTAAATTCCCAATTCAAAAAATGTACATCAGTACCAGAAAATAACGTGTGATATACCTCCATGTGCATTTTGTTTGTTTTAAAGTCTTAATGTGGCAGTTTCGTCGGCTTCTTGCACACCGTTCACATACAAACGATTGTTAAAATTGTTAAAATTAAACGGATTCAGAGCCTTGTCATCAGTGTACGCCTTATTCTCAACAAAGCCGACAACGATCCTTTTTAATAGCTAACCCAATATAATATTGTCTATCGTCTCCCCATGTATACTATTATACAAAATCATAGCTTTGACCTCGTCACATGTAAGCGAATATATTGCGGTTATTTTCATAAATTTTTTCTCGTGAACTAGCAAAAAACTCGGATTTATCTTGAGTAGGCGAACGAATGAAGTTGCCTCGGTAATTTTAATGGTAAAAGCACCATTTGGATCCATTAGGTAAAAACTGTCGCCTGATCGAATGAGGCGCAGACTAATGTCGACACCACTCCACAATAATCTGTCTTGAATAAACCCGTCGCAATGCAAATACATATGACCCAGTAAATCTACTTTACTATTAGTCACAACTTTTCGTCAATTCGCAAGACCATTGTTATCGTCCGTCGAATAATCCATTTTACCAGGTGTATCATCGTACCACAAAACGCTAGTTAAATGTAACTTTTTGCTCGAAGCTTATAATTCAGTGAAGTTACGATATTCGATTTATAGGCGTAAGCGTTCTATTTCACCAATTTACACGATGCTATCGATGTATCCGCAAGGTCATCTACCCCTCTTCTCCTCCTTTTCACATCTCTCTTGTATTTCAAAAAAGTAAAATCTCAATCGTTTGTTGTTTTTTCCTCTTCCTCTTTCTCTTCCTCAAGAGTTTTGGCGGAATCAAACAATATAGACTGATCGGAAGACTGTTACGACGGCTGTGCATGACAGCCTCCCAGACTATTGCCGATATATTCTGGAGGTACAGCTGCTTTTCGAAGGATACGCGCAAACTGGTAATAAACGTGTTGCAATGCCCCTTTTCTTCACCTCATGGCCTCATTAACAAGATCTCCATCGAGTAATGGAACATTTAGAAAAATTATATTATAAGGAACCCCTGTAATATTACCAGCTTTCGTAACCTATTAATGAGATTCTTGGCATTTGTTCGTGTCGTGCGCCTTTACGTAATGTAAAGATCATTGTAATCCAATCCCGTCGCTTCCATTCCCGAAGATTGAGCGATATGGGGGTCCTTGCAATTCAAAAGAGGCATGTTCGCCTTACTGTTTTCCTTCACTCTGATGATACACTCTTCCGGCACGAAAATGGTTTTTTTGGCATGTTCCATGTCGATAAGGTGGATTCTACAATTAACGGTATAACGGTAGCAGCTTAACTTCTTTTTCGACGGCAATGTTTTACCGGCTGCTGCCAGGGCACGCAACAACGTGGCGCTTTTACATAATCTTCGAATAACTGTGAGTGTGTTGCTCGAGGCACCAAACAAACACGTGCGAAATCGACAATTTTCGCGTGCATCTTGTTTTAAATCTACGAGTAAACAATGATTCGGTTCGGTCACCACGTCGTAGTACACCTCCTGCAAAAATTTTGGATCTTCCAGATAAATTTCTCACACCAAGTAAATTAAATTAAATTTGTGCTCGATCGCGTGGATTATTACATTCTACAATATAATTCATATATTGGTAATGATTAGCCAGTAAACATATTACAGATCGTATTGCATGACGATTCGCGCATCAAATCATCGTATATCTTATCGCGCATCAAATTATCGTATATTCTTTGCTCTTTGGAAAGCCCTCGTGAAATTCGATATTTATATGCGAATCTATGTAGGTAGCTTGCCACTTGCTATAATACAAGTATAATGTAAAAATTTGTTGATAATTACGGTTTTTTCGCACAAGGTAGGACCACAAATAATGTTCACGAGTGTTTCCAATGTGCATCCATGATTAAAACTGAGACGACTACCACTCCTACCCTTCCTTATATATTCTTTTGTCAATGTCATAGAAATGTCCACTATATATCCGCGTGTGGCTCCGGTCCGCTCGCGCGTGTCAAGCCGACATGTACCAAAAAGTCAAACAGTACACCGTGCAGTGCGTTTTGTGCTGTTATAGCGAATAAACAATTTTATATTTTAATTTATTTTGTATCCGTATGGATAACTTATTATACGAAATAAAATATTGTTTGTCAAAGACAGGGTCGCAAGCTTTATATTCGCTGCGCGTTGCGAGCTCAAGGTAAGGTATTCGGTAAATCTTGTCAAAAGAAACAAATATTGGAGGTACATCTCCTTGAATCAATTGCCGAATCGAATAAAAATTTAATTTTTGGCTTGCAGAAAAATTTAATTTAATACCCTCGATTTTACAAACTAACTGTTCGACATCGTCCGGTGTTCGATATTTGTACAAATAAAATTTAGGTCTTCCCGAAACAAAGAATGTTACGTAGGTGCCGACACCGTAGCACGATAACTCATCGATTAGACTTTCTTATAACGGACTCGTAGTCGGTTCCTATCCACTGCTCTTGCCACTGCTGACCAATATGATCGAATTGGTATCATACAACAAAACGAGTCCCAGATTAAAACTCACACGAACACGATCTAATTTTGTGCCCTTTTGCTTATCAAATTTCGTAAGATGTTTATTTATAGAGTCTTCGTCACTGTCGCAATCTGCTGGATATCCCGGGGCGTAAGTTTTTTCGATAAAAAACTTGTCAATGTACCAGTGAAAAATACCACCTTGGTTTGTTCTTTTGTCGTACTGCGTCATTTGATAAGCCCATACCACCATCACTCTTTTGATAACGTATCTGCATTCAAGAGCTTTTTAAACTCGTTCGTCATCCACGTACTGGTAAATTTGGATAAATAATCGTCCTTTTTTAGTTATAACTAATTTTATGTCACTTTTGCGTCTGGCAATGTAGGGAGGATAAAACTTAACTTTGGTACTCCATTAAGGAACTCAGGGATATCTGCATGAATTACATAATTTCTTGGGAATTTTGGAAATTTTTAAGGTTTTCCGGGATATCTGTCTTAATTACAAGATTTCTTTGGAATATTGGAAATACTTATGGTATTCAAGAATGTATACACGAATTATCGAGGATTGGGTTCAAGAGTAGTAATATAATTACTTTCTCATTTGTTAGGCACTGTCCGGCAGAATCGCGTAAAAGAGACGGTCGAAATGCCGACAAAAGCTGAAAGAAAAACCACTATTTCAAAGCATGAAGCTAGTTCAGGTTTGAATTTCATTACGGTAATGTATTCCAAACTCGTGTCGATTCTCTCAACTAAATATGGAGATTAACCGAAAGTGACAGTGCAAAGATTCCTGATTCTTTTTCACATACAATCAACACATGGGTGGTGTCGATCTCCACGATCAACACTGTAATGCTCTGATACCTACGATAAGAGGTAAAAAATGGCCATGGTGTCTTTTTATGCGACTTATTCAAGCATCTCTAGCGAACGCTACGGTGATTTACAATAAACTCCATCCGGATGAAAAGAAAGGCTTCACATATATTGTTCAAGCAGTTTGTAAATATTACATTCAGAAGCTATCATCAGTACATTTTCCCACGGAAAAGGGAAAGCCTGAAATTTCTTTAGAACACATTCTGAAACACATCCTAAAAGGAAGTATGAAAAAATGCGGAATAGGTACGTGTTCGGTGAGAACTGAATGGTTCTGTACGAAATGTTGCAACCTATTTGCAGAAAACACAAAGAAGATTACGGCAATGAGCCATAATTAGGTTCATGACTCGGAAACTTATAGAAACTTTTATTACTTTGCGCATAATTGTTTATAGATATTTTACAGTAACAAATTGAACTCTGACAAAAAAGCGTTACATAGGTTTTTGTCGTGTTTTTGCCCGTTGAATCGATATCCGCATTCTATCGACCGAATTATCGCAGGCCTCTTCTTTCAGAACTTTTGACCAAATCAAGATATTTATGCTTCCTTATTTTCAAAATGTATCTATTCGATCTCAGTTTATT
The DNA here is from genome assembly GCA_026168455.1 of Theocolax elegans. Classification (NCBI taxonomy): domain Eukaryota; kingdom Metazoa; phylum Arthropoda; class Insecta; order Hymenoptera; family Cerocephalidae; genus Theocolax; species Theocolax elegans. Next base: position 70,204,579 of record CM047425.1, read on the forward strand.
TTAAAATTTGGTTTCAGTTCTATCCGAGTTAAAATCGATCAAAATTAAGGGTTTTTCGGTGATATTTTTTGTTATTATATTTATATCTATCGTAAGAAAGGGTATTGGCATCTATAATTCCGGCTTTCTTCATATTTTTATAGTAGAAATCATAATATTGAGTTTGGTGAGGATTCATTTCTCAAAGGGTCTGGACTCTCCTTGTTAGTATTATAAAACTTATGGTCTATTGATGCTGTTACATAATAAATATTTGACATAAGGGTAAAAATGTGATCTAAAGTTATTTTATTATCAGTTTATTAATTTATTTTATTAAATCAAAATGCATTATTAGTAGACAAAGTAAAAAACTACGCTATAATCGTTACCCGATTAATTTAACGCAAGGTAAGAGCCTGGCAGTAGTTAACTAAAGAATTAACCTTATGTTGACTAATAATAATAAACCCAGTTACGTGGATTGGATATTTGGTAAGTAACGTCAAATTTAAATAAACGACGGTACATATGGCGGTTCAATAGAAAGACGTCGAGAATCAGATTGATGCATGGGAGAAAATCGAGCTACACCTCGACGCATCAAACCTCAAATCCGTAACTCGGTATATAATAAAGCCGAACGATTTCACCAGTGGTTGCTGGGCAATTATCCCGTCCAGGAATTCAACCTGGCGCAGGGAAATGGCGATCAGCAACGCACAAGCGCCTTTCAGACAAAGCTTGATGGAGCTTGGAAGGGGGGGGGGAATGCGTGCGAATCCCAGAGAGTTTCGCAAGCGCGCAGCTCGCCAAACGCCAGCCGGACATTCTTCGGACCAAGCTACTCTGCATCCTCGAGGACGAATGGAATACCTCGAGACATAGGCGGCATAGTGAGGAAATGGCAGATCACATTCTCTGGTGACATTGTGGCGAACGCCGCACACGTCAAGATGGTGGGTGGTAGTTACCAACGGCTAAGCTGTCACGTTTTCCTATCGTTCACTGTCGAAAGTGAGACACATGAAATCAGGGTTGCGATTATACCCAATCTTGACGCCGAATACTACGTAGGTGTAAACTTTGTACAAGCCTTCAGAGCAGTATTGGATCCGGATACCGACCGCCTGTTCCTCAAGGACAGCAAGCAGCAGATCCATCTCGAAGTTGCTGGCATTGGAGGTATGGCCATCCTATCGTCAGCTGGGATAGCGGACGCAACCGTCTGAGAAGAGCTGCGAGAACTGTTGAAAAAAGTACTGACCAATACTTCTTCTAAAATCGGATGAAGCCCCCTCGGTGAGATCAGCTTACCCGATAAAGCAGAAGTATTACCCAGTGTCGAAGAAGATCCAGGAAGAGATGCACTGCCAAATTCGAGAAATGCTAGATTTACAGATCATAGAACCCTCGGACAGCAGGTGGTCCAGCCTTGTAGTGATGGTACGCAAGGAGAATGGATCGCGTCGGTTCTGCATTAAATTCAGGAAAGTGGTATGGGCAATTAATAAGTTCAGACCTTACATCGAAGGGTACCACTTTAAAGTGACAACGGATCACAGCAGTCTTCGCTGGTTGTATAACATGACAAACCCAACTAGCCGACTAGCGAGATGGACTCTAGAGCTTCAGGCTCACGACTCCGCTGCTCTATCTCGCATGTTTGAAGACGATGAGCCTATGACAGCAGCAACGTCTTGGGCTCAAATGAGTAAGGATCCTCTGTACCTAGTTGGATCAAGAATATCTCCGACAGACCTCGCGATTTACCCGAGTAGAACATAGTTGGGGGGAATCTATACATCTATCGCTCCGACAAAGAATTGGAAGAGGTGATGGTTAACGAGTAAGTATGGAAGCTGGTCGTGCCCATAGAAAATCGTCACTCTATTTTAAGAGATTGCCGCGATGATCCCTCAGCTGGGCATCTCGGAAGGGAGAAGATGATATCGTTCAACATGATGGACCATAAACTGAGATCTTAATTATGTAGCAAATGATCATCGAGGTTAACCAAGAGGCCCCGGAGGTTCTCCTTGCCAGAATGATTAATACGTGGCCAGCCACGGACAGCTACAGACGGCTGACGCCTCACAGCCACTCCTGCGGACCGTCTCTTCCAGGCCTAAGGTACCATTCCGCTCCCTTTACCGCAGACATGTCCTTCTTGTACCGGAGCACCGTAGGAGGGACTGAGTGTCCCCGAGCAGTCGCATTCGCAGGAACAATCGACGCCGGAGCCCGACACTCCAGGATCCCAACACCGTCGACCCCACTCTTATGAACCCCAGCCGGGACCCTCCGCGGCGACAGAGGTTCCCCAACCACAGACTGCGGAACAGGAGTGTCAAGAGACGGAGGCTACCCTCAAGAGGATGAAGACCCTGAGGTTTCAGCTACGGAGAGCCGAAGAGGCGGCACTGGCCAAATGTGAGTCCATTGCTCAGGCCCATCCTTGGGCTTCCATTGTCCAGAGGGTGTATGGTAGACGAGTACAGGAGCAGAAGGATAAACGTCAGGTACTGGTCACGTTCCGTGCCGAGTAGCAGGAGGCTCAAGAAAGAGCTGCCGCCGAGGAACGAAGGTGCGAGGAGGAGCACGAGCATCGGCTGAGGGCTGAGGCAGTCTATAGGAAGGATGCGGAAGAACATAGGCGTCTCCAGCAGAAGGCGGACGATGTTAAACGAAGGGCCGCCGAGCTGGAGCCCAGGCTTCAGCCTCAGCCAAAGGAGCCAAAATGTCCGCTCTGCGGCTGTAAAGCGGTCGTCGATTCAAACAAGTGCCCTTGTTTTATAGCGTACACCGAGATCAAGGCAGCGCGAAGGTAGCAAGGCTAACTTCAAAAGGATGAAATCAGCGACCCCTTCTCTCTGTATATGTACATATTTTTGTATTTTTTTTTTAAATATATGGTATAAATCTTGATTGTGAGTAATTTCTTTATCCCCTTTTCTGTTCTTCGAAGTAGAGGATCCGTTATACAGGGTATACGGAATCTGGAATGGGGGTAAAACGGTAAACAAGTTACCGACCAGGTGAGCAATGCGTAAGAGAAGAGGATCACACTGTGCGCGCACGGACCCGGGAGTACCGTGCGCAAACGGCAGTTAGTATAGATATAGCGCGCCCCCGGTGTTGCTCGACAAACCGATACATTGTGTGTTATATAATGCCTACTAAAGAAGTGTTGGTGAGAGCGTCTCGGTGTGATCGGTTGATTGCGACATACTGCTTAGGCAATTCCTATTTTTTTCGAAAAAGGGTTGAGTGTGGGGAAACACACACACACACTCTCGCGGTCTTATCTCTACGTATTCTCGCGCGCGTAATTGTACATTTGAAATGAAAGAAAGTAGGGTCGTCGGTTGGCCTTGACATACTAAAGGCTCCGACGGCTTACAGTTGTCGTGAATTTAAATATTTTATTTGTTGTGAATAGATTGTGTGATGATTTCCGTCACAATGTCAACAAATTCTATGCAAAATCATATGCAGGCATTTGTAAAATTTTTCCTTTTTGTTATAGATTCACAAACCTCACTTTTGGATCAGCCATAGTAGGGGGTATTTGAGTAACTGAGTTATCGGTTGTTCATTTATAAAGTGTTGCTTATTTGTAAACCAAGCTGTTATGTTATTAAGGCTGAACAACGTTGAACATCATTGGTGTTCACCTAACTACATTTACATGCAATTATATGTATATTCTTTAAGTATATACTATATTCACAAGGTTTCAATAGTTTTGCGATTCAATTTGACGCACGTACGATACAGAAAGACAAAATACTTAATTTTACGTTGTATTTCCCTTTTTATTTCCCTTTTCCCTTTTAAAGTAATTGTACTAAAAATTGTAATTTTATGTAAAACATGATATATGTACTCAAAATATTGATGGCAATATTTTTGTAAGAGTCTATTTTTCAACCTTACCTTTACAGCAGTTAATTTCTTCCCTTGCCTGTATACTAGTCTAGTGCAGCACAGATCATTCCGTTCATGATGTGGTAATTTTATTACAAAATTATTCTCCATGACTCTTAAATTAATGAAACTGTAAAAAAAAGTTTCTAGGTCAGTTAAATTAAAGTAAATTTGGATGAGCAGAATATTAGTGATTGAAATATAAAATATAAGGGGATACCGCACCTTTATTTAATATACACACTAAAACACGCTCACTGGGGATCAGTGAACGACTCCGAATGTCATAAATTATCGACAACACAATTAAAATACAAGCTGAAATATTTAAGTAATATCATAGTATGCACTTAAAACATCGCTTGAACAATGACGGTTGCCAATCGCGTACACGTGGCAAAATTAGTTACACTCGTTCCGCGATTGCCACACACACGCACACCAAAACAGCTTCTACGGGAAAGTGGAGGACGGAATAACAAGAAAGAAGTCTCGTTTCGGGATGCTAGATTCAAACGAATACGAGGAATTCACACTTGTAAATATAAATAAAATATAAATAATAGACCAGTATTATTCGACGGCTCAACTCAGAATCACCGAGCTCGTCGAGTCGAAACGATTAGCGATTCCGCGTGCATACGCTTCACGCTGCAGCCTTTCTCTCTCTCTCGTTACCGAGGATGATCTTAACAAACTATTACTGTGAGTATCTAGTGATTCTTATGAAACTCGTCACACATCGTCATCTGCTCATTTGCGTGTCGCACATGTTAATGTTAATTCATTGCTTGATCATCATGTTGAAATTGAATCACTGTTGACCTCTCAAAAGTTAGATGTTCTTGCACTAACTGAGACGTGGTTAACACAAAATCGTCCAGATTCTATTTATAAATTAGATGGTTATATTTTATTGCGAAATGATCGGGGATTTGTGTCTGTCACTGGTAAAAAAGAGTTCATGCAGGGTGGTGTGGCATGTTATTTGAGGAGTGATATATCTTTCTAAGTACTTGAAGCCCCTCAAATAACTAATATAAACGATATAGAATACATGATCTTAGATTTGTTTATTTGTAATATAAAAATACTTTTTGCAATTGTCTACCGGCGTCCCAAGGGACATGTTTTAACAAAATTCTTTAATACGTTGCAACTTCATGCTCATCGTTATGGAAACATCATTATTACTGGTGACTTAAATTCAAATTTTATGACTGACGATTATTACAGTTCGCATTTGCTTGACCTTATAAACGAACATACATTCCATCTTGTTCCTTTTAATGCACCCGACCACCGTGATAATTGTGACACATGGCTTGATATGTTTATAGTGAATTCTGAAACTAAGGTTAAGAATAAGAAGCAATCTGATAGCCCATTTATAAATGGGCACGACTATATTATTATCGATTATTATCTTCCAGTATTAGAACCAAGGCCTGCTGTGCGCTCTTTTCGTGATTTTAATAATTATGTTTACTCAGAATTTTCTAGAATGATAAAAGATGATCTCACGGACTTACGAGCAAATTTTAATACATCATTATCTGTAGACACGTTATGTGAATCTATGTGCAATTCTCTTATCACAAATCTGGATAGACAGGCACCAATGGTGACACGACCTATTCGTACGCGGTCTGCTCCATGGATGAGTAAAGGGTTGAGGGTTAAGTGTAATAAGAGAGACAAATTGTATAAATTAGCTAAGCGTCGCTGTGATTCGATGTTGCTGGTTCGATATAAAGGCATGCGTAAGAAGTTGAAAAAAAAATTAGAAATGCGCGTAATGAATATTATAGCCAATCTCTGACCAGCGAAACTGATCAGTCAAAGTGTTGCCGTTTGTTGAGAAAACTAGGAATAACGAGTGAGACTTTCAATTCTCCGTTTAAGTTCTTTTCAGCGGCTGAATTGTGTTGCCATTTTGCGTCGGTATCTAGGAGTCATTCATCTTGTACTGTCGAAGAATTGAATTAAATTAAATCGCCACAACCTGTTTTTGACTTTGCGTATTTCTCATTCCAAGCAGTTACTCATGTGCAGGTTGCTGATGCTATTTCATTTTGCCTTCCTAAAGCCAAAAGTCGTAGTGCTGATGGCTTGTCTTTATCGTATTTTAAAGAGGTTTTTAGTAGTATTGTTCCAATCCTTACGGAGCTTTTTAATTATTCGTTTACAACGAATAGGTACCCTGCCTTGTGGAAGAATTTGGTCATTATCCCACTTGGTAACGTTTCTAAACCCTCAGCGCCATCAGATACTAGCCACATTTTGCTAAAGTTTTTGACCGACTGGTTTCTCAACAAGTAATTGCTCATTTAGAATCAAATAACATGTTGACACCATTCCAATCGGGCTTTCGCAAGCAGTTTAGCACCCAAACAGCGCTTATAAAGATTACTGATGACATACGGTTGGCCTCTGAGAGAGGTATGGTTACCTTCTTATTAATGTTTGATTTTAGAAAGGCATTTGACACAATTAGTCATTATGATCTCTTGAGAACTTTAAAACAGCTTAATTTTGCGGATGATGCTATAGAGTGGTTCTAATCATATTTATCAGGACGGTCTCAGGCTGTTGTTGATGAGGATGGTCTTCCCTCTGAGATCTCTGAAACTATGTCAGGTGTTCCCCAGGGTTCAACACCTGGGCCAGTTATCTTCCTCATTTTTATAAATTCAATCATGAGCCGACTTTTATACACCAAGGGGATGTTGTTTGCGGATGATCTACACGTGTATATATATTGTAGTCCCTATGAGTGTAATGCTGCTATCGCGAAACTTTCTAGTGATGGCTCTAGAATATTAAATTTCAGCAAAACAAAGGCAATCCTGATTGGGTCAACTCAGCAGCTTCAATTTATAAATAGAGATTGCTTGGCACCTGTTTTAATAGATGGTCAACAGATCGATTTGGTTAAGTCAATGAGGAATCTTGGAGTAGTGATAAATGAAAACTTGCAATGGAACTTACATATTTCGGGTATAGTCTCAAGAGTTCATGGTGTACTTCATAAGTTGCGTAACCGTGGTAGTTTTATATCAGTCACTATGAAGAAGAAATTAGTTACAGCCCTTGTAATGCCATGCTTTGAATACGCTTGCCTTGTGCATTATGATATCCCCGAGTATTTGAATACAAAACTCCAGCGTCTATTGAATGTATGCGTGCGATTCATTTTTCGTCTAAGGAAGGATGCGAGATTGGATCATTTCTATAAGAAATTAAACTGGTAGTCAGTGAGCAAACGTCGCCTATATTTTATGGGTGTACTTACTTATCAGGTATTAACGACTAAAAAACTGACATACGGCGCTCAGAACAAAATTGCCAATCTTCCTTTGGTAGACAAATTGTTTCTACGAATATATATAAAAAATCCTTCTCTATACAGGCCATGGATCTATTGGATAGTTTACCATCTGAATTAAAACTAAGTACGAGTGTGTGTTTGTTTAAAAGCAGATTATATAAGTATTTAATGGAACTATCCCAGTAATCATTTTGCTTTTTGATTTATAAAATACAGGTTATTTACAATATGTAGGATTGTTTTTATTTATTTATTGCGTTTTTATGAGTTTATTAAGAGCGTTTTATATTTTATATTTTTATATTTTTAAACTTTTATGCATGGTATATTTTTTATATTTTCATATTTTGGTTATATTTTTATTTATATTTACATGCGGAGGTAGTTGGCACTTATGCATTAAGGGGGTGCCATAGCGAAAAACTAGCGACGAAGCATAGGTAATGTAGTAAGCTGTAATGTACTAGCAGCGCCATCATCCGTTGTAAAATTATATTACGCTATATGCTTACAGTATATGGCGCTAATCGTACATTCCAGCTATCATATTCATTTACCAATAACTTTTTGTGCATTGCATTATTTTACAAAAACCATTGGGGTTGCATCCTCAACAATTATCGATAGTGGTTACGGTAATATAATATAACCTCAAAACAAATGATAATACTAGTATATTTTATTTATTTGACGGGATGTCAGACCCAAATTATAGGAATCTGCATCTTTCAAAATAAAAATGATATTTATAATAATAAATTAAATATCTGAAAAATTTAAAACGGATTGCTTAAAACACTAGAAATATATTAACTTCTCGATTTTTCTAAGAAAAATTCAAATTTTAAATAATAATTGATGAAACAATTTGTAGTCGGTAGGTATTAGTCAAAAAAGGCATAAATTTTCAACCCAAACGAAAACGAAAAAAGGAAAAATTGACCCTTTTCTGAGTGCGACGTTTCCTTTTCGCGAACGTCTGCTTTTCGCGCAACAGATTGCGTTACATTTAAAATATTACTTTTGTATTATGCAATGTAGTGATTTGTACCGTTTACTACACTGCAATGAATAATACTGTAAATACACTTATTTCTGCATTTCTCTATGCAGCGGACTAAACCAATTCAAACGGGAGTTACCAACAGAATAAAAAAACAGCTGCCAATTAATTGGCACGTAACTTCCTCAAATTAAAATGTTGATCCTATATGTAATACATTACTCAAATATAGCATTATTTAATTATATAAAAAAAATTTTATAATATTTCTAAAAATATTTCCTTTTCTTATAAATAAATAATATTTTACGATATATCTAAAACTATTTATATTTGTTTAAAAAGTATATTAACCTTTAAAAGGACGGGATGGCCCCCATACGGGCCATGCCTATGATCGACCCTTTACATGTGTTATTTTTGAGATGTGAGACATCACAAAAACTCGATTTCTATAGAAAATTGATAAAAAAAACAGTAAACCGAAATCCCCGTCCTCTAAAAGTTAAAAGTGATCCAATGTTTTTAGACATTAATTTTACTGAAAAAGAAGCTTTTTTGAACCAGAAAATTCCCGTCTTCTAAAGGTTAAAAAGTTTAAACGAATACCTATGTATTTGCCAGTTTCTTTTAAAAAACATTACATCTTTTCACAAACATAAAGAATATTCCTGTAATTTTGTTCAATATTCAATAGTATATTACACATCTAGGGAGGTAAAGTATTGGTGAGCCTATAGTACACGTAAATTGCCCCCCGAGCCGAAGGCGAGGGTGGCAAACGTGTGCTATTGGGTCGCCATTTTACCTCCCGTGGTGTGTATACTATTTTTTTCAACAACGAGGCCGAAATTGCAACTTCGCGATTCGGGCGCCGGGAGCGAAAGTGACAGTTTCGGCCCGTTGTTGAAAAAATATGATTTACATAAAAACAAATTATTCATATTCGCATAGATATAAGTTACTGACTAAATAAAGACTGACATAGAAAGTTTTAGATGGAATCAATTAAAAATATAAAAAATAATCTTTTTTACTTGCTTTTAAATGTTTTAAAAACATTTTCGTCCAAAAATACTATAAAGTTATATTGAAGACATAATTATCAATTAATTGACAGCGGTTTTAGTTATAATAAGAAAATTCTGTACTATTACATTGAATTTTTCGCAACCGACATAAAGAACTTTTCATGGTACCATTTAAAAATATGAAAAATTATCTTTTTTTGCTTTTCTTTCGATTTTCTATAAATATTTTCTACCAAAAATATGGTTAGTTCCATATTAAACTACTTTAAAAGTAAACAAATTTTAATAAAAATTACATTTTAGATTATAATTTCATCTGAAAAACTAATCCATGAAAGATTTTGAAATTTTTACAGCATAATGCTATTAATATCTTCTATTTTCACGAAAACGTTCGACATAAAAACCCACATTTTTCACATGTTAATTTTTTAAATCAAAACTAATGGATATAATTACTTGAAATTTTTATACTTTATGACTTTTATAAGGTTCCTTCATCATAAATTTTGTTAGCTCATTTAACTGATTGATTTCCAAAAAACAAAATCATTAAAAAAAATCATTTTTTTTAAAATAATAAAAAAATTAATAAATATAAATAGTCAACCCATAAATTAATTATTCAAAAAACGAAAATTGTCTTTAAAAAAAAATATTTAAGGGATAAATATTTAAAAAAAAAAAATAAACATATTTATAACATGTTTTTAGCGAGTCGCAAATTTAAAGTGTATTTACAAGTGCACTAAGACAGTGCATACTTTATAAATGATATAAACATTCAAAATTTCACCGTGATCGGCTGCGTTGTTGACCGCGTCGAAGTCTTGTGTACGTAGTGGACTGCGTCACCTGGGGGGCCGTTTACTTGCGTATGCGAACACATTCGCGCACCACTCCACGTCAGTGTCCGGCCAATGACCCAGACGGTAAGGATCCCGCGCACATGGTAAAACTTACCCGAAGCACATTGTTTACGTGCTGACCCGCGCTCAGTTGCCGCCATCTTAAATCTAACTAGATACAAGCGCGCGCACCCTGAATACACGCGGTCCGCGCTCGTATCGGCACGATGATTGCGTATATTGAGTATAGGGAATTCGGAACGAATTTTCTATGGTATAAAAGAAATACATTTTAAAAATAAAATGGGCGAATAAACATATGTGTACGACGACACTACTCAAATGTTATTTCCAAAATACTACGAGGCACGCTCCCTCCTTTGCTCATTCGTGGGAGCGTGCCGCGCGGTGTCGTGTATATTTTCTACAGTAAAATTACAATATATAGTAAATAAAATGGACAAATAAACATATGTATATGATGGCATTAATCACATGTTACATCCAAGCCAAGAAAAAAATTTTTTAATAGTTTATAATTCCGATTCAGCTGAAATCGACAATCAGAACACTACGAGGCACGCTCCCTCGTTTGCTCATTCGCGGGAGTGTGCCGCGCGGTGTCGAATATATTTTCTACGGTAAAATGGAAATATTTTACATGACTAAGATGGATAAATGAACGTGTATTCGGGTCGGCACTGCTCAGCTCTTACTTCTTAGCAGTAGAAAAATGTTTAAACTGTTATAATGCCGATTATAATTCCAACTTGGTTACACGCGTATATTCGAAATAAGATACATATGTGGTAGGAGTTATATTCACGAATATACAAACTTTTCGAATAATAATTTAAGCAAACCCCCATTGTTAGAATAAAGATAAAATAAAAAATGATATTAGTTGAATATCTTTGTATTTTTTTTTGTAGCGAACGTTAAAATTTTCGGTTTTCTGAAACCTCGCGACTTCGGGTGAAAACACGTAGCGCACTGGTTAGTGGGAGTTCTTACTACCAGGAGGATACGACTGTTCTCTCTACCCGCTAGAGAAAGAGTCGATAACAAGGCATATATATAGCCGCATTTCGTTTATTTGTCGTCGTTTTCCATCTGCGACGGGCGTCTACGGAAGGCCTCTAGTTCCTTACTGAGGAGACCAAAGCTAGAGTGCTGTGGTCGAAACGCCAAGTTTTAATTTTTTAAAGGCTTACTCTGGAACTTCCACCAACCATAATGGACGAAGAGTATTATAAAAGCCTCGCTTAATAAAGCATATTGGTTCGCAAAGCCCGATAAATTTTATATTGAAATATTTTTATATAAATTGTATACACTGCATTTCCTCCATTGAAGTTCTCTACTTCTTTATATTTGAGGAAAATTAATGATTAACAATTTGGTTACAATTAATTTAAATATATTAAGTATGATTTAGTAATTTTGGATACTTGAGGGACGAGACTACCCGTAATTGAAACTGCCTAATTGTAGGTCAACATCTTGAATTTATTGTAAAAGAGTATTACAAAGATCTTATTTAACAAATAGCTGAGTTTGCATTTTAACTCTTCGATTCATTGCTAATATCCATGACATTTACGAAACTCTGCGTTCGCATTATTTAAGCTAATGTTGTTAATTACCATTAGTTGTCGATTTGAAATTACAAAATTAAAAGTATACATCTTATGACGTAACACCTGGGGACGAGACGGTGCATATCGGAGCGATATCAAATAATGTCAATAATAATTACAATTATATCAATAAGAAAAAAAGAGAATTAATATTCACTACCCTTCATACATCATGCTTTTCTAATTCTGTTTGTTTAATTTTTTTAAGCCTTAGACAAAACGCTTGAAAGAACTCCTTCTATTGGATTTCTCGATAAAACATCAGCATTTACATTGTTTTTTCCCGGTTTATAAACTACATCATAATCATATCCCATTAATTTAAATCAACATTTGTAACTCTAGAATTATTATCTGCAGCTTTTATAGATACCAATGGTTTATGATCTGTAATTATTCTACATAGATTTTCAAAAATATATTTATTAAATGTATTCATTACAAACATTGTCGCTAAAGCTTCTTTTTCATAAACATGATAGTTTTTTTTAACACCTTTCATTACACGAGAAGCATATAGATGCTATTGCTCTATTTGTCCAATCTTCCCTTGAGAAAATGCAGCTCCTAAAGCAAACTCTGAAGCATCAATTGTTATTAAAAAAGTTTTTTTTTAATCTGGGAACTGTAAAACAGGCGCTGTACACAATGCTTTTTTCAATCTCTCAAAAGAGTTTTGTGTTGATTTCTTCCAAATAAATTTGTGATTTTTTTGTAATAATATTGTGAAAGATTTAATTATTTCTGTAAAATTTTTAATTAACCGTCTATGATATCCTGTCAAACCTAAAAATTCTTTCACATTTTAAACGTTTTTCGAACAAAAAATATTTTTATAGCAATAATTTTTTTCTCATCAGTTTTAATACGATCTTAACTTATTACATGCCCTAAAAATTCAATTTTTTCTGAAAAAATTTATATTGGCCAGTTTCTATTTTTAAACCCGCAATTTTAAGTTTTTCAACTACAGTTTTTAATCTCTGTATGTAATCTTCTATTGTTTGCGAAAAAATAATTATATCATCCATATATACAAAACAAACAGTCCCAATTAAGTTTTCTAGAACCTTATGCATTACTCTTTGAAACGTTCTAGGTTAATTTATTAAACCAAACGGTAAAACTGTCACATCCGAGAATCCACCTATCTACTCGGACGAAACTCCAAATAATACTTTTGCGAAATTACGTCTTTCCGATCTATTCTCCTATTCCTTCTAGTCCTTTGTTACACACGTATTTCCTTACAATATTAGTCATACACAAAAATCAAAAACTATCCTCTCTTTCCTAATGCATCACCCTCGATATATGATTTCTAGAACGCTCGTAAAAATACTTTGCTTTGCAAGACCCAAAATTTTGCACATCGGTGCCTAGTCTTTTGTACACTGTCCCTGCGACAGTCGTGATTCCGAAATTTATGAAACCATTGTTGAAGTAGATTGTATTAATTAATCAATTTTTGACTATTTGTAAGTAATAAGCAATAAGCAATTCATTAATATTCATAACTATTGAGTAATTACTATCCCGCATACGTTTGTATTTATTCACAATTAATAATCTGTAATACTAAGAATATTAACGACAATCAAAGTAAACCTATTTCAATTTTTTTTTAAATATCTTATTCATATTTGCTGCGGTATCGTATAAATTGAAACCCTCTACAGGCTATAATTCCTCGCATCCTCAAGGTGAGCATACAGTTAAAATAAATAAAATTATTAAAGTTTAATAAGACATTTTTATTTATTGAACAATTAAGCCTTCAACATAAATTGTTAGCTCCGATTCCCAAGTCGTCAAAAGACACATAGTCGAGCCTGCAACAGGGGCGATGATAAAGAAATTTACTTATCGTCTTATACTGTATTTTACTTTCGAGTCTAATACGTAAGTAACCACGCTGAGTCGTGACGATCGTCAATACGATGTCTCCGGAAATTCCCACGTCGAATTTTCCAAATTCGGTAATGTTCCAGTATAGATAATAAATCCTAATAAAATCCAGTATCACAATCTGCTAATTCAAAAAATTTAATGCCAAAGTGGTCTCTTTTCAAGGACAGAAACTGTTCAAACTTTAGTCTTCCCTTCCATAACATCAAACGTTCATCAATACAACGGTTTTTTCCAATGGTAGAAGAAAATTTTTTATTCAAAAAATCAATTATAGGTTTGATTTTTTTCTAAGGGTGACTTACAATTTCTTCATTATTTGAAAAATATAAATAACGCAAAATTTGGAGATATCTATTACGGGTTCTTATCTATCCAAATATTGAAGTGGAAAATAGTGGATCTGTACTCCAATAATTTTGTATATTACCTTTTATGATATGTCCCATATTGATGGATAGGCCAAGAAATTTATTTAAGTCTTCAATATTTATACAATGATTCAGGATTTTGTTGTTGCTATAGATTAGTTTGTTCAATAATCAAGTTCACTATTGTTGCATTTAAAAAATAATCAAAATAATCTAAAGATATGTTTGAATATTTGTCGAATATCTTTCGTAAAAGTGGCCATTGGCAAGGAATAACTTGGCTTTCTTCATATTTTTATACTATAAAAGACATACCAAAGTTAGGATAAAATCCGTTTCCCGGAGGTCAAGTACTCCCCTTCTTAGTGTAATCGAAAAAGGTAAGGAATTAAAAGATGCAAAATATATCGGACATTATTACAAGAAAATATTATTAAAAAAATACGTACACCAAAATTCTCACTCTCGAGACGAAATTATTTCCGAAGATAGAAGTAAATCTATTAGTATAAATAATGCCACTAATAAAATTCATTCCAACGAAACCGACTAGCTAGAAATCACTTTATACGATAAATTGAAATATCTCAATTATTTTGTTATCATTTATTTAAAATTAAAAAAAAACTAGAAAATAGCCATTGGAAACAAGACGTTAACATTATACCTTTCGCTTCCACTAGTTATCAGATCATAGAAATATTACTTATGTTACAATATAATAAAATGGAATTCTGCAAGCTTACTAGGCTCTTTTCTCATTTAGAAAAGAAAATAAATGTCGATCTCTCTAAATTGCTCGTCAACCAAGTCCAGTTAAAGGAAATCTTAAAATTAATACGCGAAGCAAAAAGTGTTATCAAAGGACAGAAAATTAAAAATAGATCAGTTAAGGAACAAATTTCAATTTTTATAACAGCGGAGAAATCCTCGCTACTTGATAGAGCGAATAAAGTTAAACCTTACTAAGATAAGACCATTTAACTGGGTATCAGAGACAATGTATTGAAAAATTAATCGAAGATTATTCTAACTGATTCTATATCGAAGGAGACAAATTACCAGCTACAAACTTAAGAGGATGTCGGAGCTATAGCCTCCGTTGATAGCCGCTCGAGCTTGAGGCTCCGAATGGCGCTGTAATCAGGTGTCGATTTCGTCGTTAAACGTACTTCAAACATAAATTGTAAATTTTACAACTACATAGAGCTGTTGACAAATCCTTTCCCTTTTAGCTATGATTAGAATTAAAGTAATTGTAATATTTTTCAAAACATAATTTTCAGGAATATCACAGTTGCTAATTTTATTTATTAATCTACACTATTTTTAACATAAGATTTAGGTCTCTTTATGCAATTCGAAAGCATTTTGTCCATTATTTTAGATAGCTTGTATGTGGGACTGCCAATACATGAAACAATAGGCCTAAGTGGATATTCTTTTTTATGTACTTTTGGTAATCCATAAATTCTCGGCAGTACTGTATCTGTTTGGGTTAATTCATTATTATGGCATTTTTTACCCAAGAGTTCTAATTTATTTCACTTTTGCATAATTTTTTGTGTATCTTTTTGTGTTGATTTCTTTAGATGTAGTGTCCTTATTTACCAACGTACCCGAAAATTTAGTGTTTGAGAGTATTGAAAAGAGGTATCACCTTATAAGAAAAATTTACAATATCTCATTAAATGATCTTCTAGAAGGTGTAAAATTTTTGCTACGTAATACGTATTTTTCTTGGGATAAAAAATATTATAGACAAATTTTTGGCTCTCCCATGGGTAGTCCGATAAGCCCAACTTTTGCAGATTTGGTAATGACAGATTTAGAACAGGAGTGCTTAAATAATTTAGATTTTATACCGGTGTTTTACTACAGATATGTAGATGACACAATAATGTGCATTCCTGAAAATAAGATAACTAAAGTATTAGAGGTATTCAATAATTATAACGCACGATTACAATTTACTCATGAAAAAGAAAAAAATGGTGCTATAAACTTTTTAGAGTTATCTTTAATTAGAAATAATCATAGTAAAAAAATAATCACGAATTGGTATAGGAAAGAAACATTTTCAGGTAGATTTTTACATTTTTTATCCAGTCACCCTATTGAACAAAAACGAGCTATGATATATACGTTGGTAGATAAGGCAATCTTATTGTCAAACCAGAAGTTTCATAACACCAACTTAAAAATAGTTAAAGAGTTTTTAGTTAATAATGAGTACCCAATTAAATTTATTAATCATACTATAAGAAAAAGAATGGAAAAAATAAAATATAGAACTAATAACAATAATATTCAACAAAATAAACAAAATAGATACTTTGCAACTTTAAGCGTTCCATATGTTCCAATATAATAATGTGTCTGGTTTTATGAAACAGAAGGGTATTAGGGTTGTTCCTAAAATTTGTAATGGATTAAGTAATGTTATTGTTAGAGGCAAGGAAAAATTAGACAAACTTTGTGAAACAAATGTAGTATACAGAATTAAGTGTAATGATTGTGACGCAGCATATATAGGAGAGACAAAAAGGCAATTAAATTGTAGAATAAAAGAACGAATCTAATAGTAAAAAGTCGGGTGTGCAATATGTTATAAATGACCATACATTTAATTTTAAAGATGTAGACGTGTTAGATAGAGAAATAATTTGGGGGAAAAGACTGATATCAGAGATGACCCACATTAAATTAGAGAAGAATGCCATTAACGTAAAAGATGATATAAAAAATCTTAGCCAATTTTACAATAACATTGTTAATCAACTCAAATTACGGTCCAAATTGTAATAATTTCCTTTCTTTCTTGAACGTAATTCAAAAATAATGCTAGTTATCTACAGATGGTAGATCAATTAGTTCAAATTTAATTACAAGTATTATAATCAGCGCTGTAATCGATTACTGATTAATACGCGCATAAATTTGAAATTGGGAAAAAATCAAAATTTAATTTTTAATTTGTAAATGGTAAATATATTTTAACAAAGTGCAATAAATATAGACTGAATTATTATTAATTTTTAAGGGAAAAAAAATTTTTAACAGTAATTGACAATAATGAATGAATCAATGTTAATATAACTTTAAATTATAGAAATATTAAAGTACAAATAATAATATTTATATGGTTACGTGTTCATTAATTATTTTTTTAGTGGTATTTATAAAAGAATTTTTTTAATATTATTGACTTAAGTTTGATGTTAATTAATGATATTACATTTCGTATAGGATTTATTAATATTCAAATTTTTGCTACACGTCTATGTCATGAATACGGTCAAATTGACACACACTACAAGTGTATAATGACGGGTCGCAAAAATTTGAATTATAGCTTTACCAACTATCTGTGATAATGACTAGCAAATTTTGTTTTCTGATAAATTTTATTGATATTGACTGCTTTTTGCTTAATTGGTGTTGTGTGTTCTATTAAATTATTTATTTATTTATTTATTTATTTATTAAATAAATTCTATGATGTTATATAAGTACGATTCAGAGAAGAAAGGTAAAATAAGTTACATAACCTCAATCTTTGTGCAAATTTTAACACTGATGTTTTGCTACTTGCTTTTGCTTTTGATTATAGAGCGACACATTAGAGATACTATGGAAATTATGAGAAAAGCCACATATGTGCATTAATTTGACCAAATAGTGAGTAATTATATTTAGATATATATATGCAAAATTGTAAAATGCTGGTGTAACAAATGATTGTTTCAATAAAGGTATAGCCTGATGAGGATGGAGGACTTCCATCGAAACGTCGCCAATTAAATAAATTAAATGGTTAGTTCACTAAAAATCGATAAAAACGCCTCCTTTTAAAACAACTTACCAAAACTAAGAAACTCCATTATAGGAGAACTAGACGTGGTAGAAGATGATAAAAATTTTCATTTTGTTCTACCTTTAAGAGGCCAAGAAAAGCAAAATATATCAACTATTTTAATAACCTTAAATACTCGTTAAAGAAACTGAATGATATTTTGTTAAATAAACTAAAATATTTATTAAAGAATATATAGACCCCTCGATTAAAATAATTTCAACAACCACTCGAATCTCAAAAAAAGACATAATTACAGAAGCCCATTTCATAACGGATTTTCCAGCGGTATCTTTCGTTAAAGTAAGCATAGATGTAGTTGGGAAGATAGAAAAAACATCTATCTAACAATCCCTACATCTTAACCATGCAAGATATTTTCAAAACATTTGTAATCTTTGTGCCTATACCTCATCAAACTGCAACAACTATTGCCGACGCGGTAATTAAACAATTCGTTTGTACGTTCGAAGCACCCAGAATTTTTTGAGCAAATTAATTAGGAGAATAAGTAAACGATATAAAATTATACTATTTAGAACTACCGCCTATAGGCCTAGCTCCATTCCGGTTGAAAGATTTCACAGCTCTTTAGGAGACTATTTATGGACTTTTCCAATGGGATACTTGGATTGATTTAGGAACCTTTAGTTACAACACTGGTAAACACAAAGGCTCAAATTTCACACCTTCCGAATTAGTAATCGGGCGAATAGCACGAGTACCCTCTAGTAATCCCGACCCCGAAGCCGAAGATTTATTACCCTTGTACGCCGACTACATGACCAATCTCATAACACGTTTAAACGACATTAGAAAAAAACCGACTACGCCTATCATACATCGAACCTACACTAAATCAATGAAGCGAATGATATATATATGGGGTATTCAACGTGAAGTAGTCCGATCAAAATTTTAAAATGCACCAAATTTTGTGTACACATTGCAAATGTTTTTCAGAATGCAGACCAAAATTTTGAGGTACTGGAATCTATTTACTCAAAAGTTATTCTAACCTCAAAAAGTGAATTTTTCCTAGTTTTTTTTTCATTACATGCGGAGTAGCACGCCCCGCCGTTCCAAAAGAAGGAAGAAAGGAGTCGACAACCGTCCCGAATCATTGGAGTGAGAAAGAGAAGAAGTACCGAGGCCAAGCTCTCTCAGTCGCCCAGCCCCTTTTTCCCGCAGATTCCAATTGCTGAGATTCGCGGTTAGTGGTGCACCACATATAGACCCGCGTGTCTTGTAATTTCACATCCCGATTACCTTGTACGGTCCAGGAGAGGAAGCGTTCCTCTTTTCCCCCTCTCGTGACAAATCCCGCACGGGTAAACAGGTCGGTGGTTCGCGGGAGCCACTTCACAAGAGAAGGCGCGCGTGACGTAGGCAACTACTACGTCAGAGCTCTCTACGTCAGAGGTACATATGTCACACGGCGTGACGTATAGCCATCAGGTTAAGCAGCCGATCATTCCCGGATCGGTTGCTCATAAGTCGACCGTTAATAGGTTTTAACGATTTGTTTCGCGCTGACCTCAGGAGTAGTCATCGGTACGACTCCCCCTTGAATTGTTAATGTTAATTTATTATTATTTGATTGTTTATTTTATAAATTGACTCGGCGAGACTATTTTTCTCTCCGACTAACATAATATCTCGATTGTTGATAACGTTTTCCCGGCTATAGTCCTATTCAACGAATACCGCCCTCTCCGGCGTATACCGTAGTTGGCAATTTTGGGCATATTAAAGTCAAACGAAGTGTTTGGCATTGTTAACGGCATTGCACGGGAATCAAAGTGATTCACGGCCGTATCGTGGGACTTGTCACTTAGGTTGGAAAGTTGGGACCGATTGGGCTTAACCGGGAGCCTTACATTCCCCAGTACCCACCCCGTTACATTACATATAATGTTCTCTAGTAAAAGTTGATAGATTTTGAGTTAAATAGCGGTAAACCCAGCTGGTAATGACAAAAAAATAGGAAAAATTAACTTTTTGAGGTTAGAATAACTTATGAGCAAATGGATAAAAATTTTTTTCTGTATTCTGAAAAACATTTGCCATGTGTACCCAAAATTTGATGCATTTTACAATTTTGATCGGACCACTTCAAGTGGAATACACCACATATACATATTTGCTATTTTTTAATAATAATAAATAAAATAATAACAATTGACTATCGTTAAAACAATAGTCTTAGTACGCGATCAGCCGCTCAGTAATAATACGAGTCTATAAGACACGTATAGGCGAAGGCGGCGGTATCCTTTACTTAGCCAACGCGAACGAAAATAAAAGGGCAAACAATAAGAGTGAAAACACGATGTTTAATTTAAAATAAAAGCAATAGTATATTATAAAAAAGAGAGGTGATACACGCGTGCTGCTGCACGCGAGATCGCAGATCGATACGCGAAAATAATAAAGAGAGAAAGAGAGAGAGAGACTAAAAAACTGGTATTTACAGTGCGATGGTCGCAATAAGAAAATGAAATGACCGGGCCAAGTTCGCGTAGTCGCTTCTCTCCTCGGCTTCCTGGGCTGCGTCGTCGCCGAACCAACTACCACGCATTCACTGGGTCACCAACACAGCAGCAGGATCACAAGAGGCACGAGGAAATCAAAATGGAGAGATAAGAGGAAAACCAAAATAATTCTCTCACGACGGTTGAAATAAGTCTCACGGTTGATATTCGTTTAACGCCGGTTGAATTCAGTCTCCGTTAATATCACGCCGGTTGAGATTAGTCTCACGCCGGTTGAATTAAGTCTCTCGCTGGTTGATTTCAGTCTAAGTGCGCTCGCACTTACTAATCGAAAGCTTTCTCTCTCTTTCCCTACTTTTACCTTTACGAAGGTCCGCGAAAATCGCCGAAAATCATCGAACGTCGACCTGTAACAGCTGTAAATGTTAATACACAGGCTAAACAGAGAGAGAATGTAACGAGCAATATAATATAATCAAATATTATATTAATTCGTTACAATATATATATATATATATGTACCTCGTCCCCATGCGCGCTTCGCGCGCCAAACCCCTATTTTTAATTTCGAAAACGGTTTTTCGAAATTAATATATTTAAAATAATGTTACATATTGTATTATTTTTTCATTACCACGGAGACATAGAAATTAAACAGATTTACACACCATCTTGGAGGTACTGTTATAGTGCGTTTGGTTTTATACCAAACATTTAGTTTATTTTTGAATATGACTATAATTAATACATTAAAAGCTTTTACCAAAATATAGTGTGATGAAATAAGAATAAAAATGATAAAAAATGGATACATATTAAATATTAAATATTAACTGTAAATTTTAAATTAAATCAATTCTTTTACAGTTTAAATTTTAATAATTATAAATGTTAGAGAAAAATTAACTTACCAAAAATAGTAAAGTGCATATACTTACTAAATTGTAGTATTTAGTAACTACTTATTAAAATTTTGGGCTATTTTAAATGGATCTAAATAAAACTTCACCTCCTAAATTTAATTTATTTAATTGGGAATGATCAACGCCAAAAAGTTCTATGTCATTAATATTTTGTATTTGTAGAGTAGTAAAACTTTCTTCTTAAATAAATAAATTTTTGTATTAATTTTAAAGAAGGATCTATAACATTTCAGCAACATAAAAATAATAACCTGTTTCGTCCATTTCTCTAGTAATGTATAATTTGTACCCTCTTTTCAAATTTGAGTTTTGATTCACAATTATATTCAATTTATTTTTCTCGTTAATTGCGTAGCCCACACATTTATATTAATTATTGTAAATAAATTCATTCCTTAAATAATCTTATGTTTCTAATAAATACATAATCGTTAATTTAAAACATTGTTTTATATAAATATACATTTTCTACTCACGTATATATCCATGCATTTTGAAATTGCACTAAAATCAATAACATTTAAATTTGATGTATTTTTCGGATATCAAATTCTCCTAAATTATTAATTTTGGAAAAACTTTTCAAATGTAATACGTATTTTATATTACCAATTGCAATAATTCATGTATTTAATTTGTAATTCATTGTATATAATAAAAAAATGACTAAGAATTATTGGGGGTTAATGTTGAAACGTATAAAAAAAGATGTACATTAAAAAATTAAGAAAGTAAAAATTAAAGGTTCGTTTTAGCTGTATATAGGGCTAGTGCCGCGTACCCATACTTGCCTCGGGTGCGCGACACGCGCCCCTTGATGGATATTTGGAAAAGTGTATGTTATTATACTTGATTAATATTTATTTTATCTACAAACAATTTTGCATCTGCATTTAAAGCATTACGTTGAATTATAGATCCATTATTATGTAGTACTAATTTAAAAATTTTATAGGTTTTATCTGTAATATATATATATATATATATATATATATATATATATATAAATTTATTTATTCATTTATAATTTAGTGAAATTAGCTACAATTTTTGTCTAGGATTCGTCTTCAACTGAATGAACTGATGATTTTAACGATGAATGGTGTACAGATGAAGCAAATTCACAAAGTCGATTTTGTGATTGGAATAGCAGTGATGCAAGTAGTTCTTTTGATGATGGTGTACACTTTAAAAAATTGAAAGAGGTTATCCGCAGCGATAATAATATTAAGATAAGAATTTCGATTCAAATACCTGAGTTATTATATGCTGCTCTGAAATATAGTGATACCTATGAATTAAGTCAGTCAGGAACAGCTGATCTTTTTTAATTGATCAAATGCATCTTGCAACAGAAAATATTACCAGAATCGCGTTATTTATTTAATCAATTGTTTACTTCAAAAGAAGCAATAGAATATCATGGTATATGTTCAAATTGTAAAACATATATACGACCATATACCCACACGTATCGAAGTCTCGTGTCTGTGATGTTTGTGATGAAGTTACTTTATTGAAAAGTCCTTTATATCGTGATTTTTTTACAATTATAAATATTGAAAATGATGTAATTTATTTACTTCAGCAAAATATAAAGCATTTAAAACAGGTATTTCAAGATAGGATAAGATATATAAATATATTTGGTGATTTTACTGACGGTTTGTTATATAAACAATTTTTAAGGTCATTACCTCAGGATGAAAGGATAAATTTTGTAACAGCCACATTTAATACTGATGGCACATCTGTCGTTGAAAGTTCAGGGATTGATACAATTTAATGGTTACTATGGATGCAACTGGTGTTTATATCCTGGCTAATACATTGAAACAATGCCAGGAGGTAGTGTAAAATATACCTTACAAAATAATTTACCAAGAAAAAGAACACAAAATGAAACATTACAACATATGGAACAAAGCTTAACCTGTCGACTTCCCGTTTATGCAGTGAAAATTCCTTCACGTTTAATACTTCTCAACAATTTTAATATTATTGATGTATTTGTACCCGATGACATGCATTACGTTTCTCTTGGCGTTTCTCGGCGTAATTCTTATCATATTGGATTTAGAATAAAAACATATCATATTCGTTGTGTGAGGAAGAAATTAATTCTATTAATAATATAATTATAAACCTAAAAGTTCCAAATCAATTAAGTCGATTATCCCGAGGAGTACAGAGACAAATTGGTGGAAAGCATGTGAATGGGAAAATTGGATTTTATTCTATAGCATTCCACTAATGTTAAGCTTTCCTCATCAGTTAATTTATATTCAACATTGGTCTTTATTAGTAGAAGCATTTTATTTATTAAATCAAAATATCATTAATCGTGCAGGTAGAAACTGCGCATGAACTGTTAAAAAAATTTGTATTTTGTACAGAAGTATATTATACTAAAAATGCCAGGACATTTAACATTCACCAATTATTGCACTTATCGCAGAATGTTCTTAATTCGGGATCGTTATGGGCGCATAGTGGTTATACTTTTGAAAGCGGCAATGGTCGACCGTTACAAAAGATACATGCTGCAAAAGGAGTAAATCACCAAATACGACTACTAAATTATATTCATCACTTCATTCCTATTACATTTCATTACAAATTGTAAGTATAAGATATTTAGGCCAATATAAGTCTACCGATTAAAGTTAGATTAATAAGTTACAATTATCGAGAAAAAGTGTAACATACAACAAAATTTATATATGAATAATAAGTCGATCTGATGGAGACGAGGAAAGGAGGAAGAAAACACAATTCTTTCCTTTATTTTTTGCACAACGTTTCGTTGGCTTGGACTGCCAACATCTTCAGGTGCCTTTATTCAAACATAACAATTATTTAAAATATTTCAAAAAATAAATACATAAATTACAAACAAGACACACACTATATTAAATATACCTTTTAAATTCGAATTAACAGTGAGTTAAAGAGTCGAATGAACATTGTCAAACATTGAAAGATGTAACGTATACATATATATAAACACGAGTACTACCATAGACATACGTACATAATAATACGTCAGATATATCAGCACTTTAAATTTCTAAGAATAGGAAAGTAAGTACTATTCAAAAACTTTATGTCATCTTTTGCATTAATATAATTACTATCACATTTTATATGAATCATTTCAGAAATTAGTCTTTTATTGTAACTCACTTCTGCATCTAAAATTTTTGTATTATCCCAAATAAATTCATGATTAGAGTTTTTGCATGTTGATTTACAACCGAATCTGGATTATTGTTTTTCACATGTTCATTGATTCTGGTTTTTAAAAAACGTTTGGTTTCACCGACATATGATGCTGAACAATTTTTACATGAGAATTTATAAACAACGTTTGTCTGAACCCATTTGTTTGTAGCAACTTTACCTAATTTTATTACCAAATTGAAATGTTTTCTAACTAACGGTACCACTTGACTATTGTAAGATAATAAAATGTTTGCTAATTAATCAAAATTATCTAAATAAGGTAGAGAAACATAGGTTAAACGATTTACTTTTCTATTATTTTTTTCAAAATTTGATTTTTTCCTTTGTTAGAAATAATTTAATCTACTTTGTATGTTTTGCCTAATAAATGTAATAGGGTAATTATTATAAATTAGAAATTTATTTATAATTTTTAAATTTTTTGTGTAAAATTTTGTACCTGCCAACAAACAAGCTCTATCAACAAGATTTAAAACAATGTTCCTTTTTGCTGTATTGGATGGTTGGAAAAATAATTAATAAGTCTACCAGAATTAGACGGTTTTTGGTACTAATCAGTAATTATACTATCTGATTCTCGAATTAATGTAATGTCTAAAAAATTAATGGTTCTGTTTTTCTCTAGTTCAAAGGAAAATTGTAAATTTTTATTATAAGAATAAAAAATCTTAATTACTAACTCCACATGTTGCTTTTTTATACACATTATCGTATCGTCTACATACCTGTAATAAAAAATTGGAAAACATTTAAGAATGGTTTGTAACTTATTAAGACATTCTTTTTCCAAATCATCCATAACAATATCAGCAAATAACGGTGATATTGATGAACCCATTGGTGTTCCATAAATTTGCTTGTAATAACAATTGTTGAACACAAAAAACGTGTTATCAAAAAGAAACTCACAAGGAGACCCTCATATGTTTGGGAAATGGATCGTACCCAGCTTGTAGTATATGTTTTCTAATATAAAAATGTGAAAAAAGCCAGAGCGGCAGACTCTAACAATCGTTTTTCAAAAGTTATACGATGTTAAAGCAAAATTACCAAAGAAAAGAGACTTCACTTTAAACGCTTATAACTTCTGACCTATCAAATATTGACATGTAAACCAAAGTTTACTGAAAAGCTGAGATAAAATAGATACATTTTAAAAATAAGTACGTTCAAATCCATTAAAATGGAGCAGAGTTATAGCCGAATTAAGAATCAAAAAATCAATAAAATTTGTACTGCCCAATTTTTGTTTAAAATTGCTTCTAATTCTTAATTTGGTTATAACTCTGCTCCATTTTAACGGATTTGAACGTACTTTTTTTTAAAATGTATCTATTTTATCTCAGCTTTTCAGTAAACTTTGGTTTACATGTCAATATTTGATGAGTCAGAAGTTATAAGCGTTTAAAGTACAGTCTCTTTTTTTGGAAATTTTGCTTTAACAGCGTATAACTTTTGAAAAAACGATTGTTAGAGTCTGCGGCTCTGGCATTTTTCATATTTTTATATTAGAAAACATATACTACAAGCTGGGCACGATCCGTTTCCCAAACATATGAGGGTCTCCTTGTCAGTACATTTTAAAATTACCTCGAACGTTACATTTTGCACTTATTGAAAAGAGAAACTATTATTTCTAAACTTTTCAAAACTAAATCGCATGACACATTTGTAAAAAATGAATTAACATCTAGGAATAATAAAACATATTCATCATTTAATTTAATATCTTTTAATTTTTATTAAGTTCAAAGCTATTGTTGATGTGAAAATTTGGATTTTTTAATAATGGTTTTATATCAGAATATACTATTTCGGCTCAAAAATGAGTTGGGCTGTTTACAAGAGAAATGATAGGTCTTAAACCATACGCTTTAGCAAGATTAGTATTCGAACGAGTAAGAGCGTTAATATGGTATTTTTTATTATGGAACTCATTATCATTTAAATATCTTAGAATTTTCGCACTATCATTTTAAAGAGTTTTTAATGGATTTTTCTTAACAAGTAGATAAGTTGAAGTGTCAGAAAATAATAAATCCATTTCTAAATTATAATCAGATTTGAACATGTAAACTGTTTTATTGCCTTTATCAGAAGTTGTAAAAAATATATCTGGATTATCCTTCCCCGTTGAAAAAGTTCCTATTAATTCAGTATTGATTCTGTGATAAAATCATTATGGAATTAATAAATAATAGCTACTGATATTGATCAAAATCAATACTGACTCAGTAGTAAGTTCTCACCAAACGCAAACTGATTTCTTACTGAATTAATACAAAATCAGTAATGAATCAATGTTGTATCATTATAGAATCAGTACTGTGTCAATTTTGAAATTATTCAATTGAAGAAGGGCAATGTGCCCTTAAAAATTCAGTATTCAATCAATTCAGAATCAGTGTCAAATCTTGATCAAATATTGATGTCTCTAAAAAATAAATAAAATAAATTTTTTTAGATAATTCTCTGACAACTGATCAGTCCCTGATGAGGAGCAGCAGCGAGCTCAAAACGTCGGGCAGCATATTTGGGGTTAGTAGATTTTTGGTGCAGGGGGGCAGTCAGATTGCTTTATTAATAATTTGTTTTTATTTTCAGTTAGTGTTTTTATTTTTTATTTTTTATTTTTATTATTTTTATAGATTCTTCGGGGGTGATTATAAGTAGGGGCAATCTGACTGCCCATATAATTGACTGTAAGACCTATAAAAATATTAATTAATTTAGTTATACTACAGTCGACATAAGTATTATTTTATTAATAGAACAATATATTTTTATTCTTGATTTTGTGCCTTCTTTTTTCCTGGCACTTCCTACCGTTTATCCCCTGGGGGACTTTAACGGTGTCCACCTACCACCTATGGGTGGGTGCTTTATCCCTCCCTTAAAAACCCCACCATCTCGCATTCGCCAGGGGTTATGCCCGTGGATGAGGGAAACCTGTGAAGCAGGGAAAACCTCACCCGAGATGGCCGGTATATTCGAAACATTCTTTTTGGGTGTCAAAGTCACATTGCGTAGGCCTTGACACCGAAACCGAATGTTTCACACCTCCCGCTCACATTGTGAAGTGTGAAAAAACACCTAACCCGCCACGAAAGCCAAGCGACGTCACCCATCCACTTGGGTACCGCGCTCAATACTGCTTAACTTCCGTGACCGGCCGAGTTTAATTGTAACTAGGCTTTTTGACACGTCTACAAATATGTTTTCATTATCTTATTGTAACTGTTTTGAATGTAGCAGATAGAAGATAGTAAATCATGCAATAGAAAATACTAAAATCAGTATGGAAGTAATATTCATTCATTTGTACGATATTAATTTCTCCATAATGTATTAAAACGTAAATATCTCTATTTTATTGGTTTAAAATAAAATACAAAAAATAATTTTAAACCAATATGCATACGGAGTGAGAGGAAAGGCTAATGATTTGATTAACAGCTACTTAAGCAACAGGAAACAAAAATTGAGAAATGGCACGCAAGAAAGTGACTATCAAATAATTAAAACAGGTGTTCCTCAGGGTACTATCCTTGGGCCTCTACTTTTTATATTGTATGTAAATGATTTACTAACCAAGATACCAGATAACTCCATACTATCATATGCTGATGATACAACTATCACTGCCACAGGAGCAACATGGAAAGAGGTAGAAGTAAAGATGAATAAATATCTAGAAGAGGTCTCCATTTTGCTAAGATTAAACAAACTAACTCTAAACATACAGAAAACTGTTTATATCACCTTTGGGAATTATTATGATAGTGTTCCAGACAAGATAGATATCAAGATAAACAATGAGTTAATTAAGCGAGTAACGGAGATCAAATATCAAATATCTAGGTATACATTTTGACATGAACATGAAATGGAATAAACATATTGAATACTTGATAAATAAAACTAAGTATCTAATTTTTGTATTCAGCAAAATAACTAAATTCATGGATAGTAACACATTGAAAATTATATACTATGCTCTATTTAACAGTGTGATTAACTATGGAATCATAGCATGGGGTGGAGTATATCAAAATAACTTACAACTATTACAATCTATACAAACAAAGATCCTAAAAATTATAAACAAAAATACTTTTCAAATAATAAGCCCTTTAAACATACAAAAATCTTTCGCATATCAATGTCTTCTTTATTACTATAACGATCTTAAAAGACAAATTTTAAATTCAGAAAGTAAAACAAGACGAAAACTTATAATTAAGCCTAAATTCGTTAAAACAGTGAGCACAAAAAATAGTTATATAAAAGCAATAGACACGTTTAATAACCTGACAAGAGATTTAAAGGTATTAGATATTAACAAGAAAAGTAACAAAAAAAAAATAAAAGACTGGATAAGAATCAATGAATAATAAAATGAAAGCATCAAATATTGATTGTCAGCAGTTCAAGATTTGGCTTTTAAAAATACATGCACAAGAGATCTTGCAACTTACTAGTGATACTATGAAAGTACAAGAATTATTACATGCTGTTAAACTAGATATAAACAAATATACAAATCTTAGAACTGAAATTAAACAAAGTCTGTCGTCATCTCACAGTATAATTCTAGATATAAGAACTTATATTTGTGCGAATGGTAAATGCAATCATAATGTAGATCGCAAACATCGTCGAATTTCAAATTATAACTACAATAAAATGAGTGACTTTTTTTCAAAAACAAATATAAAACTGAATAATATCACTGAAGAAATACTGTATATATGGATGAAAGAAACAGAAAATGAAAAAAATAATATAATGACTAAAAAATTTATAAAAGAATGTGAAACAAATATAGAATATAAGAGAGACACTACTATTCAAAGATATAAGCCCATTGAAACCGTTTTTGATATGATAGATAATATGGCTAAAATAAATAGTAACAATATAATGAATAATAATGCACCTGCTGCACCTGGAAACAAGATAGAACAAATAAACGCGCACAGAATGACGTATGGAGACATTAATTATCTAGGAGGAAATAAAGCACTACTTTATTTTTATAGAGGCATAAGAGGAACTCAGACTTTCACTAATTCTATGTATTCACTAAAAAGCCAACCATCATACAAAGATACAATAATAGTAGATGATATAGTATTCACATCATCGTGCAAATGTGATTCTGCACTCCAACACAAAGAAATGTTTCCGCATTTTAGAGTCACCTGTGCAGTAGGACTAACGTGCCCTGCCAGACTCAATAGTTATGAAAAAATAGCATATGCAAGAAGCAGAAACGCGTCAACAGAAACTTTTACGACTGCTAGAGCCATGCTAGTAAGATATTGGTAAGCTAGTAGCTAAAATAATAATAATAAAAGCAATAAAGTAATAAATAAAGAGAACATAAATAAATTATTTATATAAAAGACAACCAATAAATACAAATAATTGAATCTGATAGGATATAATATAATAAAATATATTCTTATCTAATAATAAAACTTATTTTAAAAATATATAAATGTATAATAAATGTTACACCATACAAACTTTAGAAATTTATCAGTTTTGGTGTATAAGTAAGAAAAAAACCCTTATACCCAGATGTATGAATGAGTAGGCAGAGATGGGCAACTCGTGTCAGGAAGTCCGACTGGGAAGTACTATCGATGTCGATTGTGTGCATGTATAGTATGTGTGTTAATGATGGATGGCATGGTGGTTTGCTGTACTAAGTACTGCATAACTAACCAGCGTTTTTGTTAAGTTTTAATAGTTTTAAACCAGACCTGCGAACAGGAAATCTTATTTTCCTCTGCAGGTTTCACGGCATTGTAGTGGGGTTATTGTAAAATAATTGCGTATCACTGTAACTGCGAGTGAAATGTTTTGTAGGAATTGTGTATGTATACAATACTTTTGTGCCATATATGTTTTCTATGTAACTCTGGTTAATAATAAATAAATAAAAAAGAGATATTTACGTTTTAATACATATGGAGAAATTAATATGCACAAACGAGTATTATTATTAATATTATATTGTTTATTTATTGATGTAAGATAAGCCAGGGCTAACAATTATGAAATAAATTTTGTGTAGTATACTTTTTGAGTAAATATACTAAATTTTTCAGCAGAAAACTTGATGATTTCAATTTGATTTCAGTATTTTCTGTTGCAGTAAGTTTTTATAAAGTAAGATAAGAATTGGTAAAGAGTAATCGAAATTACATTATACTTGCGAATTTTTACATCTTTGTAGAAGGTCTTTTTGATATTTAACAAATGGATTAATGAAATATATGTACTTGAAATTTTAAATAATATAATCTTAAAGAGATGTTATTACTTCATCATACAGTAAAAAAAATGACCTCGCAATGACCTTGAAGGTTCAAACTTACAGATTGGAGTTAATCCATAGCAGGTTCGAGTGAAATTTCCCGCTCTTTTGATTGGTGTTGTGAAAAATAGCCGTTTTCATTAAAAAAAAAAGTTAACCTTCGAATGACCTTCAAGGTCTAACGCTAGGTCAAATCCAAGGTCACCATTGGATACCATTATTACAAGAATTCCCTTGACCTTTTTAATACCCCTAAGTCAAACAAGTACAGATCGGAGCCGATCCATACCTAAAACTTAATAACCTTCAGCAGAAGGTTCAAGGTCACCTTGACCTATGACCTGAGTACGTGTTTAGACGTAAAATTTCTCGCTCTTTCGATTGCTGTTGTCAAAAATAGGGGTTCCCATTTAAAAAAACAAAGTTGACCTTGAACTGACCTCGAATGACAAGTTGAAGGTCAAATCCAAGTTCACCACTGGATTCGTCGTAAAAAGTTACTTAAGGAATGACCTTCACCTTTCTTAAAAAAGCTTTTACCTGGAATATTTATTGGGTGTATCGTTACTTTTAGGACACCCTGTATATCTTTAACCAATTCCGAGTTATAAACAATCAAACTTAAGAGTAGTTTTGGCCAAATTTTACGTTTTTTGCTTGTAACTATCGAAAAATATAGCGTTAGAGTATATCGCTCCAGCTTTCTTTATATTTTTATAGTGGAAAAGATATCCGACATTGTGGTAAAGATCCGTTTCCCGCAAGTGTGACACTCTCCTACTAATAAGGAGAGTACATGACCTTCAGGAAACGGATCTTATCCTAACTTTCGTATATCTTTTGTAATGAAGAAATATGAAGAAAGCCAAGTTATTGCTTGCTAATGGCCACATTGACGAAAGTTATTCGACATCTAATAATAATTTCAATAAAAATTACTTTCAACTTAATCGCTTATAACTACGAAACAAATAAAGATAAACAATCAAACCAAAAACCAGAAAAAAGTTGAGTTTAAGTAGATATAATTTAAAAAAAAGAAGCTTAAATTGTTTAATTTGGATCAAAGTTATGATAAAAATAAGAAATTGAAGAATTTTGGGCTAAAAGAAACTAAACTTTTTATATTAAATTTTGGTTAAAATATCTTCAATTTCTTATTTTACGTTGTTAAAAAAATTTACAAAAAAACGTTTCACTTAATATGTTTGTGACTTCTAAACTACCAAATATTAATACTCAAATCAAAGTTTAATAAAAAGCTGAGATCAAATAAATATAATTTTAAAAAAATACGCTCAAATTCGTAAATAAATTTTAAAATTATAAAGTTAAAAAGAATATAGAAAATAAATATATATTTAGTATCATTCCGACCCACGGAGCATTAGCAACCGAGGAATTGTTGCTAGTAAATTAATTAAATCTTTATAATTAATTACATTTTTAGATACATTTATAAGTATTCTAAATATATCGTAAAATATGCCCATTGTGCTGTGCCTCCATTTTACCTATTTTTCTTTTGCAATACCTTATTTATGCATTCAACCACCTTGCAAAAGGACGTCAGGTTGAATTCCTTTATTTCCTCCGCTTCCAGCAGAGGCTTTCCGCACACTCTCATTCTAGTGCCCATTAAAGCTGGGCATTTACAGAGAAGATGTGCCGTTGTTTCTTTTTCCTTTTCACACCATCTGCATTTACTAGAGGCTCGTAGCCCCATCTTCTCCAGATGGTACCCTACATTCCAGTGTCCCGTCAACCAACCCGTCATTAACCTAAGCGTTTTCCTGCTTCGATTCTTTAGGGAGTGTATCCATTCCTCCGGCAGGTTGTTTCCTATAAGATCTTTCATTTGTTTACATCCTTTCTCTTGTTTCCATTTTCTTATTAACTCACTCTTGAGCCAGCTCTTTGTTGTTCTTTTTATCTCACAGGCAGGTAGGGCCACACTGCAATGCTTTGCTCGTGTCCGATTTGCTCCCATGCCTGCTAGCTTGTCCGCTTTTTCATTACCTATTATTCCGGAGTGACCTGGTACCCAAAGTAGATTTACTACATTTTGCACAGCCAGGGACTCCAGTGCATTTCTGCATTTCAACACTTCTTTTGACGTGATCGTGTTACTTTCTAGTGCCATTAGAGCAGCTTTGCTGTCCGAACAGAAGGTAACAGTTCTATTCTTTATCCCCCTATTCAGTATGCTGTCCGCCGCTTCAGTAATGGCCCTTACTTCTGCTTGGAACACTGTGGCGTGCGCATCGAGTGAGCATACTATTTCTAGCACACTCCCTTTCTCCCACGCCCCAGCTCCAACTCCTTCTTCATTCTTAGAACCATCCGTGAACCACACTGTGCTACCTTTCAGTAGCTCGTGTGATCCTTCCTCCCATTCTTTTCTATCTGGATAAGTGATTTTGTATGATTTGGAGAAGAAGATCCTCTCCGACATTTTATCACACCCTCTTTCTTCGATAAGTGGCAATGTTTGACTTATCAGCTCTTTATCCCTGAACAACTTACAATCTGCCGTTCCGAAGAGCCTGCAGAATGCTTTGTAAGCACATGTCCTAATTTCCGCATTTAATGGGGGAAGATCTAACAAGGTCTCCAATGCGACCGTTGGTGTCGTGCGCATTGAGCCTGTAATACCCCGCATAACCATTCTCTGGACTTTATCCAGGGTCTTGATGTGTGCCTTAATATTGCATTTACTCCACCATACCAGGGCTCCATGCATGAGCCTTGGTTTAATGATGGCTTCATACAACCACCTAACCTTCTCAGGACCAAGTCCCCAAGATCTACCAAACGCTCTTCTGCAGACCCAGAAAGTGTTTACTGCTGCATCACACTTTGCCTTTACATGTTTCCCCCAGTTGAGCCTAGAGTCAATTACCACACCCAGGAATTTAACTTCTTTGCTCAATTCAATTGGGGTCCCCTGTAATCGGAGGCCCACAATTGGCTTGGTCTTATATCTACTTGTACATAGCAAGATATTGACCTTGCTGGGGTTCACACCAAGTTTTACCCGTTTACACCAATTTTCCACGAGTCCAAGTGCACATTGCATAAGACCCGCCAAAATATTCTCATCATCCCCTTTTACCATGATGACCACATCGTCCGCATAGGCCTGAGTGTAAATACCTGATTCATTTAATTCACGAATCAGGTCATCCACAACAAGGCACCAAAGAGTTGGTGATAACACCCCTCCTTGTGGGCATCCTTTTCTTACTTTTCCAGTACTACTGTATGACCCCCAGTTTGCCATTATTACCCGGGAGTTCAGCATATTGCTTATCCATCTGATGACGGTCCCAGGAATCTTATGATCCTTCATTCCTCTTGTAATCGATTCTCTGGTAGTATGGTTAAAGGCCCCTTCTATATCTAGAAAAGCCGCCAGCACCATACCTCTATCTTCCATACCCTTTTTAATAAAACCTACCGCATCATATCGTCAATAAATATAAATAAATTTTGAATTTCAAAAATATTCCTTAAAAATATTAAGTTAAAAATAAATCAAATTCTAAATGTTAATATTCATGGATTGTCAAATTGGAAAAATAATTTATATTTTATGTTAGGCTTTGTCTATATGTTGCAGAAACATCTAGGGGAGAGGCGGCTATGCGTGGCACCTTAAGTTTAAAACTATATTACAATAATAATTTAAATCATTCTTCACTTTAAAAAAATGAAAATAGTTAAAAAGATTCTTAAATTTATAATTACATTTTTAAAAATTACTATTTTTATATTTAAAATTAGTTATAAAATTGTAAAGACAAGCGTGTGAAATGACTACTCATGCCCCGCTAGGGGGCATGGATGTCAGTGCGGTGGGGCATGAATAGCACACTCAACTTCTGTATTTTTAATGAATGCAATAAAATAAGAGGTATTATATTTTAAATGTAATTTAAAATAAATTTAGTAAATGTAGGCATTTAATTTTTTCATTCTAATTAATGATAAGACAGATAAAATTTTTAACTTTAAATTTAACACTTTATTATATCATTTAGTTAATTTAATCAGTCTTACAAATCACATTTGACGTTTTATAATTATATTAGAATACAATTCATAAATACATTTAATAATAATGCACATTTTCAGGAAAAGGGACTTGGTATATAGGATATATATTATTAATAGAAGATTCAGCTGCTATGTTATCGACTTGTAAAATTACATTATAATTTTCTGAAGGAACGCGGTCAATAACAGGAATTTCTAAAACTTGGCCAAGTAAAGACTTATCTACGTTTGTAGCATTCTCATAACTTACAGATCTTAATGGTCTTCTATTATTTTCCACTTTAATTCTCTTATTCAAAATTTTATTAGTTATTATTTTTGGCTTAGATTTTTTATCATTGGGTTTTTTCTCTAGGTTTTTCAATTTTTGATCTAATAGAGTTTCTTTATACTTTGTACTTGTGATAATTGCAGCTTTGCCTTTCTATGAAACTTTTTTAGTCGCAACATCTTGACCACTAATCTTCTCTACTGAATTGCTTGTCAGATTATCTTTTAATGTTAACGATGCACCATCAATTAATTGAGTATGAAAGGGTTCCTGAATGGGGAAAGTAGTTGCTTCAGCTTAATGCTGATAAGTTAAAAATTCTTGAAAAGATGTAGATTGACTAGTGGGAGTTAAAGCTAAACAAGAACTCTGTTAAAAAAGATAATGAAATAATAGCGTACAAATAAAACTTTTTAATTTACAAATAATAATTTATATTAGTTACCAATAAATTCAACAGAGGCTTAGCCTGTTCAATATATGAAATTGGAATTTTAATTTCATTATTCACATTATTAAAATGATTTTGATCAAGTATATTATTTTTAAATGTAATTGCCCATCATTCCAACGAAGAACGTGGTTTTTCTTTTTATAATTCCGCACCATTGAATACGTATCTTAAGAACTATATATTTAAACAATTAAATTACTTAAATACTGCAGGATATCTACCTATTACTATACTACATTTTTATGATCTGAAAGGTTATAAACTCATCAGCTGATCGATATATTAGTTTGTGAAATTATAGTGCCGTGTGCTACGCATGCCCCGCAGGGGTGCCACGCATGCCCCCCCAATTATTACTTCTTAAGCAATTAATATTCGTTTAAATTAATGTTTTAAACAAAAAACACAGTCAGGCAAGAAAGTCTCTATTAAAAACTACAAGATAATTATGTTCTTTTTTAAAAATTATTAAGTTTTTTATATATATTATTTGTATATAAAATGAAACTTGCATCACTTTTCAATCAATAATTTCAAATGCGTATTAATTTATTTAGAATAATGTTTTTAACATTTTTTTTCAAGAGGAAAATAGAATAATGTAATATTTTAAAATTCCTTAAGTGTCTGCACTGAAACATGTAAAATTCAAATAAATATTTGAGGTGTCAAGTTGACCCGCCATGCCACGCATAGCCGCCTCTCCCCTATACTGTCTGTTTGTAAAAATTACATTTATTGATAAGTGCCACATACAATATTTTCAGATAGACTAAATTTTCTTAAATTTTCTTCACTGCATGAAATGAAAGTACTAAAATAAAGTATAAATTATTTCTTTGTTGGTTCCAAAAAAAGCCAAGTACAATAACATCTAAAATTATACATGAATATTGAGACACTGCCAAACCAACATGCTTACCAGCACTTATGGATTCAAACTTTACTGAGAGAATTTGTAATTTTTTAAAATTTTATTAGTTGTCCCTGCTAGCTTTTAACTAAACCTTGAGGGGATAACTCATACAATGTTAAAAAAGTCATTGGTTTTGTAAAGTTTTAACCTGAAAACGTTGGTAAGCATGTCAGTAGGTTGTTCTCTTAAGATATGAGTAAAAATAAGGTTTCATGTAAGTAAAAATCTTAAAATGTATTTTATTACAAATAAAAGAAGCCTAAGAATGATAATTTCATAAAATAATGTATACAGCATATTGTGTAACATATAAACCGTTGTACCTGATAAAGTTTTTTAGTAAATTTTGCTATTACTACTATTATTTTTATAAAACAGTACAATTGCAAATAAATTGCATTTATCAACTGAAAAGAGCAAGCAGTTAAAAAAATTTTGTCTACTTATTGTATCTATAACAAACTTAATTTGTAATATTTGAATAAATATGTACTTTGATCCTTGCAGTATAAAAATTGAGCTTAGAATATGTAAAATATGAGTATTGTATCTTTAGAAAGTATAAAATTTTAATCAATTATTTTAATACTGAAAAATGGATTTTATTATGAAAAAACTAAATTTTAAATATAATTATTTCCTAAATCATGTAAAGTATACAAGATATTTTAAATTAAATATTATATATCATAAATATAAATATAATTTTAAAATATTTAAAATTATTATAAATTCTTAACCTTGTATTGAACTTTACTTTTCCTTATTTACTCTTATAAGATATTTTGTATATTGTAAATAGCATCAGTTCTCATATTTTACACTTTTCAAAAGTGTAGTTAATAATTTACATAATTTAAAGTCCATTTTTATACTGTAAAATTTAGAATTTAGATCTCTTTATACAAGTTCATAAATTGCTTTATCAACAAATTTCAAGTTTGTAAAAAAAAAAAAATTAAATATACACTACCTATTTTATTTTTTGTTCCTTTGGTTATATATACGCTATACCTATTACTTATTTGATCTTTGACAAAGAGAAGCTCAGCAAACTATCTTACAGACCCTGGCCCATAAATGTTAAATAAAAAAACAAAGTAACCATTTAATTAGCACTTAACAGCTTCGTTTGAAAATAAACTTATTTGAATCTTTTCTAAACTGCATTTAGTTAAATAAAAAATCGTTAATAAGTCTTTATTTATTGTTAATTATTGTACCAAAAAGCTGCTCCTAAATTATTTCAAATTGTTTAGTATTCAAAATTTGAAAAAAACGTAATATTTTTCCAAAAACGTAAGAAAACTGAATCTTCTTTGCATTTTGACACCAGCGACGGTCAATGGGCTGGGGTAAAGTTGGTTACAATCGGTAGTCGGTACACCAACTTTACCCTAGCCCATCGACCCCTCGAATTATAAGAAAAAAATGCTATTCAACTTATTCTTAATTGCACTTTTCAAAAAAATGAAAAATTTTAATTGTACTATTGTAGTTTTCGAGAAAAAAAATGCTAAAGTATCAGAATATAAAAATATCGATAGCTCTTTTAAGAATCGTTTTAAAGTTAAAAGAAACGTATAGAAAAATTGTACCTTTTCCGTACTTAATTGTACCATCATTATTTTCACAAAATAATAAAGGTAAATGGAGAAAATGTTAAGAAAGTATAATACCTGTACAATGAAACTTGATTGTCAGCTACTGCGCATGCGCGATCACCGGAAGTGCAGTACCGCACGCGTGTGGGGTTGTACGTCTTTGTTATCCAGAAGGAGATAGCCCCCACAGACTATCTCGATTTCGGATGAGGTTTAGAGAAGAGAGAAGACACGGTTACTAGAATTGATGAGACAATTTATTAGTACTGGTTTACAATTCTCTCGTCCGCTCAAGCGGACTCATGTGCGCAAATGCTAAAGCGCGACTGACTGACTTGCTGCTGGAAACTTGTTCACTTGATTCTCTTGCTTGCGCCCACTACTATTATTTCAGTATAGGGTACCGCCCATACAACTCCCCCTCAAATAACGACTAAGGGATGAAGTCGGTATTAACAACAATTAACATACGTTTCCACTTATTAAATTATGTGCCACAAAATAGCAGGCGAAAAAACAACTAATTTACTTATAATAATTAATAACAATAAATTTACGCAAAAACAGGAGTGAGAAAACCTTGAAAAATATAAAAAAAATTGCATTGTTTTTGCATAATTACATAATGGAGGGCAACTAACTCCTGTTTTTGCGTAGATTTGTTTTTATTAATTGTTATGACTAAATTGTTTTTTTCGTCTGCTATTTTGCGGCGCAAAATTTGAATTTTCACCACACGTAGACCGAAAGTATCACATTCCCTCCCGGTACCGAAAGAGGAATGTGTTATTTTCGGCCTTCTGGTGGTGAAAAATAGTATACATCCCACGGGGGTAAAATGGTCACCCCATAGCAAATATTTGCCACCCTCGCCTTCGGCTCGGGTATCAATTTACATGTACTATGGACTGACCAATACTTTACCTCTCTAGGTGTGTAATATTTTAATTGAGTATGATGATACCCCCTTAAAGACATTATTCCATGAATTAATACATTTAAAAACATTTGTGCACTCATTACTAATACCTAAAGGTGTTTAACAATATATAATTTATTTAAAAAATTGATGTAATTATTTTGAATATTTTGTGTATTTTTGAAATTTGTCATACCATTGATGATGGGTCCAAAACTCAACTTGCATATCTCCCTTATAACCACTGTAGACTAGTCCTGTATGACGACTAATAAATGCATTTTGATAACGGAATGACATTGTAGAGATTGGGCGCCCGAGATTGGTTCTCTTGGCCTTACAGGACCTGGTGTCTCTACAATTTCCACCAGGAAGGAGTTGAGGCTGAAGGCGAGGATAAATTACGACGAAGCTGTACAGACAAAAAATAATTTATTAAACTTTGCGTCTATAAGTACGTGTTCGGCAACTAGCCGACTAGCTCAATGGGCAGCTCGAAACCCTCTCTGCGGTGTCTACACTATTATTGTTAATAACAATCAGTAAAAAACGCTGAAATAGCATTGATACAGAAATTCTTAATACAGAGAGCAATTTGCAATTACAATCTTGGAATAAAATTCTCTAATAAACATTGCAATCACAATTACAGTCTTTTTGTATTTTTGTTAAATCACACACTTTACCTTACAATTACAACTATTTGTTAAACGCGAACATTTCATACGACTTAATCATAACAATTGCACGATAACGGGCTTAATCATACATTTCAGTTTTTCATACCTCCGTAGTTTTTACACGATGAAATTTCGCAAACATGTAAAGCACTAATAACTGCTTAACTGCAATTACAATTCATACTTATGCCTTTTTTATAAAAATTATTCCATGACTGAATCACAGATATAGTTTTTTAAATTGTTCAATATCATATTTACTATAAAATTAGTCATGTACATTTGTATTCTATCTTAAATATTTGTAGATTCAGTCTTACGCACTTTATTTTAAACATTAATAAAAATGTTTGTTATCACAGTTCAAAATACCTAATCACGCTTTTAGTTAAACAATACCTATACCTAAGCTAATTCCTGATTTTAGCGAAAAAGAAAATACACTCTCAAATTTCGGCGATTAATATATAAGAATCATTTTTTTCTTTGCAAAATATTAGGAATGAAGCTTACACGTTTTTTTTGGCTTTTCTCGATCATTTAGTATGTGATTTTGCACATATTACTAGAGTTACAAGGTTTCACGTCAACATGCACATCTGCACGAGTCATAATTTGATTATTTTACAAGCTTGGCTGAACATCATCATTTGCATTATCAATACGATCTAAATCGTCTAAATTTAAAACCTCCTGCTGTTCAGGACGAGAATCTGAATGAGGATGGTCCAGAACATTTTCAACAGGATTTTCACGCAAAAAATGTGCTGGCTTAAGTAGTTCGGTTTTTCTGTGCCGTATACATCAATAACAAAATTTCTATCGTTAATTCTTCCTATAACTTCAAATGGATCTATATATGGCCTTACTAGAAGTCTTTAACTAAAACTGGACGAATTTCTCTCATATACTTATGAAATTCGTTTAGAAAAATCTCTGGATCAGGTTCATTGCCACCGAAAACGCAAAATACCCCCGGTACACGCAATGCAGTACCAAAAACGAAATCTGAAGGACCAGCGTCAGTATCAAGTCGTATTCGCATTCGTAAGCCCAACAACACCGTCGGCAACGAGTTTACCCAGTCTACCGAATCTGATTGGCACATTAATGCACTTTTTATATCTCGATGTCATCGTTCAACTATACCGTTTGACGCTGGATGATACGCGGTAGTACGTATACGTTCGCACCCAATTACATTTAATAATTAATTAAAAAATGCGGACTCAATTTGCGGTTCTCTATCCGTAGTTACAATCTCAGACCCCGTAACGCGCCACCCAGTACTCGAAAAACGCATGAGCAACGGTCTCGGCTGTTATTTCCTCCAACGGTATGACTTCTGGCCATCTAGAAAATCATGGTTGGAATATATCGAAACCCGTTGAACGATGGTAAGGGTCCTACTGGTAATGTCTACATGTACATGTTCATCCGGCGCGACAAAATCAGCAGGAAAAATTTATTGTGCCTAGTTATTTTGGATTGCTGACAATGTAAACATGTTTTAGACAACATTCGAATTTGCCTAGACATGTCAGGCCATACGTATCTCTGTCTAATTATACGGTCTGTAACGGTAAATGGAAAAGATTAAATACCCGTTGACGAAGTGTTACCGGTATATACGGCCTAATTGGTATCCGGAGATATTGTCGAAACGATTTGATCGAAGGAGATATTGTCGAAGTGATTTGATCATAAGCGATTTGATCGAAAATGATTTGATCGAAAACGTTTTGATCGAGAAGAGATTTTGTCGAAATTCGATATTTTATTTTTAAAAACACGAAGCAAGTAAATAATAAAAAAGTGGAACTTTCAAAATTTACTTGATGAGCTATTTGTAAGCTCAGTTATACTTCAAAGTTATGAAAAACCAATTTTTTTTTTATCAAGTCTCCATTCGATCAAAACGTTTTCGATCAAATTTTCGCTCGATCAAATTACCTCGACAAAATCTCCGTCGATCAAATGGTTTTCGATCTTATCTCCGCAAACCGGCCTAATTACATTATCATGTTTACTACAATAAAACGGAGTTCTTTCCGGTCCCCACGTAAGTTTTTGTAACTTTAATGGATGATTCGAGTTTTACGAAATCTACCGTAATTGTTCGTCATTTTGTTGCTGTGCCGAAAGGTCCTATATGTCGAATGATTTAGGCACACGAAATGCATCAATTCTAGCTAATATTTGGCTTAACTCGGGTTGTTTAGTGACATCTGGATCACTCCAATCGAACGTGATCGGAATATCGAAAGCATCGACCCTAGACAACGCATCCGCTTCTACGTTCTCGACTCCACTAATATGACAAATCATCATTGTAAATGTAAATTCCGATAAATAATCTATTTCCCGGAGCCTTCGTTGCGAGGCACGATCATGTTTCTGATTAAAAAAAAACTAAGGGTTTGTAATCAGTATACGCTTTGAACTCACGCCCTCGCAGAAAGTAATCAAAGTAATGCACTGCTTCAAATAGAGCCGTTAATTCCCGATCATACGTAGAAAATCTAAGTTGCGTTTCAGTAAATTTTCTCGAATAACATGCTAAAGGATGCCAATTGTTTTCGCGTTTTTGTTCTAATGCGGCACTCATTACATTGTCCGACGCGTCACAAACAACTCGAATTTCCGCGGCATCATCCGGAAAAGACATATGAGTAACGTTAGCTAACTCTTTTTTGCATTCCTTAAATGTTTCTTCGGCTTCGTCGTTCCAGAGACCAAGGCGCTTATCTTTCTTTATGCAATCTGACGTTAACGCGATAAAAGGACGCTGGTTATAAGCCGCTTTTGGCAAACACTTTCTGTCATAATTCAGCATGCCGAGAAATCTGCGAAGATCACGTATCGTCTTAGGTTTTGGATAGTTTTCTATAGCACTAACCTTCTCTCTAGTAGGTTTAAAGCCTTTACTATTTATAAGGTGTCCTAAAAACTCGAGACTGTTGTCGAAACGTATAAAAAAGAAGATTCCTCCGACATGTGCAACATGAGTAAGAAAAAGAGAAGTTAAGAAAGACTAAAAAAGAAAACAATGATGGAAACCAGCTTGCGAAAACAATAATGAACTTAATTCAATCAACCTAATGGAATAATGAAGATTATGGAGCCGAAAAAAATTGAAAAAGTAAATAATTGATGTGTACAATTTAATTTACTTGTAATTTTGGTGTATTAAATCCTAATCAAACATCTACATGAAACAATATTTTAAAAGATCTTTTAATTTATAGATTAAAGCTGTCAAAAGATCAAGAAAAATTCATGTTGGTTGGTTGCACCCAGAAGATTTACAGAAATCATTTAAGCAAATAAAATCATCTTCAAGCATTTTCAAAAATCCCTGTAGTGGCTAATTTATTAAAAGATTGTACAATTTATTTGGGTCTTTTCGATGGATCTGACATTCCACAATTTTATAATGAAAGTGGCGAAGATTGTAGTTTATGGGAATATTGCAAAACAAAATCGATTGCACCCTACAGATTGCACTTATATATCCTTTCCACCATAGTTGATGGTTACAATGCTGAAGAAACTGCAGATAATGGAACAAAAAAAGTGAACCTAAAACAGATGTTGAAGAGCAATTGGAGGAAAGCACAGAAAATGAAGGTGTACAAGGAAACCAGGAAGAAATTGAAAAACAGTATTTCGAAATTAAAAATGAAAATCGAGATGGAGTAAATGAAACAAAAAATGATGTATATATAGATGACATAGAAATTTATTACCACAGTGTGACTGTTTTGAAGTACTCAAATTATCCTTCAATTGTTGAATTAAGTAGATCTGGTGCTTACCAAAAATTGTGGATGGATCTAAAAGATCATTATGCGAATATAAAGGACTTTGATCCACTAAACTATGGCTTCTCTTTGAGTAAAATTGTACTGAATGGTATAACTTTATTAGAAATTAGTATTAATGATGATTTATCAAAAAATTATAGTTTTCCATCTGCTAAGGTGACAGCAGAA
This sequence comes from Theocolax elegans, assembly GCA_026168455.1. Classification (NCBI taxonomy): domain Eukaryota; kingdom Metazoa; phylum Arthropoda; class Insecta; order Hymenoptera; family Cerocephalidae; genus Theocolax; species Theocolax elegans. The sequence continues at coordinate 70,248,366 of CM047425.1, forward strand.
AACAAACATAAAATATTGTATGACAGTACAATTGTTAGCGGTTTCTACGAAGGAAGATATGGAATTGGAGTAATTCCATACCGTGATGAAGCTTGCCACCCTGTTGTTACTTGGATAAAGGATGGAATCATATTATGAAGAGATCATGGTGTATATTGGCTAGACTGTTTGGAATTAATGGCAGATAATAAATCCGTTTGGGAATGTCAAATTTCATGTGACCATAAAAATATTTAAGCGAAGAAATATATTTTTTTTAGTTTTAAGTTATTTTACATTACGTATTTTCTAATTAATATTTTATAACTTATATTAAAAGTTCCTAATAATGTACAAAATTATAAACTGTATTTTATAAAATAATTTATAATAGTGTTAATCTGTTTTGATAACAAATTATATGGTTTAGATGTTATAAATGTCTTGAATTTCTAAACAAATATTTTAAAATCTAATTTGTATCTTCCTTCACCACCATTCATGAACCATTTAATTGAAATTAAAAAAATTAATTTTTGAATATATTATTGAAAAATAATCGTTAATATTAATAATGAAGATAGTGAGTATTGATAATGAACGATGTAAATTAAATATAAGCTTATTCAACAAAAATCTATACGTATTCATTTATTGAATTTAAATATTGTGACGGAAATCGTCACACAATCTATTCACGACGAATAGAGTACTTTAATTCGCGAATTGTAAGTCGTCGGAGCCTTTCGTATGTCAAGGCCAACCGACGACACTTGTTTACTTTTCTATGAGTGTATAATTAAGCGCGCGACTATACGTAGGGATGGGAGCGCGAAAGAGTGTGTGAGTTTCCCCACTCCCATCCCTTTTTCGAGAAATTAGGCGATCGCCTAATCAGTGTGTAATGATCCGTCGACCAAGACGGATTATTGTTTTGACGTGATCGCGTACGACTCGTGAAAGCCGAGAGTGCGCCCCACCCCCCTCCTGCATCGAGTTCTGTGAACGGTTGTTCCGGAGCAGAGCTAAGTGCGGAGACCCGGGTGGACACACGCGTGTCCCGTACCGTTCGGTGTGTGTTTGTGTGAGTGTCTGAATCAAGGACAGGGTCGTGCGCGAGTGATACCGCGGATCGCGACTCGCTCGCCGCGGCAAGGGCCGCCTTCACCACCTCAACCACCGGTCGTCCCCTTGTTAAGGAGGTCAACCAGTCGCCGAGGATCGGCTGGGCCATCCCCGAGGAGCGTCACCGGTAAGTGATAATTTATTACCGTGACCCTCCCCCTCCCTTGTGTGTGTGTGTACCACGGGAGTGTGTTCGAGTACAACGGTACTCGAACAGCGGTTCCCGGGAGTGAAACCTGTCGCAGGCGAGGATCTCGATCCGGCAGGGTTTCCCGGGACTTCCGCCCGCGCGAAATAACTTTGTCGCGGCACACGGCCCGAGTGGCCATCTTGTTAATTATTTTATTAAAATAAACATTTCTTTTATTTTATTTTTAATTAATTGTGTTTTTGTTATTTCTCCCCGCTCCCGTCGACATTCGTTAATTTTTATATCGGGTCGAGGCGAGGAGGATTGCCCGAATCCTCCATACCGATCGTCCCAGCGAACTCGCGTTCCTGGCGACAGCCGCAGTTCGATAAACAAAATAAATAATTGTATGCGCGGTATTGGGCAACGCGGCCCAACGGTTAATATTAATTATTAAAACTAATTAATTATACCGGGTTCGCGAATACCACGTTACAAATGGCGACCGTGACAGGACGTTCGGTTCGTCCTCACCGAATTTAAATTAAAGTGTATATTTGTCGGCCATATTTTCGCGCGCGAGCAGTGTCGCGGCGAAACGGAGCGGGTAAAGAGAGAGAGAGAGAGAGAGAGAGTTGTACGAATTAGAGTGAGAGAGAGAGCGCGCGCGAGAGACGGCGTGTGAGACGCGTCTCTATACCGGAGTACTCCTTCTCTTGCTCGGGTATCCGAGGAGAGGTGTACACCGGTATATCGGGAGAGAGTTCGCGCGCGACCGTGTTCAGCCGGAAGCACCCGATCTCACCGAGATCGGTCTCTCTCGATCGCAAGCTTGCCGGGAGATCTTTGCTTAGCTTGTATGGGAGCGGCAAAGTAGGGAGAGAGTAGCTTGCGCCGCGGATCGCGGGCAGCGAGAATCCCCCCCGAATAGCGCAAAGGAGAGACTTTGCGAGAGCCGATCACCATCGGCTCTCTCCGATTGCGCCCGCGAGTGGGAGTGAGAGAGAGAATCCCTAGTCGCGGGGGAATCGGAGTTAGGTGCTAGTGATGAGTGGTGTGTGTGAGAGGGAGAGATAGCGCGATCGCCTAGCCCCTTCGCGTGTATAAGTCTTCGCAGCTGGTTTCGCCGATAGAAAACCACTGCGGCGAATTATTTTTATTTGCATTAATAAAATAAATTCGTTCCAGCGCGGAATCTATTTTATATTTATGGTGTGAGAGTGTTTGAAATAGATTCTTTCGGGAGAGGTAGTTGCCCCACCCCTCCCCCTTTTAAAGAAAATTTTAAATAATTTATTTTTCTTTTATACGGGACGCGGCAAAACAATTATTGTTGATTTTATTTGAGTTCGAGAGCGCAGTATTTTTATTTTGCTCTTCTCCCCTCCCTGACCCACATATATTATAATATAGTAATATAATTTAAATTGTGTTTATTATTTATTACTATTTATTTTTTATAATATATGTAACATTTTATTTGTGTGTGAATAAAATATATTTTACAACTATTGTTAATTATTTAGACTTGTTTGCAAGTTAAATAATTAACAGTAAGTAACTTTGTGTGAATCTGCCGCAAAGTTACAATAGTTGTAATATTAATTATTTAAACTCGTGTGTGAGTAAAATAATTAAAATTATTGTTGTATTACAATTGTCTGACAGTGATTACTTAATTTAATATTTTGTATTTATTGAGTATTACTGTTCACGATACTTGTAATATATTTTTGTAAATTTTTGAGTGTGAGAAAATTTTTTTTTTATAACTCGTGTTAATTGTTTGGACTTGTTGCAAGTTAAACAATTAATGTTAAGTATCTTTGTGTGATTGTTCCGCAAAGGTACGAGAGTTATAATATATAATTATTTAGACTCGAGAGTGAGTTAAATAATTGAATTTTTTTCATGTATTTTAATGATCGGCATTTAACCTAATATTTCGTATTCGTTATTTGCCGTGAAATTTTAATATAATGGTAAAAAACTTCTTTTCTCTTTTGTGTGTTATTATCTCCACACATTTTCGTGTGTGAGTAAAATAATTAAAATTATTGTTGTATTACAATTGTCTGACAGTGATTACTTAATTTAATATTTTGTATTTATTGAGTATTACTGTTCACGATACTTGTAATATATTTTTGTAAATTTTTGAGTGTGAGAAAATTTTTTTTTTATAACTCGTGTTAATTGTTTGGACTTGTTGCAAGTTAAACAATTAATGTTAAGTATCTTTGTGTGATTGTTCCGCAAAGGTACGAGAGTTATAATATATAATTATTTAGACTCGAGAGTGAGTTAAATAATTGAATTTTTTTCATGTATTTTAATGATCGGCATTTAACCTAATATTTCGTATTCGTTATTTGCCGTGAAATTTTAATATATGTAAAAAACTTCTTTTCTCTTTTTGTGTGTTTAAATTATATCTCCACACATTTTTACCAATTATTTAGACTTGTTTGTTAGTTAAATAATTGGTTATAATTTTTTTTTTAGTGTGTTTGAGTAAAATAATTCGGTGTATAAATTTAATAGTTTAGACTTGTTAGCAAGTTAAATAATTAAATTTTCATTTCCTTATCGTTCAATTTATTTAAAAAAAGGAAATATAAATTATTTCAACTTGGTAGCAACATAAATTATTTATTTAGTCCTTTTTAGGATAAAATAAATATATTTTATCCTAAAAAGGATATCTTTTGGATTTTAATTAAGTGAATTAATTTTGTTGGTACACTAGTCGGTGCATATTTACAATTTATTGTAATTAAGCCGACGCCAAATTTTTTTTTTACTCGTTGGGAGTAATAATTATTTTATTGTGGTGAGTCCAATAAAATAATTTCCAATCGAAAATTGGATACTTCCGAAGTATTTGAAACACTAGGGATTTCATCTGAAATCCCGGTTGAGAGTACTTCTCCCGACGTCACACGTCGGCTGCTGCTGGTCAAAAAAATAATGGCCAGCAGCTATGAAGCCCGAATGGCCCAGCTTATGCGTGAATCACGCATAGCTAGGGATATTCGTCGGGAAACGAAGAAGCTTCCGATTGAGGCAGTGTATGCCCAATTGGAGCATCTAAGTTTAAACGCAAATGGCGAAGAGGCGGAGTGCCGCGAACGCCTTTTGTGTCACCGGATAAGATGTGTAGACATTAATCTGGAAATACCATGGTTCCCTGAATACGATGAGAATGTAAGGGCAGAGCCTGCACATAAACCTCTGGTATGTCAGGAACTATGGGAAATTAGGAAACCTCGTTCCAGGAAAGGGAGTGTGGTCCCAACAGGAACGGAAGTTTCCCGCGAGTCCGAAATGTCGGATCGCGAAAGGGTTGCTACTGACAGAGCACCCATTCCTGAAGAAGATGGAACTCTGTCACCAAGTGGTCAGTATAGAAACTCGCCATTGAGTACTGCACATAGCCCGGTGGCTGCAACCTCGTGCACAACCACTACGTCGACGGTTACGACCGTGACGACTGCTCAACTCGGAGGTTTTTATGCACCCGCACATTACCTCCCAATTGAAGAGCAGAGAAACAGCGGACATCTTGGCACTAGAGAGAGTGAAGTGCCAACACAACATTTTGACTTGGGTTCGCAGACGGAAGCCGACCGTCGTACGTCACGAGGATACACCTCTAGACAATACGACAACAGGCAACCTGAAGCTAATACAACCGAACGTCAATTTGTTGATGATAGGAATGGATATGACCTTCCTAATGACGTCAGTGTTCAATCTTACGAAAAACCGAGGTTTGAACAGAGACGTCGTGAGACCTCTTCTAAGACTTGTGAAGGACAAGATAGAAGAGAGAGGCGTGAGTACACGACTCCAAACAGAAATTCACGACACCATCGTTCTGCGAGTAGAGCCTCAAGCAGCGATGAACGTCGTGAAAGCTGTACGGAGAGACGTACTCATAAACGTCAGTCCAACCGTAAACTCGACGACCGAGCACAGCCGGAAATTCCGGAGCAAAGTCACAGAGAGAGGTCGGACAGAAGTAGAGAAACGCCTCGAGAGAAACGTGCGGTGGCCACTTGCGATCAGAGTACTCAGACGGATTCGTTCGATGGGTATCAGTCTGATCGCGAACCTGCTCGTAGGAGATCCGATTCTCGTAGGGCGGCTGAAGGCCGACAAGAGAATATTTAGGCGAAGCTATTTGGCGTATTGGCGAGAGTGATTGGAGACACTTCGTCAGAGATACAGCTCATGACATCGATTCGAGGATTTCCGCTGAATGTGCTGGTATAATTGAGATACAGGACGACCAGCGGAAACAAGTCAAAGAGTTAGTTGAAAGCCTACTCTTGCCCTCGGGAGACGTCCACGGCTTTACGACGTTAACGGAGCACCACATAGAGGTTGAGCCTGGTGCAAGACCGGTTCGTCATAAGCCAAGACGTATGTCTCCCAAGGTCCTCGAATTTGCCCAGAGTGAGGTCAAAAAGATGTTTGACAAGGGCATTATTGAACCGAGTGCGAGTGATTGGTCAGCTGCTCCGGTCATCGTCCGCAAGGACGAAGGAAGTTATCGCTTCTGTATCGATTTTCGAGACCTTAATGCAGTCACAAAACGTGATTCTTATCCAATTCCTAATATGGATACCATATTGGATAAGCTGCATAATGCAAGGTATATATCGAAAATTGATCTTAAGAAAGCGTACTTCCAAATATTAATGGCCGAGGCGAGCCGGCATTATACTGCATTTGCTGTGCCAGGGTCGGGGCTGTGGCAGTTCGCGAGAATGCCTTTTGGCCTCATGAATGCTCCTATGACCTTTGCACGGCTTATAGATGCAATTTTCGGGCCTAAGGTGGAACCTCATGTGTTTGGTTATTTAGACGACTTGATCGTCATTACCTAAACTTTTGAGGACCATCTGAAATGGCTCGAATACGTACTAAGGACGTTGAATGACGCTGGACTCGAAGTGAATCGAGAGAATTGTGAGTTCTGTTGTTCCAGCGTAACGTTCCTTGGGTACAAATTGGACGCGGACGGCTTGAGGCCTGACGAGGAACGAGTCGCTCCAGTCCTTAATTACCCTACTCCTCGTAATGTCAAACAGCTGAGATCCTTTCTCGAGATGGTAGGCTGGTACTCTCGATTCATTAATCGAGAAGCTGACATTAAAGCTCCCCTTACCAAGTTGCTGCGTAAAGACCAGGCTTGGGATTGGGGCGAGGAGCAGGAGGAGGCGTTTCGTCAGCTTAGAGTTGCGTTAGCTGAAGCGCCTGTACTAGCCCGTCTAGACTTTTCTAAGCCATTTACCGCCCAAAGTGACGCAAGTGACTTAGCAATAGGTGCGGTGTTGACGCAACTGGACGACGAGGGTTTCGAGCATCCGATTGTCTACGTCAGCCGATTATTAAATCGCGCTGATCGTAATTACATGACAACGGAAAAGGAATGCTTGGCTCTCATATGGGCTATTAAGAGATTGAGACCATACATTGAGGTCTATCGATTCACGGCTGTGACCGACCATAGTGCTCTCATATGGCTCAAAAATCTCAAGGAGCCGTCGGGTAGGTTGACACGATGGATACTTGAAATGCAGCAATGGGACTTTGAAATAGTGCATAAGAAAGGAGCCTTGCACTATGTCCCGGACGCGCTTTCTCGTGCCGTCAACCCAGACCCCGACGAAGAAGAGATTGCCTCGTTCGAAGTAATTACAGACCCATGGTATATTGCTAGATTAAACGATGTACGCTCATGCCCTCAAAGATTTCCGGAGTGGAAAATTGAGGATGATATGCTATATCGTTTTACAAGTGATAAACTCTTGGACTCTGTAACAGAACGAGAGGAAGGCTGGCGTCTTGTGCTACCCTTAGAGCAGAGGAACCGAGTTCTAGTAGATTCTCATTTCCACCCAGCTATGGGTCACATGGGAATTGAAAAAACTTACGAACGCGTTGCAAGAGACTATTATTGGCCAGGTATCTACCATGATACCCACCAATATGTCTTACGGTGTCTGATATGTCAGAACTATAAGATGTCTCAAGCAGGTCCTCAAGGCTTATGATTTAAATTGGCCGTACACTTTCCTAAGATGCGTAAGGCATGTCTGCTAAACTGGCACCAAAGTATGACAGACCCTTTGATGTTTAAGAAGTACTATCTCCAGTAGTTCTGAGACTAGAAGAGTCTGGTCGGAAACAGACCGAGGTACACATATCCGATGTGAAGAGATATGTACCACCTCGGGTTGCCATGTAAAGCGGTAGGGAAAACGTATCGGCGTACGTGAGAACAGTCAGCGAAGGCTAGACCTGGTGACTGTATGCCACGTCAATATCATCCGAAGCACGAAGAATCATTGAAGCAGCCTCCAATTGAAGAAAAGAAGAGAAACGTACAGCGCGCAGTCGTGGATAGATTGTGCCTTTCTTTCGACTCGGCCTTCCCGAGGGAAGTGGAGTCTAGGGGGAGGCTTTGTGACGGAAATCGTCACACAATCTATTCACGATGAATAGAGTACTTTAATTCGCGAATTATAAGTCGTCGGAGCCTTTCGTATGTCAAGGCCAACCGACGACACTTGTTTACTTTTCTATGAGTGTATAATTAAGCGCGCGACTATACGTAGGGATGGGAGCGCGAAAGAGTGTGTGAGTTTCCCCACTCCCATCCCTTTTTCGAGAAATTAGGCGATCGCCTAATCAGTGTGTAATGATCCGTCGACCAAGACGGATTATTGTTTTGACGTGATCGCGTACGACTCGTGAAAGCCGAGAGTGCGCCCCACCCCCCTCCTGCATCGAGCTCTGTGAACGGTTGTTCCGGAGCAGAGCTAAGTGCGGAGACCCGGGTGGACACACGCGTGTCCCGTACCGTTTGGTGTGTGTTTGTGTGAGTGTGTGAATCAAGGACGGGGTCGTGCGCGAGTGATACCGCGGATCGCGACTCGCTCGCCGCGGCAAGGGCCGCCTTCACCACCTCAACCACCGGTCGTCCCCTTGTCAAGGAGGTCGACCAGTCGCCGAGGATCGGCTGGGCCATCCCCGAGGAGCGTCACCGGTAAGTGATAATTTATTACCGTGACCCTCCCCCTCCCTTGTGTGTGTGTGTACCACGGGAGTGTGTTCGAGTACAACGGTACTAGAACAGCGGTTCCCGGGAGTGAAACCTGTCGCAGGCGAGGATCTCGATCCGGCAGGTTTCCCGGGACTTTCGCCCGCGCGAAATAACTTTGTCGCGGCACACGGCCCGAGTGGCCATCTTGTTAATTATTTTATTAAAATAAACATTTCTTTTATTTTATTTTTAATTAATTGTGTTTTTGTTATTTCTCCCCGCTCCCGCCGACATTCGTTAATTTTTATATCGGGTCGAGGCAAGGAGGATTGCCCGAATCCTCCATACCGATCGTCCCAGCGAACTCGCGTTCCTGGCGACAGCCGCAGTTCGGTAAACAAAATAAATAATTGTGTGCACGGTATTGAACAACGCGGCCCAACGGTTAATATTAATTATTAAAACTAATTAATTATACCGGGTTCGCGAATACCACGATACAATATAAATAATATATTTTAAATTTTTGACTCTAACTCGCCCGTGCAGGTGTTTATTATTCGGTATTTCTGAGCTAATTTGTGTTGTACAATATTTTTTCTGATATTGCACAAAACCCTCATTATTAACAACTTACTAGCATATCGCTAAGTTTTAAATGTTGCCAGAGGTATTAGAAAATTAATTACTCGGAAATACCGAATAATATATACTTTCTAATAATTAATATAGTTAATTATTTTATTAAACTTAAATGTCGATTTTAATATGTTTTTCATATGGCTGAATGTAATACCTATGGTGCATTTGCAGCTATGGCAATCCTACACCTATGATAATTAAAAAAATTTAATTTATTTATTATTTAAAATAAATAATCAAGAGTTTTAAAAATAAAATGAATATTGTTTTTCTTCACCTTCTATTTCAACTGTAAATTCTGTTTATTTACATATCCTAAAACATTATATCTAACGTGAATACTTATAATATATTTTTATTTTTTTTTTATTCTTGATTTTGTGCCCCCTTTTTTTCCTGGCACTTCCTACCGTTTATCCCCTGGGGGACTTTAACGGTGTCCACCTACCACCTATGTGTGGGTGCTTTATCTCTCCCTTAAAAACCCCATCATCTCGTATTAGCCCGGGGTTATGCCTGTGGATGAGGGAAACCTGTGAAGCAGGGAAAACCTCACTCGAGATGGCCGGTGTATTCGAAACATTATTTTTGGGTGTCAAAATCACATTGCGTAGACCTTGACACCAAAACCGAATGTTTCACACCTCCCGCTCACGTTGTGAAGTGTGAAAAAACACCTAACCCGCCACGAAAGCCAAGCGACGTCACCCATCCACTTGGGTACCGCGCTCAATACTGCTTAACTTCCGTGACCGGCTGAGGTGCGTCTCCGCCACTCCGCCACCGCGTCAGTGAATACTTATAATATAATAAAATAACATAATATATAACGATTTTTAACATACCTTTTAATTTTCTTTCGCTTCATGATAATCTTCCTGCTCAACAAGCTCAACGAAAGTATTTGAAGCTTCTTCTACGGAAGTTGGAGTGATAATATCAGGTTTTAAAAGCTCTACTAATTCTTCAGTACAAGAGTCGAAAAGGACTGGTTTAATAGTAAATTCTTCTAAACATATTCTAACATTATCTTGATTAACTTCCTTTTTGTAATTTACAGCACAGTAACTCTCCGGACTGTAAAATAAATAATTTGGCTTTCCTGGTAAAGATTCCTGGCATCTTTGTTTGCGAATACGATGGCAATTCCATTCTTTCCAAATAACTTCCAAGTCATATTTAATTAAAGGACCAAAACAATACCTCAGAAAATCTATATGAATCACATTAGAATCATTAAAAAGATTTAGATCTTTCCTATCTTTAAACAAATTTATCCAAAAATAAACACCTTGACGTCTCATGACTTTGGTTTGAATTACTTCTTCCTGTAATAAAAATCTTAAATCCGAAGAAAGAATCTTCATGGTTAAATCTGAAAACCTGTTGCAGACTTTCAACTATACAATTTTCTGTTCCACAATCAGATTTTATTATGGATGGGAGAAAATTAAATTTTTGCAATGTTTTTAAATAGTAGTGTGCAATAATCTCTGGCTTGTTATTTGATTGGACCACTTCCAGCCATAAAATTTTTATTAATTCTTCACTATTAATTTTCTCGGCGCGAATTCGCGGCCGTATAGCTCGCTAGAGAAGATGATCTTCTCGAGGTGTCAGGTCTCTCGCGGGGGGCAACCCCCAGCGACAATGCAGATCAAACGTACACGAGTTTTCGTGGCCATTCAGGCTTGGAGAAAGGATTACGCGCGTGGTCATCTCGCAATAAGTACGTATGTGTATGTAGAAGGGGAATCAGACATATGTAAAAAATGAATTGGTAAATTAACAAAAATCAAGTATCTAGTCGCGTGCGACGAAATAGAAAACATTTGCATTCCGCGGACGAGGAGAGGCCAAGTTTCATGTTTTACCGTTTTTTGTTTATTATCTTTCGACTTTTGTTCTTGCCGCGATGAGGCAGATTCGTTCGGACAGCCGAAGGAAGCAGACCATGATTATACGAATAAACCGAATTTAATATTCCAAAAAGTTGTTTTTCATTTCATCACCGACAATTTTGGTGCCGAAACCCGGGAACATTTACGGGTATCAAGAAAACTTAAAATAAAAATTTTTTGGAAACTATGATGCCTTGAAGAAAGGCTGAGGTATAAGAGGAGGAAGTGGTGTTAACCAGGAAGAGAGGAAGAAATTTTAGAGATCCTTTGCCATTGAGCAAAAGAAAATGAAAAACTTGGTCCGAAGCGAAAATTGAAAGTCAAAGCACCAATCAGGACGCGCAGCTGAGAGGGAAGCGAGTGCGCGCGATTCAAACAAAGAAAGAAGCAACTACGCGTAAATCGAAGATCGCGAAAAGAACTTATCATTAGAATTTAAAATTTAAAAATATTGCAATAGACTTAAATTTATATTTGAAACTTCACACCATTTTTCACATTAAAATCTTCATTTGTTTAATAACTTCTATAAAACAATTGAAATGTGGTATAGTATTTTTAAATAATGCAGATGATGATGCCCTGAAGAGTAAAGTTTCAAGTGATGATATAATTATTAAAATTCTTGAAAAAAAGGAAACTTTTAAATAAAAAAAATCTTAATTTTGAAATAAAATTACTTAAAGCACATTGGGATTCTATTAAACCGATAGAAAAAACATTTAATGACAAGCAAGAGCGATGCTTGTAGCCTGGCTGGGCTGACGCTATTGTAAAAGAAATTTGGGCTAGTTATAAATTATCTTGCGCATATAATTTTAAACGTTACATTATTACTAACAATAATCCTTTTATTAATATTTATGGCTATTGCAGAGAATGTAGTGTTATAATTATGATTGAGTGCAGAGAAGAGCCAAGAGAAGGAAAACCCGCTGTATTCAGTTTTATGACAACCAATACATTTGGCATCGCCCAAACAGAAAAAAGAAGACTAGCAGGTCTTGCATGTAAGCAAGTTAAAGAAGCAGAGAAGACAATGAAGCCCAAGCAATGGAGGAGGGAGGTAAGCAAAGCAATGGAGCATGGTGATTTAGAACCAGCGACTCTGTATAAGTTAGGTGTGTTACGTAAAGCTGCTCACGAGGCCAAAAATGATGCTTTGAGAGTAAAAAGAGCATAAGCCTTTTTGAGTCAATTGAATTACTAAAGAAAGATGTACTGATAAATAAATTTGTAAAAAAAATAAGGTTCGACAAATTTTATTTGCTTTATTGGTCACCTGAGTAAATAAGTGCATATAATGATATACAAAAATATTGTTGTAATTCTGTTTCTTTTGGAATGGAGAAAGGCAGGGGCAATTAAGGTTTCCAAGCAGGTAATTATAGATATGGGAAAGGATCTCCAAATTGCTGTCTGCCTTTCATTTGACATCTTGACATTAGAGCAGTACATCGATCACTGCCTAATGATTTTATTAAAGAAAAAGTCAATTGGAAGTTTAAAAACTCAGTTAAGAACTGATGTTGCTCATCTACAGCATGCTGTTTCGAGGTGGCCATCCCAGGTAGCACTGTCCGTCTCGGAGACGTTTTTGAAACGTTATTAAGCGTTTTAAGCGTTTTAAAAACGTCTAGAAACGTCTTTAAGACGCTTTGTGCTGACTGGGATGCTTCTCGGATTCAGCTAAAATGAAAAAATTATACAGAAAATGTACTGGTTTTACGACAACAATTAATAATATAGAAAATTTTGTAGAATTTTTAAACAATCTGTTGTACTTGGCCAAGAGCAAGTTTTTTTAATGAAAAGTGCCAGCAGATTTTAAAATATTTAGTACAAAAAATTAAAACTTTCGAATTTGATTAAAAAACAAATGAAAGTCTAGAATTATTATTTAAAGAAAAGAAAGATTAAATGTTTGCAAATCATGATGTAAAAGACGAAAGGAGCCTTATAAGTCACTTCATTAAAGACATTAATAAATCTGTCAGTAAGACTCTTAATTCGTCCATTAACAACGATAGTCTTGAATATCAAGAGAATTTTTCCCTTGTTGGACAAACGTGATGAATTCAATATTTAATACTCTAAACAAAGTTGCAACATCCGCAAGATCTGAAGCCTATTTTTGGCAAATCAAGAACAGCTTATTAGATAATCGAAGACCCTTAAGAGTCGATAAATTAATTATTAAGCACTGTAGAAAAATTGATTCGGACATAAAAATATGTGAGCAGCTTTAGGCAGTTTCAAACAATGTGAAGCTATTCCTAACAGAAGTTGTGATAATAACTGTTACTTATATCATCAAGATACTTGCATCAGAAAGATGGCGCAAACAATTTTCTTTAATAGAGCACGAATCCACAGAAACAATAAATATTTCTAACATTGGAGATCCAATTTTGCAATCCACCTTTATACAAAACATTAGTGACGAAATCAAAGGATGTAATGAACAAATTAACAACAATATAAGTCTTTTAAATTGGAAAGAATATTCTTATTTTAAAACAGAAGGAGAATTAAACTTAGAAGACTACAAACTACAAACAAACAATAACGACTTATCAATAAAAGACAAAGAAATAGTAATTAGTAACGAGAGTAATGTCAATCGTGGGTACAATATAAAACCTGATGCAGAAATTTCTGTAAAGCTGCAAGCCCCTAACAAAACCCAAAAAGGTTGTGGGATCTTGCAAAATGGCAACAAATTTAGGCCAAAAATGATAAATGGAAAAAAATTACATTTATAAATACATGTTCTTTCGACTCGTTGACAGAATATTTTAAAAAATTTATTGACAAAAACAAAAATAATTATATGAATTCAATATTCTACATCAAGTGCCAACAACGCCATTTACACTAACGGCATACATTTTGCATGATTTATACAACTCTTCGAATAATATTGTCAATTGTGAGGACAATATTAGCTCTGTATTTGAAAAATTGATGCAGAATTATCCATCAATTAAGGAGTTCGTAAGATGCGAATCATGCATAAACAAAAACGAAATGAAAAAAACAATTTTACCAAACCTCATGTAAATATAGTGAAAGTATTTGAGTTTAAAACTCTAGAAGAAGAATTGATAAATTATTTCAAAAATAAAAGTGTGTATTGTGCAAAATGCAATGCAAACAATGCCATTTTACAAAAAAGCGTTGGCTACTACTTATATATAGACAGAAGATGCTTACAAGCAACTAACAAGTTGTAGCCCTAGTGGAAAAAATAAATGTAAAAAACTGTAAAAAATTGTGAAATATGGTTTGAATAATGATTAAAATATTGTAAAAAAACTGTTAATATTTGTAGAAAAAAGGTCGGATTTGGGACATAAGTAACAGTATATTTCCAATGTTTACAGTCATAAACAGCTCTATACCATACTTTACAGTTATTTTTAGTTCTTTGCAGTAACTTACATCTTATAAAATATTTGTAATAATTTTGTAATAATAATTATTTACAGATTGTTACGTCTATTAACAGTTTCTTGCAGTTTCATTCTATTAATATATAGATTTTCAACACTTTTTACAATTTTTTACAGTCGTTTACAAATATTGAAAATAACAATTATCCACTTTTAACAGCTGTATATTAGCAGTTGTTTACAGTTATTAACAGTTGCTTACAATTATTAACATTTTCATAAAAATCTTTATAGTAAAATAAAAATACAGAACTTTACAGTTAAATAATTAATTAAATTAAAATATTAAACAACTATTTATTATATAAACTAAATCTGATTAATAATTAAAAAAAAAAATTGATTCCATCGGGAATTGAACCCATGCCCTCATGAGCTAGAGTCGACTACCTTACCACTCAGCCACGGACTCTTCTTAGTACTATATTGCTTCCTTTCGTCCTTATAAAGTCTAAGTAGAATATATACTTATAAATTTCAAGTGGGTATCCCAAAGGGGAACGAACTTTTTACACAAAGCTCCTACATATGTAGAAGATACTGTAAATTGTAAATTAAAAAAATTTATTTTATTTTTTTTCTTACATCTTGAAAACGTATATAAATGTATATATAAATGGGGTATTCCACGTGAAGTGTACCGATCAAAATTTTAAAATGCACCAAATTTTGGATACACATTGCAAATGTTTTTCAGAATACAGAAAAATATTTTTAGGTATTGGAATTTATTTGCTCAAAAGTTATTCTAACCTCAAAAAGTGAATTTTTTCTAGTTTTTTCAACTCCAGCTGGGTTTACCGCTATTTAACTCAAAATTTATCAACTTTTACTATAGTACATTATATGTAACATTCGTTGCTAATTATGTCTAGAATTTATCCTTCTGGATTAGAATTTCTAATTATTTACTTAACTCACAAAATGTAAATAATTGTAAAAAACTCATAATAACTGGACATAACCGTAAATATTAGTTATTTATATTTAAGTATCAACTGTCAATTATTTTCCATTTAAAAAAATGTGAGTAACAGTTAATAATTATAAATAACTGGAAAACGATGTAAATACATTTTTCTTTACATCCATATTTTAATTTCAGAAAATGTAAATAACTGAAAATTATAGTAAGAAACTTTAAAAAGTCGTACATAACTGTAAAAAAATCTTGTGAAACAGTTATTTATGTCCCAATTCTGACCTTTTTTCTATTATTATCTTACACTTTTTTTTATAATTTTTTTACACTTTTTTACATTTTCTATTTCCACTAGGGAGGTTATGGCGGATGCTTTCTGCGCCAAATTTGTATTTATTGTGCTCTGTTCAGTTGGATATCTGGTGGCCTACAACTCTCACCAGTTTGGTAGTTTATTAGTAATAATTAGACTTATTATTGCGTAATAATTTATTTTTCGGTCTAATGACTAATACAAATATATAACTATTAGTCAGACTTTCTGACTAATGTTAAAAGACTGCTTCGAGCGACTGCTCGGTAAGAAGTAAAGCTTTCTCTTCGTACGGTTCGAGTATGACTAGCGTTATTCTTTCTCTCTCTTCCCCCTCTACCTACTTTTCGGAGTTTAAGCCCACATAAATTCCCCCTTTAAATGTCAATGACACACAAAATGATGACATTTAAGATCTGATCTATGATTGGAGAGAGAAAGTTATGTCGATATTATATACATTAACAATTTTAAACAACAATACTATAACAATACTTTCACGAATAACATTATTCTGAAACATTATAGTACAAAAGTATTTAGACATAAACCTTATCACTGTGATTAACATTGTAATTCTAGATTTGTAAACCTTATTGTAATAGTTTTAAATCATATAACTATTTGATTCTACTAAGACATTGCGCATAAAAATAGTTAGTTAATAAGGCGCTTTTTTGTTGATCATGACTTTCTACGCAGAATTATTGGTGCAAATCTTACACGTTTTATTACTTTACTTTGTTGTTGTAAATAGCTTTGTTGGAATCGGAAGATTCTGCGTTAATATGAACGTCTGCGCGAGTAACAATTTCTGCGTTTTGATCGCTCGTTTCAGAATACAATTCGTCGTTATTTAATAATATATTAACATTATTGTCAGTTAAGGCTTCGTTCAAATTGTGCGTTTGCACACTTTATCTGTTAAAATCAGTTTCTGAGTTATCGTTATTTACATTTACAATATTATCATATTGCACGTCGAGTTGTAAATCTGATCTAACAAAATAAGCGGGTTTTAGTAACTCAAAGTTCACTGTTTTTTGCGTACCGTTTATATCTATAATATAATTTCTATCATGCAGTCTTTGTATAACCTTGTGTGATCCATAATACGGTCTAAGTAAAGGATTTTTTAATAATTTATTTAATAAAAAGACATGAAAACATGAGACTAGATCTTTAAAAACGAATATGGTTTTATTTTATTTGTATGGACTATTGGTAAAGGTTGAATTTGTCTTATATATTCCTGGAATTCATTGATAAAAACTCGACTATCGGGTTCAGAGTCACCAAAAACGCATAATTCACCGGGAATTCTAAGGGCTGTACCAAAAACAAAATCGGAAGGACTAGCGTCCATATCTAAACGTACGCGTGTTCGTAAACCTAACCAAACTGTAAATAAGGTTTGAGTCCAATTTAGCGAATCTACTTGGCACATCAGAGCAACCATCATATCCCGGTGCCATATTTCAACCATCCCATTGGATGCAGGGTAGTATGCGGTAGTATGGATACGTTTTGTACCAATAATTCTAAGCAATTCATTGAATAGTTCCGACTTAAATTGACTACTCCTGTCAGTCGTAATAATTTCAGGAGCGCCGTATCGCGAAACCCAATTGTCGTAAAAGGCACGAGACAGTGATATTATTGCCGATCACGAAGGGCCAAACGTGGCAAGACTGCCCCTCTCGAAGTAATGCCTCACGGCGGTTTCCGAGGCGGGGAACATCAGTCGAGAGAAGGAGCCCTGTCAAAACCAAAGGCAGGGTGGTTTTTTAGTGGGTATAGGTCACGCTGACCGAGTCTCACACTTCGTGCGTAAAGAACATTTTTACCGCCTGCTCAAATAAAAAAAATACAGACACACACATACACATGCATGCATACGCACACACGTTGGCGCGCACTAGATACCCAGAGTAGAATGTTCTCGTCAAGCCAGAAACCGCCTTAAATTCTAGCCAATAACTTAATTAGAATACGCATGGCAAAAAAATAAATTAAGTAAGTAAATGTACAACGATGTAACCAAGTCTGATTTGTTAAGAAGAACCAAAACTCCACCCCAAAACCTTGATATAAATAGGAATGTCGCGCCGGCAGTCGGGACTCTTGCACTTTAGTCTTTCCTTTAGTAAGGTAAATCTTGTATCCAAAACAATATTTAGAAAATGATTTAATAAAATTTTTTATTCGCGGTTTTTATTGGGTATAAAGGCACTAATGGGGCAAGTACATGAATTGGATGAAGCCTCTGCAGAAGCCATAGAAATAGAAAGAGATTTTGCATGCTATGAACAAGAAGAGTTAAATGAAACAACTACAGTCATAATAGAAAATCAAAATCCTACAGAAAGAATCCATTTTGTCGAGACAAAACAAGCCGATAAATGCCAACTTTGCGGTAGACAGGGCCATCTAGCACCCAACATTTAGAAAAATTAGACAGCCCCAAACCAGGAAAAGAAGGCCTACGAATGACTGGGCGGAGTCTCGAGAGTCACGCAGACCGCAACAATGGCCAACTGAAAAACGGACTAATGAATTTAAACAGCGAGAAAATCAATATGTTCGTCGCCAAAATGCAACTTTCCCAAAACAAAATTATACAAATACGGAAAGGATATGCCGATACTACAAAAAAGAGGGCCATATTCTAGAAGAATGTAGAAAACGGGAATTTAATAATCGAAATCAGGAGAAGCGATCGGAAAACGAAAATAATCTCCGACAAGGCGTCCGAACTACGAAAATGAGAAACCCACATCATCATTCGACAATTTTTTAATTTAAAAATTCGAGAAGCAACGAGAAAATAATTCTTGTTTTAGATACAGGAGTAGGTTCCAATTTACTAAAATTACGAAACACACCAAAAGACGGAAATATTAATAAAAATGAAATATTAGAATTAAAAGTTACGGAAGAAATCATTTACACCTTAGGCAAAGTTAACATTCATTTTCCAAAGTTTGAAATTGAATTCCACATAATAAATGACAACGTGCCTATAATTGAAGATGGTTTAATGGGAAGTGATTTTTTCTGTCAATTAGGTGCAAAAATTGATTATGCGAAAAGAATGTTAAGAGTTGTAGACGTCTGTATTCCTTTTGTAGAAGAAAGCATATTATTGATCGAAACAAAGGAATCGTAGGAAGACCCGACGATTAACGTCATAAAAAAAGTAACAGCATGTTGAACGAGAAAACGGGAACGCGTAAGGGAATTTCCGCTAACCCTATGAGTGTCGAAGTAAGAGAGGGTGAGGAACTCGTAAAACATATCACTCAGGTAATAAAACCGCCTAAAAAGAATTCGTTTTGGGAAACAGGGAAAACAAATTATGCTAATGAAAATTTTCAACGAAGGAAAGTGTCGACCCGAGAGGTTGATTATATTAATGAGAAAGTATATCTTGTAGAAGAGACGCGAATTCGAGGACACATAAGACCTTCGTGTAAGCAAAAGTCAATTCTAACTGAATCTCAGAGTCAGGACCTACCGGATAGTCGAAATCAATTAAAAAATCAGAAAACATTCAAATTCGATCTCGATGTAAAAATAAAAAAATTAAGAATACAAAATCCCAAGCAAAATATGAATCAAAATCAAATTCCAAATCAAAATCAAATTCTAATGTATGTAAATTAATCGAGCAAGAAAACAAAGAAACAAGTCAAGAAATTAAAATTATTAAAAAATTCAACAAATACCAAATCAAACCCATTAATAACGGAGATCGATGAAGAATACTTAAATCGTGAAATTAACAAAGGAAGATTGCAAAAGCACTTTTCAAATAAAAAAGACAATTTCTTAAATGAACTCGAGAACGATGAGTCATCTAATAAATCAAGCACGCGCCCAAATTCAAGAAACGAAAACGAAATAAATAATGAAAAATATTCTATTGCCAAGGTAAGGAGAAAAGATATGGAAGGTCTTGATAATAATACAAGAAATAAACAAGCATTAGCACAAAATGAAAATGTAGACGCAAACGAATTCGATGAAGAAAAGTTGCTAATTTGTTGTTGCTAGAGGAAGGTTTAATTAATAATGGAATTCTGTGGAATAATAACCAAGACATGGAAATGCTAATAAGTAATCTACTAATAGAAATGAAGTATCACGACAACTTAGCAAACTACTTAAAGGAATCGAAACAAAATTTAAGTAAATTAAGAAATTATGGACAACTACATGCCTCTGGGGGAGAATCTCATAAAAATGTTATTAAAGATGTTATAAGATCAAATTAAGAATTATTTTAAAAGGAAAAGGCGGGAAGAAACTAAAAGGTAATCATAAAGTTCATCGCTTAGCATGCATCATACCAGAGGGGAGACAGGAAAAGGTAAATTCATTACTACGACTTGACCATTTGGCTGCTGATGAAAGAAAAGAAATAGAAACACCAATTGAAAAATATAGCGACATTTTTTACATTCTGGGTGAAAAATTAACAGCAACACAAATTTTAAAATAAACAAGCCCAACAACAGACGATGTAATAATAACTTCAAAACAATACAGATTACCTCCGGTACATAAAAAAGAAATAGCAAGACAGGTGCAAGACTTATTACAAAACGACATTATCGAACCATCTACCTCATCGTAATCAAGTCCATTTTTCTAGTTCCTAAGAAAGAGGACATACAAGGACGCAAGCAATACAGAATGATGATCGACTATCGTAAATTAAATGCGAAAACCTTAAACGACCAATTTCCGTTACCGAATAGAAATTGACGAACAAGACCGTCACAAAACCGCGTTTGTTACAAATGGAGATTTATACCATTTTAACCGAGGAAGCTTCGGACTACGAACAATGCCGGCTACATTCTCAAGAGCACTTTCGATTGCACTCGCTGGACTTATGAATAAAGAATTTTTGCCTTATTGACGATATTATCTGTTATTCGAAGTCTCTACAAGAGCATATTAAAAGATTTGAGAATTTATTTATTAGATTGCGAAAGGCAGCTTTAAAATTATAACCGGAGAAATGTAAATTTTTTAAAAAAACAGTTACATACTTAGGTCATGTTATAAGTGCAGAAGGAATTAAACTAGATTCGCGAAAAATTGAAGCTGTACGAAAATTTCCACATCCTCAAAATGCTAAAAATATCAAACAATTTTTTAGTTTAGCGGGTTACTATAGAAGATTTATTTATCAATTTTCAAAAATTGCAAAACTTTTAACGGAATTATTAAAAAAGGACGTTCAATTTAGATGGTCAGAAGAAACAGAAAAGGCATTTGAGACATTACGCATTAGCTTATGCGAAAAGCCAGTATTAATTTTTCCAAATTTCGAAATTGCTTTCAATTTAACGACTGACGCTTCAGGCTGTGCAATTGCCGGAGTCTTAAGTCAAAGTGTTTCCAAGTTCTCGGGTTCTTTTAGATGTTGAAAAACGTTGGGACACGTTTAATAAAGAAGGACTAGCAATAGTATTTTGCATTAAGCATCTCCGACAATATTTATTTGGACGAAAATTTTATCTTATAACAGATCATAAACCACTGCTATGGTTACAAATGCACAAGGACCCGAACTCACGAGTTATGCGATGGCGTCTAATGCTCGCGGAGTACGATCTCGAAATTAAATATAGTCTCGATTGTCTAAATGTAGTAGACGCACTGTCTAGAAACCTCATAGGAAAGGTCCTAGTTATTACAAGAAGCAAGACAATAGACGAAAGATCAGAATGTACGAAGAATGCGGCAGGTAATGAGCCCGAGTCTAGCCTAGTTGAACCACCGCTAGGGGTGACCACGAGAGCTAAAGCGGGTTTCCAGGCAGACCAGCGATATTTAGACGCGATAGAGGCTCTACGCCCGCAAAGAGGAAGGAAACAGAAAAGCGAGACGCAAGTGAACGAACAATCATTGGACTGTAGAGAAGGAACTCACGACGATATATAGGGGGAAAATTTCGAACCGGAACCACTTGTTCACTCGGAAAATAGTCGGTTATACTTATACCAAAATCTTGATCATGTTAATGAATCAACACTTGAAAAGTACCTGCAATTTAGTCCTGATCAAATAAATGTAGAAACGTCGATCTATAAAGAACAATTTAACAAAATTAAATAAGGACAATTATATGTATTTTGTCACTACAACAAGAGAACCATGCGACAATGGGGCTTGGCAATTAAAACTACAGAATAAATTACCAAAATTCAAGGAAATTCAGAATCATTAATCGAGCTAAGTGGAATTGATAGTAACCTAAATTTATTGTGCGAAAATCTATATTCAATATTAGAAACAGTACAGATAAAATCAATAAGTATAGCGAAATCCGATAGAATTAAAATTTTAGAGTGGGCATTAGTTTTAGAAAAACTAAAAGGAGTTTTTTTTAGAGGCACGTTAAAATAAATCGTTTGCTTAGGTTTAATAGGATATTGGACACTAGACGAGTGAATTCCGATTATAGAAGAAGCTCACTGTTCGGCAATAGGAGGACATAGAGGCATCACAAAAACATATAACCGCATAAAACAAAATTATAACTGGGAGAATTTAAAGATAGAGGTACAAGATTTTATCATAAAATGTTTGAATTGCCAATTAAAGAAATTGGTTAGGGTTAAAACTAGAGCTCCAATGGTCATTACAAACTCGGGAACGCACGCTATGAACCGAATAAGTATGGATATTGTTGGTCCCTTATGCAAGACCAATCGAGGAAATGAGTACATTTTAACCTTCTTAGACTTAACTAAATTCGTATTAGCTGAGCCATTAGCGCAAATTTCGGCAATGGATGTAGCGAATGGTTTAATAAAAAAAGTCATATGTATATTTGGAGCACATCGAATAATCCTTGCAGATCAAGGTACAAATTTCATGAGTAAATTAATGAAAAGAATAGCAAAAATATATAGAATTAAATCAACTAAACCCACGGCGTTCCACCCACAATCAAACGGTGCATTTGAAAGATCACATTCAAGTCTCATTAAATACTTGAAATTTTTTGTACACAGTAATCCAACAAATTGGGACGATTATCTGGATTTGGCTACCTTCATTTTTAACACGGGAATTAGTAAGTCCACATGGCATATGCCATTTGAAGTCGTGTTCGGCCGACTGGCACGCACACTCTCGGACACACCGGTCGAAACAGAAGACCTGGCGCCTACGTACAATGGTTATCTCGAAGATTCAGATAAGCGTCTCAACAGTCTACAAAACATAGCCCAACAAAATCTTTTATAGGCAAAACTCCGAGTCAAGAAATACTACGATCGTAAGGTAGACGTTTTAACGTTACAAACCGGTAACTACGTATGGCTGCAAAAAGAGCCAAAACCCAGAAATTTGACAATCGATACTCGGGTCCATTTTTAGTTCTGGACGTTCCGACAATGGGAATGTAAAAATTCAAATAAATGGAAATAAAAATAAAATAGTGCACGTAAGTCGCTTGCGCAAATCGCATATCGAAACCGAATAAGCTTTGTTGATGTTTAAATGTAATAGCATAACGAATGTAAAATAAATATATAAGCCATGTATATAGCAAACTTTTAACAATGATATGTATATTCACAAATGCAAAAATGCTAAGGAAATCAATAAAGAAACAGTCAATAAATTCTGACAAATGTAAGGGAATAAAGGAAAGATAAAACTAAGCATTTTTGCAAAGGATCTTATAATTAAAAAAAAAACGCTTTCATGAACTTATTTATTGTTGTAGATGAGTTGTAAAACGCTATTGGCTATCATTTATCTCAAAACAATTATGCCAAGGAAAACCTATATTATTGCAATCATAGGGTACGACTGTTCGCAGCACGTCTCAAATTTAACAACATTTTTTTTAATTAACGTAGGAGAATGCTATATACCTGAACCTGTAGTAAATATAACAAAAATTTATGTACGACTATCGCAATTAAATGATTTTTCTAACACTCATGTAAAGCTTTGTAAGGTAGAAATAAAAAGATGGGTAACATACTAAGGCCTATTTTCGCATAGAAAAGACAAAAATAGAGGGGAGGTTCAGTTTATTTAAATTTCGAGGGAAGAATGTAATAGAATGCATGTATACCGCGCATACCGAGTACAAGACAAAGCGATAAGTAACTTAAACTGAATGGATCGATTGTCCATCCAATGAAGTTTGTTGGAAAAGTAGATCAAGCAGGAGGTTATAGTAACGCGGGAATATGCTATAGATGCTATAGTCACGGGCTATGTTATCATTACTTTAAGAGATTACTATGCACCGGTAAATTTAAATGCTAACAAAGTTATTTTACGATCCTCTCCTAGGGGTTGTGGGACCTTGACGAAGTTCGGGTCAGGGAGGCTAGGACCCTATTAGGAGCAATCCCTTAGGAAACTTAAATCCCTGGTCCCGAGCGGGTGGAGAGGCTTAATTTCCGGGATTTGGGGGCTAAAGGCCCTGACTCTCTCGGCTGTCACGGATCGGGTAGGGTCCCGATGACTTGCCTGGATCTCCCTAATAGGAGCTCTCCTGGGCCGGCGCCGGGACTCTCCCTCTGCCCTGGAAGGATGCGGAGGATGGGGGGCAGAAGTCCACTGTTACCCCACCCTGACCTTGGCCTACCCTTTCTCTGGGTCCGATGAAGGGGGGGAGCCCGCCCCCCAATCTGAGTGTCTTATGCGACCCGTGCCGAGCAGACTGGGTGGCCCCTGGGGGTAACTAGGGGTCGTTAACGGAGCCTTGGGGATACCGGGCGCCCTACCCAAGTAATTAGCCTTACCCGTCGAAAGACATAATACGGCATGAGGCTCTGCCGGGGTTGACGATATATTTCCTCCATACTCGTGTGACCAAAATGGAGAAATTTTAAAAAAAAAAACAGAAACAAAGATAACAAAAGGGAGGTGGATCCGCCCCCTAAGGAAGCCGAGGCTCACGCCAACGCGACCCAAACCCCCGTAACCAATACGCTGTCTCTGTCTCTAGAGACTGAGAACCCTGGTGCTTCGGCGCTAAGGGGTCCATTAGCTCATGAGACTGGAGATATGACAGTCAAGGAGGGACCTCAAATCCCCCAGATGGACTACTCGGCTCCAGAGGCTGTGACCTCTGGCTCTACAGGGCCAGAGGGTCTATGTGCCCCCGCATCTGGTAGTTCACACAGCCTTCCGGTGTTTGGCTCACATCTACCGCCCAAGAGGTGTGGGGCCTACCGGAAGAAATTAAAAAAACTGAAGGCGGCAGCTGGCGAGGCCAACAAAGACGGCCCACCAAATACAGTGTCGAATCAAACCCCGGCGATTACGAAGAGAAGGAAAGAGTCTAGAGACTCGCCCCTCGGAGTATCGCCGGGCAACAAAAGACACTGTGGCCCGCCGAGTTCACAGAAGGGACCAGGCTGTAGTGCTGAGCCCAAAGCCCCTCACAAGGGAGGACTTACGGCCGCGCAAAGGTCTAACCCTCTCATGGTGGTCCTGACCGCTGAGAACTATCCTGAGGTGCCTCTCACCCAGGAGGATCTCGGCAAAGTCAGGACCGCCTTTAGAGAGATCTTGAGGACCACCTCACCGGCGCAATACCCGAGATTTGAATCATCGAGCTGCGTCGGGGGAGCTCTGGTCTTCGAGGCCTCAAACCAAATATCCAGGGAATGGCTGCTCTCCAAAGCGGCCTCCCTGATGCCCGAGGGGGTAGCTTTCAAGGCACGAGGGACTGAGCTCCTCCAGAAAATGCTGAAGGCAGTGGCTATTAACCTCTCGGATGAATCAGGAAGGCAAGAGAGGGAGGACTGTTACCTCCGAATTTTTTTGAGTCCCAAGTCAGGGCCCTTAAGGCCCTAGATTTTAGACCCTGGCCGGACCTGGGACGAGTTACTTTTAAAGTGACTCAGAAAGGTCCGCCGGGGGAGGTGGTTGAGATGGAGGTGGAGAGCACATAATTGGCTCCTCCAACTCTGTCAATAACCCAAATTAACTTGCACCATAGCAAAGGCGCCTCTGCAATATTGCAGAGAAGCATGGCTACGGTGCACACAGGCCTCTCGCTAATCCAAGAGCCTTGGATTGTGAAGGGATCCATCAAAGAACTAGGTAGCCTACAATGCTACAGAGACCCGACAGCAGACAGAACAAGGGCAGGCATTGTCTGCAAGGGACTAAATAGTGTCCCCCTTTGGGATTTCTGTACAAAAGATTTAATGGTGGTTTCCATTGATGTAAAGGAGATGGGTAGGCTTATCATTGCCTCAGCCTACTTTCCCTATGAAGACACCGATGTTCCGCCGAAGGAGGTTGTCAGGTTGATTAGCCACTGTCAGGAAAATAACTGGCCAATCCTAATAGGATGTGATGCAAATGCGCATCATGAACTATGGGGCAGCTCAAATGTGAATAAGAGGGGATCCGCACTGGTGGACTATCTCGTCATCACGGAGGTGGACATTCTCAATACCGGAAGTAAACCTACTTTCCAAAATGCTGTAAGGGCGGAGGTCATTGATATTTCACTGTGTTCCTCGGCCCTTTCAGACAGAATTAAAAGCTGGAGGGTCACTGACGAGCCGACGCTGTCGGATCATGCTCAGATCGCCATGGAATTGGAGGGGGAGTGTGGTCCGCTGGAAGAGCTTCGGTTCCTCAGAAACCCCAGACATACCAACTGGGAGGGTTTCGGACGGGACCTGGAAAGGAACCTTGAGGACCTTCCAGGTGCTATAAGAGACATTCCCATGCTGGAGAAAGCAGCACGGAAGCTGACTGAAGCACTCCGCCAAGCCTTCGAGAATAACTGTCCACTAACCAGGAGGGGTTCCACCTTCCGGGAAACAGATTTTGTTGGAACTTTGAGAGCTGTTTTCTGGTACCCAAATATGAAAGAATTCATATGAAATTCAATCTCATAGGCTGTTTGACGAAAGTTATACGCAGTTAACGCAAAATAGTGAAAAAAATATGTTTAAGCTTAATTGCCAATAACTCGGAAAGAAATGTACGCAGATATTCAAACTTGAATCCATTAAAAAGTTGAGATCAAGTAGATATAGTTTAAAAAAAAAGAAGCTCAAATATCTTAATTTGGACAAAAGTTATGGAAAAAATAAGAATTAGATAAAATTTTCACGAAAATTTAGTATTAAAATTTGATAGACTTTTTAGGCAAATATTTCGTCTAATTCTTATTTTTTCCATAACTTTTGTCCAAATTGAGATATCTAAGCTTCTTTTTTTTAAACTATATCTACTTGATCTTAACTTTTTAATGGATTCAAGTTTGAGTATCTGCGTACATTTCTTTCCGAGTTATTGGCGATTAAGCTTAAACATATTTTTTTCACAATTTTTCATTAACTGCGTATAACTTTCGTCAAACAGCCTATGAGATTGAATTTCATATGAATTCTTTCATATTTGGGTACCAGAAAACAGCTCTCAAAGTTGCAACACAATCTATTTCCCGGAAAGTGGAACCCCTCCTTGTAAGTAGGAGGAAGCCCAAAGGCCAAATCCGCTGGTGGTCAGGTAAACTAGAACTATTGAGAGGATCCATACGGAACCTTCTCAAAAAGGCCAGACAAGGGAAAATTCCTTGGAACACTTATAAAAAGGAAAGAGATCGGTACAGATCCGAAATTAGTAGAGCACAGAAGAAAAATTGGGCCGCTTTCTGCGAGGAGGTTGAGGGCGGAAACGAGGCTTCAAGACTGGACAAGATTCTGTCCAAGAACCCGGAAGCTGCCCTTGGCTCGCTCAAGCTTCCAGATAATAAGTTCTCAACTTCTGACGAGGATACCCTAGTGTACCTGATCAGTAGTCACTTCCCAGGCTTCTCGGAGCTAGGAACTGACAACAGGAAAATAATCGATTTCAGGAACAGATGGAAGGCGTCGCAGTGGCGCTGCCATCAAGACCTGGCAAAGGTTATTATCACTGGAGATAGGGTGAAATGGGCTATACGCTCCTTTCGACCCTACAAATCCCCTGGTACGGATGAAATTTTTGTGGTTCTTCTTCAGAGGGCAGAGGATTGTATCCTAGGGCCGCTGATAAAGATCTTCAGAGCCAGCCTCGTTCTTGGTCACGTGCCTGTAGCGTGGCAGGGAGTGAGGGTGGTTTTCATTCCGAAAGCGGGAAGACAAAGTTATACCACACCGAAGGATTTTCGGCCTATCAGTCTGACCTCATTCATACTAAAGAGTTTGGAATGGCTGGTAGATAGATTCTTAAGGGACGGGGTCTTGAAAAACAAGCCTCTGAACAAGGATCAACATGCCTACAGAGCAGGACACTCAACGGAGACCGCTCTATATAGGGCTAAGCAGCTCATTCATAAACAACTTGAGTAGTTATGGTGGTACTATGGACAGACACAACAAACCCCCACCACCTACCCACTGACCTCGAGTAACCCCGTCTATGACAGCTACTTGAGGTCAAGGTCAGGTTTGTTGTGTCTGTACATAGTACCACCTCTCTTAAAAATCAAGGTTATTAGAGAGAGAGAGAGACAGAGAGAGAGAGAGAGAGACAGAGAGAGAGAGAGAGACAGAGAGAGAGAGAGAGAGAGAGAGAGAGAGAGACAGAGAGAGAGAGAGAGAGAGAGAGAGAGACAGAGAGACATAGGGAGAGAGAGAGAGAGAGAGATAGAGAGAGAGCTTAATTAAAATATTTTTATTTACCAATAGAGACTTCGTCGTCTTGGTCTTCTCCTCGTGAACGTCGTTAACCAGGAAACACACAACTGATCGCATTCGCGGCGGATGATAATCTGACCACTATTGGAAGCTTTTGCGCTTAAATCACCTATCTCCCACCACCCATACCCTAAAATTTGCTGACGTTTAAATATTGTAGCCATCGCAAAATTAGTTTCGCACGTACTAGTTCTGATAAATATTGCAAAATTTACAAAAATTTATTCCCACTCTGTGGCTTATTACTCTGAATATTTCCTTTATATATATATATATATATATCAGTTTACATATTTTAACGATATAGATGAAATACAATGGAATTTTAAAAGTTATACATTTAAAAATAAGTAAATGGAATCCCAACTAAATTGCAGTATACCTCGTACGAAGGATTGAAAGAATACGGGTTGCGTGTAATGCTAATACATACCCACATACAAGTATAATTTAAATTACTTACATCGCTTTACCGATATATCAATCGAAAATACAATTAAAATATTCTAATTTGAATAAAAAGTCATATTGTTGGTGTGATTGTAGGTATTGAATCGATTAAAATCGATATCTGAGTGATTTTCTTAATAAAATGTATTAGGAGAATAGAGCTGGTGAAAGAAGTGTAACGCTATATTAAAAAGGCGGTGACACTTTGCACCTATAGCTGTCAAGGACCCCACTTCTCCACATTATATACGCCCACCGCTTTCTTTTATTCGTTAGATAAAGAGTATTCACCGCCTAAATCTAAAATTTCTCTAGGTTTTGCGATGGCGGTCTAAACGGTGACTCGACCCGCCTTTACAATCGTCCATTAATTCGCTTGGATGAATACATCAATATTTCATGTTTAAAAAGGAGAAATCTTTATTCGTTGTTACTAGAGAAAAGAGAAACTCTTTACCACCAACTGAAGCTAAATTGATATTTGGTGATCGATAATCAATATTTTACAAATAATTATTTTATCGTTTTGTTATGTAAACCATTATACAAAACGTTTAATGTAATGATAAATCGTTACACCGCGATTTAAACGAATCGATATTTCGATAATTGGTAATCGATAACTCTTTTAAGATACATTTAATCAATTCGCGGTATTTAACTTTTGTATAGCACGAGAAGAGACGAACAAAAAACTCTTATACCGCGAATTGATCCGCTTGGTATTTATCGTTTAATCACGTTAATTAAAAATTAAAAGTATTAGGAGAGCAGAAAAATGTGGAGGTAAAAAGTTATATTGATTTCGTGAATATCATCTTTACCTCGGTGCGATATTACGTGTGTATAGTAATGGTAGAGACAAACAAAAAACGTCTATATCGCGAAATGATTGAATCGATACCTCGTGATCGATAATCGATATGTCTACAAATAATTATTCTATCGCTTTTTCTCGTATGTCACCACATAAAGTGCTTCGAACACAGAAAAAATGGCTATGTCGCGAATTGATTGAATCGATATTTCGAAGATCGATAATCGATAACTCTCTAAATATTAATCTGATCAATTCGCGGTATTACACTTTTGTAACGTTTGATCAGAGACGAACAAAATATCCTTATACCGCGAATTGTTATAATTATTATTGAGAAAGTTATCGACTAGCAATCGTCAACTTTCGGTCCAATCAATTCGTGTTAGATACTGTAGCGTCACTCGCATCAGAAGAATGACAGTACATTTTCAAATTCGTGCAAAATTGTCGAATTTATGCATTTTTTCCATCACTGCGCATACAACCCCACCACTATTTTACCCTTCTTTGCGGGCTGGTGGCACTATAAAAAGGTGACGTTTCCGTCGAGATTTATCAGTGTTTCGGGGTTCTGCTTCCTCTTTTGCGTGTGACAAGGTGAAAATAGTGTGTCTATCTCGATATGGAGAAGTCGGTATTGTTGAGAATCGTTCACGTGATATTGAGTGTAGCGATTCAACGTGAACCAGTAGTCAAGCTATTTTGCACTGACAAGTGGCAGAAATATTTGAAATACTGCACAATCAACGAATTGTTCAGTAGATTAAAGTATATTCTTTCGTATTGTAGTACCCGTACAATAATATATTTATACAATCGTGGAATTTTTGAAAATAAAAAAGAAATAATACGTGTCGTTGGTGCGTGTAT
Source organism: Theocolax elegans (assembly GCA_026168455.1). Taxonomy (NCBI): domain Eukaryota; kingdom Metazoa; phylum Arthropoda; class Insecta; order Hymenoptera; family Cerocephalidae; genus Theocolax; species Theocolax elegans. The sequence goes on from CM047425.1 coordinate 70,278,728, forward strand.
TGCACGACGTGGTCAACACAATGTTTGTCAGCTGCAAGATCTTATGCTGCAGTATCGCACTATTCTCGGTACGTAAAAAATTTTACAATAGCATAATTGACTTGTGCGATTTATAAAAAATTCTGAAATTTCAGCTTTTGATGCAATGATGACCGATGACGAGGGTGATGCGACACCTGCTCGACCGTCAGTGCATTCGCTACCTATGGAGTCTGAGGATTCCAGCGGTACCGACACTGCCGATGAGTCGTCAGATACCGATGATTGTAAGTCTACATTTTGCATACGTTTAACAAAAAAGAAAAAAGACAGCGAAATAACTACCTATGAAGTCAACAGGTCAGGTAATCAGTGTGGGGCAGGTGTAAGCGGAGCCACTGCTCAATATATCGACATTCGCGAAGAATCAACGCGATTTTACTGACGATTCCAGCTACGAGGACACGAACTACTTGCAACTATAGTCCAACCACCAGCGGGGGCAGATGTATGCAGCTGGTTAGAGAGGGCTGTTTATGAACTTTATGACCGTGTAAGCGAAAACGTACGTCTCACGGATTATATAGGTGTGTCTGTCAATTCGGAATGGTTTCGTCAGGGTCCTGTCTGGATTTCGTTTAGATTGATGCGCGATTTTCGGCCCAATGACTTGTTTGATTTGCTTGCTAGTGTAGCGCAAAGTAACGACGGTTTCGAAATTGACGATACGTTGAAAATAAGTGTCAATGTTGTCTCTGTACCGGAAGGTCGTGGACGAGTTAAGCTTACAACAGAGCACGTGTACAAGAGATCAATTTTAATTATTATAAATACTGACGATTTGTGTTTACCGCGCTCTTTGGTTACTGCGCACGTGCACGCTATACGCGGTAAAATCCGTTCCGGTATTTTACATAAAAAATGGTTAAAAATACGCAATAGTGCCGGTAAATATCAGAAAGAACAAGCCGAGAAATTAGTTAGAGCTGCGCGAGTTATTGTACCTGTAACGGGGTGTGGTATCGAAGAGCTGAAACTATTTCAAGAGTATTATGCACTGTTTAACGTGGCAATTGTTGTCTACGCATTTCGAGGCTTTGCTCGGGGTGATAAGCCGCTATACGACGGTACGCAGTACGTTTATAACGTCGGTAATATTGTACGGTACACTCTTCGTATAATGTATTATGAAAGTAGTGGGCATTATCAGCCAATTTTAAATGTAATCGGTGCGTCGGGTAGTAGAGATTACTGCATACCTTGTAATCAAAAATTAACATGTAGACAAAATCACAAGTGTCCGCATAAATGTCGAGGATGCTTGCAGGCTTCGCTTTGTAATGTTAATGAAATTAAAATAAAATATATTCGGTGTAGTAGAGAATTTTTCGGTCCGTCTTGTTTATCGAAGCATTTAGAGGTAGATTCTTTTGGTAAAAATCTTTCGGTTTGTGTAAGTGTGAGAGTTTGCAAAATATGTTGTAAGACTGTCAGGACTAGCGATCGAGATCCACATGAATGTAATATGATATTTTGTAAGATTTGCAATAAAAAAGCGGATGTTGATCATATGTGTTATATGCAAACTATAAAATATAATCCAAACAGATCAAACGCAAAATTGACACTTTATGTATTTTAAGATTTTGAAACTCAGCAGTCGGAGAGTGTAGTGGATGATGATACGGTAAAATTACACGTGCCAAATTTATGTGTTGCTCAACAAATTTGTACGGTGTGTCTCGACAACGATATTACGAATTCTTGTAATGTATGCGGCATACGTGAATATGTATTTAACATTGATCCGGTAAAACAGCTACTCGACCTCGCGGTCACACCAAGACAAAAATTTCAAGAAGTCATCTGTATTGCGCACAATGCGCAAGGTTTAGACGCACAATTTATTTTACGACATCTAGCGGAAAGAAAAGATATACGGGAAAAGCCTTCGATAATCCTGAACAGGGGGAAGATAGTGGTTATGCGAGTGCTACACGTAAAATTTCTGGATAGTCTCAATTATTTACATATGCCGTTAAGCGCATTACCGAAGGCCTATGGACTTGGAAATATTGAGAAGGGTACGTTCCCCCACTTATTTAATACTCCAGAAAATCAAGGTTATGTGGCTGTGATGCCACCATTGTGGACGTACTCGCCAGAATCGATGAGTGCGAAACAGCGAAAAGACTTTCTCCAATGGTACAACGAGACGTGTGAGCAAAATTATATCTTTAATTTTCAAGATGAAATAATTAAGTATTGCAAGCAGGATGTTAAGATATTGAGATTAGCATGCCTCGCCTTTAGAAAGACATTTATGACATGTGGCGAAACGGATCCCTTTCTAGAATGTTGCACTATTGCATCATCATGCATGAGGGTGTATAGAAAAAAGTATTTAGAACAAGATACGATCGGAATTATTCCGCAAGATGGCTACAGGTGTTCCAATAGACAATCGATGAAAGCGATGCAGTGGATGTGCTGGATGGAGCAAGAATTACAGTGTCAAATTCAGTTTGCAGGGCGAGCGCGAGAAAAGAGACTATCCGAGGGACCCCTAGTGGATGGTTATTGCGAATTAAGTGAGGTGGACAAAGTAGTTTTGCAATTTCACGGGTGCTATTGGCATGGCTGTCTCAGATGTTTCACGCTAAACAGAGATATTCGTCTCGTGAATGGTGGAACCATGGACGAGAGATACGAGAGAACAGTGAGAATTTCAGAGAAAATTAGCAGCTCCGGTTATCGGCTCATCGAAATGTGGGAATGTCAATTTGATCGTGAATGCAGTCAAAATCGTATGATGGCTGACTACATCAGCGAGCGGATGAAAAATTTCCATTCGCCGCTTGACCCGAGAGACGCGTTTTTCGGCGGCTGAACTGGTAATATCGTCAAATTGTACGACGTTCAAGAAGACGAAAAAATTAAGTATGTGGATGTTTGTTCGTTGTATCCGTATATATGTAAGTATGGACGCTATCCTGTGGGTCATCCGACGCTGTACATTGGTGAAGATGAGTGTAGTGAATTGGTGGGTGTGAGTAACGATATAAGTGACGTTGATGGACTAATAATGTGCGAGGTCTTACCCCCGAGAAATTTATTTCACCCTGTTTTACCGGTCAAGATGCACAACAAGCTGATATTTGCCTTGTGTCGGTCTTGCGTGGAGTCGAAAAATCAAGCGAATTGTAATCACGATGACGTAAGGGAGCGCGTCTTTACGGGTACTTGGGTGGCCGACGAGTTGAAGAAAGCTGTCGAGTTTGGTTACAAAATGACGCAGTACGACAAGGGGACAAAGCAAGGTGGTCTATTCCACGGCTACATAGACAAGTTCTTTATCGAAAAGACTCATGCATCGGGTTATCCGGTGGAATGCGGAGACGACGAAGATGCCATAAAACATCATGTGGAAGAATTTGAGCAACAGGAGGGGATCAGACTGGATAGGAATTGCATCAATCTCAATCCTGGTCTCAGATCGGTGGCGAAACTGTGCTTAAACTTGTTGTGGGGTAAGTTTGGGCAGCGAGAAAATATGGGTAAGACCGAGTTGGTGAACGAACCACGACGACTATACGAGCTTCTCATCAATCCCGATGTCGAGGTTAGCTCTATTTTACCGGTTAATGATGACATTATGTATGTGTGTTGGCGTAATATTGACGGGATTGTTGAATCGTCACCACAGTGCAATGTTGTGATTGCGGCTTATACCACGGCACTGGCACAATTAAAACTTTTCTCCGAATTGGTGGCACTGGGCGAACGCGTTTTGTACTACGACACGGACTCTATCATATACGTGAGCAAAGTCACGAGCGATGATTACGAGCCGGCGATTGGGCCGTTTTTGGGTAATCTTACCGACGAATTGGCGTGTCACGGGGTGGGCACGTACATAACATCATTTGTATCCGGCGGTCCGAAATTTTACGCGTACAAGTACCGAACACCAGACGGAAGCGAATCTTGCGTGTGTAAAATAAAAGGTATAAAATTAAATTTTGCTGCGAGTCGAAAAATCGATTTCGATTCGGTGCGTAAGTTAGTTCGAGGAGAAATACCACCAATATTTGTCGGCTTTGACGCTATACGGCGCACTCCGTATCACGATGTTGTAACACGGCCTGAGTGTAAAAAATGCGAACCAGTGTACGAAAAGAGGCGATTTGTATCACTTAATAAAAGTTACCCATATGGGTATAAAATCAGTTGAATTAAAAATATTTTATTTATTTATTTATTATGATCGTATGACCTAATGAACCCTCTACATATAATGCTAGAGAAATAACGTGGTAAAATTGGTAAGTAATAGTGGTAGTAGTAGTAGTAGTAGCAGCATTGGAAGAGATAACTAGCTCGCTCAATACCGCCGCCGCCACGCAATAGCGAGTCTCGTGAGCGGTCGCGGGTCTAACATCGCGGTCGCATAGCTGACAACGCGGTCGCGCAGCTAGCAGCACGATCGATCCGCATGCTCACGGTGCAAGCCGGCTTGAATCCGCGCGCGCGCACGCGACGCGGCCCCCCCCTCCGCCGCTCCGCCGCATTTGATTGAGCTTTTTTTTTAGTGTTAGCGTTACGGGGAAGGGGGGGGGAGGGCCGAGTAAATACAGGCGTTTAAATGTGTGGATGTGGTTGCGGATTTTGTCAGTTGCGATGATGGATGTTCGCTGGAAACATCCGTGGACGTCAATGGTTTGCGGTCCCACCTCGTGCGGTAAGACGATGTTTGTCAAGAGATTTCTCCACTACATTGACCGTATACTTTGGTATTATGGTGAGTGGCAACCCACCTACACAGACTTGGGGGAAAATATCGAGTTTCACGAGGGTCTACCGAGGAGGGAAGACTACGCGGCGGATGGACGACCCAAACTGCTGATTCTCGATGACTTGATGCGCGAATCGTCGTGTGCCGCCGTTTGCAACCTGTTCACCAGGGGTAGTCATCACAACAACTTGAGCGTGATCTTTATCACGCAAAATCTCTTTCATCGTGGTCAGCGCGAAATTTCCCTAAACTCGAATTACATTGTAATTTTTAAGAATCCGCGTGACCGTGCGCAAATCCAACACTTGGCTCGGCAAATTTGCCCGGAAGACCCGAAGTTTTTGCAGGAGGCGTATCAGGACGCGGTGGCCGAACCATTTCACTACCTCCTCGTCGATTTGCGACAAGATACGCCCGAAAATTGTCGATTTCGTGCCTGCCTGTTTCCCGATGACGAGTATCAATACGTGTATGTACCACGCAGGCATATAAAAACCGCCACCTCGAGCAATAGGCTTCCAGTTGTGCGTGTGTGATGGGTCGAGTGAGACGTCAGCCTTTCGGGCAAAGATATTTCGATGTTTTGAAGACGTTGTGTCATTTGAATGGTGCACAACGTGCCGCTTTACTACGGCTAGCAGATTCAAAACTAGTGAGGTATATGTGCGAGTGCGCACTCAATATTTTACGAGGTAATATACCCCTCACCAAGTCGTTCAAACGAAAATTGCGTAAACACGCCACGTTATTGCGCGCTCCTTTGCGGTCTCTCGTAAATCTTTGACGTTGAGGAAAAAAATTTTAACTAAAGCTACCGCCATTGTACCGTTAATTGTGAAACCTGTTTTATCGGCATGGAGCATGAAAGAAAAATGATTTTAATTCCGGCAGAGTGTGTCGGAAATGCGACGACGACGATGACGACGATGATGATGACGGACAAGAGGAAGAAGACGAAGAAGTGTGTGGGGCAAAATATGTCGGAAGAGGCGATGCGAACGTTGGGTGGGAAGGAACCACACACGGTGCAAACACCGGGCACGGTGGCAACGCGACTGGATGCCGAAATGAGTAGAATTCTCCATTCCTCATCAAATTTGAGCGAGCGGGAAAAGTCAATGTTGTACGAACAAGCGCTGCAGCGATACCTGCGATGCACAAAACGAAATAATAATAATAATAATGATAATAAAGCGTTGAACGTAGATAAAGTAGAACAAGACGAAGAAGAAGAAGAGGAAGAAGAGGGGGGAGGAGGAGGAGAAGGAGAAGAGACACGGGTTCGCGATAAGGTGGTAAATACACTGGAGCAACAGATTATCGACGGTATACCAAAAAAATTTCGCGAAAAAGCAAAGAATCTCATCGGTCGATTGAAGCAGTCGAATAATATATCGTGGGACCAGTACGGTAGAATCACGCTAGATGGTACGCTACTACATCGCACTAATAACCTGACAGATCTCGTTAACGAGGCTATGAGGAGTAGAAAAAGATCACCACCACACGGCTACCATCAGTTTGCTTGTATACTGCGAAAAGCAGACATACCACGAGAATTTATTGGTAATAATCGTCTGTGGCAAGCTGTTGCCCAAGATCCATCGTCGTTGCCGTCGGATCAGTCTTCCTCGTACGATTCCGCCACAGCTTTCGAGGATAAGAGAGAGGGACGGGAGAAGGAGGAGGAGGAGAAAGAGGGGGAGCAGGAACCTGTAAAGGAATTAAATTTTAGCGTTTTAAGAAAAAAATTGAAGAATAAAGATTTGCGAAAAAGGGGGAGGTCCGAAGACGAGGGTGTTAACACATCTTTAGTTTTACGCAAAAAACCGCGGGAAACTGAACCGCTAAAATGGAGTCGTCTGACGAGAATAAGCAGCAAGAAAGAATAAGTGGCGACTATAGTGCACTCGACAATGTGATCAATGGAATGCCGTTTGAGCTACATCTACCGGGATATCAATTCTTGGGGCCCGGTACGCACGTTGAGGAACGTCTGATGCGTGGTGAGAGGGGTATCAATCCGCTTGATGCAGCCTGCCTCGAACACGATCTCGCATACTCGGATGAAAATGTTGACCGTTGGCGTGCCGATCGACGGTTAGCCGAGCGCGCTTTTTCGAGAATGTTGTCTAAAAGTGCGTGTAATTTCGTAATTACACAATCCCCGCGCGTTTGTATGTGTAAGTGTTAGGGAGGAAGGAATAAGGATGCGGTTAAATAAATCTAATCGATTTGAGCCATAAATAGTTTACAATTTATTGGCTCAGAGGAGAAAACCCCGAAGGGAAAAAAACTCCTTGAAATTACAATGATAGGAAAGAATTAGAGAATGAGAGAGAGAGAAAGAGTAAATGATATTGTTGAGTGAGCGTTGTAGCTCGTCCGGAGAGTCGTCACCCCCGAGGAAAGGTCGTCACCTTTCGCTGAGTCTTGTAGGTTTGCGTAGTGTGTGTGTGTGTATATAACGCGCGAAATATAATTAAACGCGCCGCGACACGACTCGTGAAAGTACACGTAAAGAGCGCGAACACCGAAAACCCGAGAAGCGCACGATCGCGTCGCGAAAGATCACACGATACGGACGAACGAACGCGGACGCGACGCGGAAGCCAGGCCTTTTTCCTACCTATTATAACAGCGCCTACCCGGTTTTCACCTAATTGTCGATGTCTGTCTGGTGATGGTCCTCAGGTTCCATGTTGTCGTCTCGTAATGCCTCTGTTAATTGCCTCGATAAAAAATGAAGAAAAACTGATCGATCGTACCGGCTCGCACGGAATCGGAAATCGAAGTACCGTAAAAACGTGCGCGTGTCGATGCCAGCACCGACCGCGCGCCTTGCAACCCAACCCCCACCTCTCGAACGCGTAACTAAGCTATTGGTTTCGAGCACGGTCTTGAATACTCCCTCCCTTCTTTCCTTACTAACTATCTATTTATTTGTACGGCGCGACTATGGACGTGTTTCGACGTGCGTTTACTTGAGCGCGCGTGTTTTAAAAAGATTGCGTTGCATCTTGCGATGCGACGTAACAGTGCGGATGGCGAGGAGAAAACTGCAGCTATTATTACCGTATTTTGCATGGTCAGCAAGATTGTTATCGACAAGATTTTCAGACGTCTCAAAAAGTGTATAAGACGTCGTAAGCGACGGTATAGAAGATCAGTAGTAGATAAGGGAGAAGCAGATGAGGAGAACGCTTGAAAATTTGTATTACGGTTTACCGGGACCGACTGCCTACGCTGGTGGCAGTAAACTCTTGCACGAAACGCGTAAAAAATACCGTCCACAGGAGGTGGACGAGTGGCTTGAAAGTCAAGATGCATATACTTTGCACAAATTGGTGCGGCATCGATTTCCACGTCGAAATTACGCAGTTTTCAGTCCCTACGAGGTGTGGGAGGCCGATTTGGCTGATTTCAGATCGTAAAAAACTTATAATGACGAATACACGTACCTGCTCGTCGTTATAGATGTGCTGTCAAAGTACGCGTGAGTTGAGCCGCTCTTCGACAAGAGTACAAAGTCTGTTGCCGTGGCGCTTGAACGGATTCTCAGTGCTATTCGGGGTAAGCGTCCTCTGTACTTTCAAACAGACAGGGGTAAAGAGTTTGTCGGACGCGAGGTTAGTCGGTTGTTGAAAAAGAATGGTATTACATATAGGACCGTGCGCGATCCTGACGTCAAAGCAGCGGTAGCTGAGCGATTTATTAGAACATTGAAGGGACGTATTTGGCGCTATTTTACCCACCTACATACTAGACGATACATTGATGTGTTGCAAGATGTGGTCAAGTCGTACAACGATTCGTGGCACAGAGGTATAAGAATGCCACCTTCCACGGTAAATTTGCATAATGCGGCAAAAGCTCGGGAAAATTTGGCGCGACGCTACACGCTAAAACGTGTACGACAGCCTAAATACCGTGTTGGTGACCTGGTACGGGTCAGTCGAGCAAAGACTGTCTTTAACAAAGCATACGAGGGCGGCTGGACACTGGAGTTGTTTAAAATTGTACGTGTGGATAGAGCGCGATTGCCAGCTATGTACATTTTGGAGGATCTCGCGGGTGAGCGGATTGACGGGTTCTTTTACGAGCAGCAATTGAGCAGAGTACGAAAAGAGCTGACTAATTCGGTATTTGAAATTGATGAGGTACTTCGAAGTAGGGGTAAAGGCAATAAGAGACAATACTTTGTCAGTTGGAAGGGGTATCCCGAGAAATTTAATTCCTGGGTGTCTGGCAAGGATTTGAAGAATTTACAATGACGGAGGAATTTTACATGACACTGCCGAGTAGTAGTAGCAGAAGTGTATTTCCGGAGAACACGGCTACACATTTTACGACACTGTTACCGCAAAATGTTTACTTGCACGGAGAGTGGTGTGTGGGTCCGTATGAAATACATATACCACTCACTTTCCAGCATATATCATCGGAGGTGGAGGGGGAGGAGGATGTCATTCACGAGACGATATCGAAACGTCATCAAGTGCCGTTCAATGATGTACGATTTGAATCGGTGAAGGAGAGAGTGTTACGGATTAAGCCTGGAGTATATCACGATATTGCGAGTCTCTTGGAGGAAATAAACAGCCTTAATGGTGTGGAAGGCCATCTCACGTTTGAGGTTCAATGCGGCGGTTACATTCAAGTCACCTGTGCGTGTTCAGAGGAGTGTGCAAATTACATTCACACATTCACTCTGTCGAAAAAACTACGTAGAATACTGGGTCTGGAAAATGAAAAAGTAATCTCGTGTGTGGGCGAGGAGGAGCATCGTGTTATCGGTAATCGTCCTGCAAATCTGAGTAATGGAGTGCCAAATGTTTTGATGGTATATAGCAGTATCTGCCAGCCATATGTCACGGGTGACACAAACTCACGACTTCTGCGAGTTGTACCGTTACATTTGCAAAATTATACGTACGGTGCGACCGAGATAAGAGGTTTCGCACCAGTCATGTATCTACCACTACTCTCCTCGTCCTTCCAAACAATCGAGTTGGATATAACAAATGAACAAGGTGAATCTGTACCATTTGACTACGGAACGTTGACCGTAATACTTCATTTCAAACGCACAGGCTAAAAAATGTCAGATTTTGACGAATTGTTTGGCGGTCAGGGGGAGGAGGAACTCAACACATTCACTAAAATGCAAAGTGGTGGTGGTGGTGGTTATCGTGCGCAGTTGGGTGGTGGTGTGGGTAACTTTTTAAATGATTTAAGTCGTCGTGCCATGCCTATGATAAAACGTGGTGGTGTAGCTGTCCGTAAGGAGGCCATTCGTGCAGGTGGACGATTTGCTGGTGACGTTGCTATCGACAGACTACCAATCAAAAATGCTTTTCGTCACCGGGTAAAAGAGGGTGGGGATAATCTCAAAAGAAAGTTTCAAAACGCATTGGACAATATTGTTGATGGTCCACCGTCAGCTGATAAACAAGAAGAAGAGGGGGAAATAGAATATAAGAGGAAACGTAAAGTACAAATACCTCAATCGGTTGGAGTGTACACAGCCAGAAACAGTAGTAGTAGTAGTAGTAGTGCGAACCATAAAAAGAAAAAGAAGAAGACGAAGACGAAGACGACGACGAAGAAGAAAAAGAAGAAGGCAGAAATTCGTACAGCAAGAGATATATTTGAATCGTAAAAAAAATGGCTTTTTTACATAGTCACTCGTGCGAGTCTACGAAGACGGAACTGTCCCTCTTTGATATTCCGTCGACACAGACGGCGTTCGAGAGTTCGTATTGGGTGCAATACAAACCAATTTCGTCTTTGGCCGATCAATCACCTATAGAATTTACAATTCCCGGCACTACCGAATACTTGGATTTATCGCACACAATGCTCAGCTTGCGTGTTAACATTACACCTGTGGGGAAACCGAGCGATGAAGCTACATGCGGACCTATAAATAATTTTATGCACTCTCTATTTAATCAAGTTAAAGTATTGTTTAATCAGAAGCCCGTTTCACCGCCGAACAACGCCTACGCTTACAGATCGTACATTGAAACTCTACTCAATTACGGGCCTGCAGCAAAAAAGTCACATTTAACGAATGTTTTGTGGTACGACGATACACCTGGCAGAATGGACGATTCGTCAGATGGTAACGAGGGTCTATTAAACCGACAAAAGGTTATGATAGGCGGTAAAGTAGATTTGTTGGGTCATTTACACTGCGATGTCTTTAATCAGAGCAGGTTATTATTAGGTGGCGTCGAGGTTAGAGTGCACCTTGTACGCTCACGCGACAGCTTCTGTCTTATGGATCCTAACGGTGAATTTACCGTCGACATCACCGAGGTAACGCTATTTGTTCGTCGTTTAAAAATTAATCCAAGTGTTTCACTTGCCCACGAGAGGGCATTGACTAAAACAACAGCAAAATATCCACTTACCCGTGTGGAGGTTAAAGCTGTAACACTGCATAACGGTATACACAGAGAGACAATAGATAATATTATTTTGGGCCAGCTACCAAAGAGAATCATTATTGGTTTTGTCGAGAATAAGGCGTACAATGGCGACAAGAATCTCAATCCATTTAATTTTAAAAACTTTAACATTAATTTCTTGTGCTTGTATGTGGACGGTGTGCAGGTACCGTCGAAACCGCTACAACCAGACTTTAAAAACAGTAAAATGTACGTCGAGGCGTATCATTCTCTATTTTCGGACACAGGTATACATTTTTTGAATTTTGGAAATTCCATTAGTCGTGAAGCTTATGCAAACGGTTACTGTCTGTTTGCGTTTGACTTGACGGCAGATTTATCGGCGAACGATACCTCGCATTGGAATTGAGTAAGAAATGGTAGCGTAAGAATAGATGTGAGGTTTGACGACCCACTTTCTACTGCCGTAAATTGTGTAATTTATGCAGAATATGAAAATTTGATGGAGATTGACTCGTCGAGACAGGTTATAATTGATTACAGTGGCTAATTTGAAGAAATGATTTGGAAACAACATGATGATGATGATGATGATGATGATGATGATGAGAGAGAAGGACGGAGAAGGATTCCACGTATAAAGGACGCTGTTTTCTGGAGCAATAACGCAGTCGTCGTCTGTACGAGTTAGTTGTAACATTATGGATTTTGTGATTGATATTCAGTGCTTTAAAGATAACAAGAATTGCGTTTTACCGAAAGAGGTGGCAGTTTTTGCTTTAAAGCATGATTTTAGTGCACATTGGATCGTATCTCCTACGTGTAGGTTTAAACGTTTAAAGAAGGACATTTTGAAGCAAAATAATTGGCTGACGCTGTATCATCATGGTTTAGATTGGCATGATGGTGACGTGACGCAGAAACGTCTAGAAAAGAATTTGCAAGATATTTTTAGCAGAGCCCGCAAAATATACGTAAGAGGAAGGGAGAAGTTTGAGTTTATAAGGAAGCTGACTGCGCGTGAAACTATTAACTTGGAACTCGATGACTCTTGTCCGCCGTTTAAGCATTTAAATTGGAGTGAAAAGTATTGTTTACAGCACGCTGTGAAACCCTCTAATTTGCAGTATAGCTGCGCATTGAGCAATGCATTTCGACTAAAGTGTTGGTTAAGTAAACGAGACAACTTGGAGGGAGAGTGGTCGTTTGACCCGCCTCTCAATCTCTGCAATGAATACGTTCGAGATTCTGGAAATTCTGCGGAGACTAAAGATCCATACGACTGGGGTGTACCCCGCGGACGAGATACCCCAGATATGGTCAAGGCCAGCTGGTCTTGTTTTCAACACGCAACCACGGAGGAAGCGTGGTGAACATTGGGTGGCTGTGTACGTGACGAGAGACGGCACGGGGTTTTACTTTGACAGTTTTGGCGTGCCACCACGTATTCCTGCATACATAAATCGTATACACAAAAATTGCAGAAAATTTAAGTGGAATCGTACGCGCTTACAAAGCACATTTTCGAACGCTTGCGGCTACTATTGTATCATGTTTTTATACTACATGGTGAGCGGCTTAGGTTTCACGCGTTTCTTGGAAAACTTTTCGTCCAACTTTGTAAAAAATGACGAAATTGCAAAAAATTTCTAGAACGATTACGTTTGTGGAAATACCAATGATGCTTACACTGATGCTTTGTGAACGAGGTTTGATTGGTGCCCCACTATCCGAAAAGTAGAATAAATTGCGACGATTTTGCGAGAGGTTGGATCAGTCTCTTTTGAGCTCGCAAACGAACAGTTGTAAAGCAAGTGGAGAGAAAAAACATCATGGCTGCACGCAAGTACCGCTGTCATCAGGTATTACCGATGGTCTACGGGTTAAATAATTCATACAACAAAATAATACTTGTCGGACTGGAGAATTCTTCGATCGAGAGTGAGGATTTTCGACCGACGATACGCATCAGCGGTCAGGATTTTTGCGGACTTGCATTTTCCCCGGAAACTTGGGAAGCCTTCAAAAGTCAATTTGAAAAAATTGATAAATATTTTGACGTTTATGAAAGTGACGATTTATTGGACCAGCAGATTAGCATCCCTGGGTACATTATTCGATTCACTATTAGCTATTCGGATCGAGCAATCGAGCTGATTGAGGATACGCAGAGGGAGGAGGAGGAGGAGAGCGAGGAGTCGATAAAAAAGCGATATCGACGTTCCACGGTATTTAAACGAATAACCTTTGAAAATATTAAAAAACTGTGTAAATGTATTGATAAGCGGATTGAATATTTAACAAAGGTGGCAAAATGTATGACTGTTGTGTTGGATGAAATTGTGTGTAAAGTCAAATCTACGTTACAAAATAAAGAAAATGCTCAATATACGTATTTCATGATGTGCGATGTTGAATATGCGGCGCGTGTGGTGGATAAGAGTATTATTATAAAGAATGTCATCGATAATTTACAGAAAAATGAATTAATTTTAAGTGAAGAAGATGTATCTATAGTGGTGTATGAATTGATTGCGCTACATTTGTATACGCTTGTAGTACTATTGAATAAATCGATTTATTCCGATTGTCAGTAGAATGTGTGTATCCTGTATAATTCTTGTAATATCGATCGAAGTACCTAGAATAAATAATTATTACTATAAATAATGACGGCTATGTGCGTCCGATAATTAAAAATTACATTGTATATATGCGCAAAGAGAAAAAAGGAGCACTGATCCGCATTAACTCCGAGGCTGAACTCCTCACTCTACCGTCAATTTCTGTACCTTCCTCCTTATGAGGGACAGCTGGTCAGACGTCTCTAATTCATTCACACATAAACATTCATTCCTTCTCTATCATTCATCTTAATATCAATCGACTCAAGACTCATTTTTCATCAATAGAAGCCTTAATCTATCCACAAGCCTATGATGTGATCGCTCTCACTGAGACCTTTTTAACAGATTCTGACTTCTCTGATATAGTAAAATTGCCTGGGTACTCCCTTTACAGACTTGATCGAGTGGGCAAGGAAGGAGGGGGTGTTGCTGCATATGTCAGAGATGAATATAAAGTTAATATGTTGGCTCATTCTGATAAGCTGTACTCAAACTCTCCTGAATTTTTTATATTACATATTATCGGCAAATCGACTTCATTGATTTTGAGTGTGGTTTACAGACAGCCTGCAGCTTCTTACCCTACTGTTTTCTTTGAATTCTTATCTGATATCCTTCCTTCCCATGGTCTTGCTGTTATCACCGGAGACTTCAACATTGATATGAAGTCTTCAAGTGCCGCGGCAGACATGATGAGAGCCAATATTGCAGCTCTCAATCTATCGCTCATTGATTCCGATTCAACTCACCATGCTGTCACGTCATTAGGTTTTTCACACACATGGCTTGATCTTTTCTTGATTAGCGATCCTTTGCCTGATTTTAATTATTTTAAATCTACGTCTCCTTTCGCCGCGGGTCATGATTACATAGCAATTCAGTTGCTAATTAATAGAGATCCGCCTAAAATAAAGAGGTACTGGTCGCGTGATCTGGAGGGGATTAACCTCCAAGAACTTGCTATTTCTTTCAACTCCATTTTCAACTCTAATTCACCGCACTCACGTCAATTTCCATCTAATCCTCTTATTACAAACCCTATAGAGTCGCCTGACCGGACTTATTCATCCTATATTCAGTCACCTAACTCATTCATCATTATTCATCACACGAATCCATCCAACACGTCATCATCTAACTTATTTTCCATACCTCATCTCAGTCATTCATCTAGCATGTCTTCACCTAATTTATTATTCACTTCTCATAACTTCCACTCATTAAATCAGATATCGCAAATCACAACGCTTTCTCCTCACTATCACAACTCGCTGCCTCATAATCATAATTATTTTCATGATGTTTCATCCTCTCACCTCCTAACGTCCATATTTCACCTCATGGTATCTGCCCTCTCAGCTTTTGACACCCTTGCTCCGGCTAAACTGGTAACGATTGGCAATAGATCTAGACCATGGGTGTCAGCAGAGATTAGGGGTCTTATTAAATCCAGGAATATTGCCTTCAAAACCTTTAAATCATCAAACCGCATAGAAGACTACGAAAAATTCAAACTATTAAGAAATAGAATCTCAAATCTTCTCGATAGCAGTAAATACAACTACCTTACAAATAAGCTAAAGAATGCTGCAAATCCGAAAGCCAAATGGAGGAAATTGAAAAACCTGGGATTATGCTCTAAATCTAATCTGTCTCCATTGGATACTTTCACCACCCAGCAATTAAATAACCACTACGTTTCCATTTCGAATCGGGTTCCGCCACTTTCACCTCTCTTTTTAAACTCTATTTATTCCTCAGATCCCGACCTATCTAGTCCGTCCAAATTTGAATTTCACTCAATTAGTTCCCTAGGAGTTCAGCGCACCCTCGCTAACGCGAAATCGAGGGCAGTGGGGACGGACGGGCTGTCTGTGACGATGCTAAGAATGCTCGAGCCACAATTGACACCACGGCTTACAGATCTATTCAACGACCTGTTGTCGCTCGGTTACTTTCCTGACTGCTGAAAGAGGTCTATTCTCTTTCCACTGGCAAAGTCAAATAGGGTCGAATCACTCTCGGACACCAGACCCATTGCTAAACTCTGCGAGGTCTCAAAACTGCTCGAGCGGCTGGTTCATTCACAGCTGTCTCATTACTTAGAAACGAATAATAAACTGATTGACAGACAAGCAGGATTTCGCAGAGGTCATAGTACGCAGACTGCACTTTTAGGCGTTCTCGATGATATCAGAAGGGCCATTGACTCGCGCATGATCACAATTTTGGTCCTATTTGACTTCTCCAAGGCGTTCGACTCGGTGCTGCACGGTCCTCTGCTGCTTAAGTTGCGTGACATAGGCTGTTCGAACACAGTATTGAGGTGGTTTTTCCACTATCTAGTTGGTCGCTCGCAGGCGGTTGCGGATGAGTTGTGCGTCTGCTCGGACTGGCTTGGGGTAAATTCGGGCGTACCGCAGGGTAGTGTCTTGGGTTCTTTGCTTTTTTCAGTATTCATTAACGTCTTCCCGAAGTACTTGAATTTAGTAATTACATGATGTACGCCGATGATGCTCAGGTTTATTACTCTTTTCCCCCGGGGGAATTCGAACTAGGTGTCCAACGTATCACGAGGGATGTTAACGCGGTTGCATCTTGGGCTACCTTAAACGGCTTAAACCTAAATGTAAATAAAACTAAAGTAATGATCCTGGGCAGTAAGGCGTACATCTCGCGTATAGACCTAACCGCTGCCCCGCGAGTTAAGCTGTTGAACGATTATCTCCGCTATGAAAACCAGGTGAAATCATTGGGCGTCTGGCTGCTGCCAACTCTGGACTGGTCCAAGCACGTTTTGTCAATCTCGCAGAGGGTGCATGGGATTTTACGTTCGTTACGTTTCCATAGACGGGCATTCTCCAGGAATACTCGTAAACACCTTATTGAAACTTTGGTTTTCCCTCACTTCGACTATGTCTGTGTAGTCTACAATGACTTGGACCAGACCAGAAATTTAAAGCTTCAGAGACTACTTAACGCTTGCGTCAGATTTGTTTGGGGTAACCTACGTAGGTACGATCACGTGACGCCATATAGATTGAAGCTGGGCTGGTTATCGGTGGAGTCGAGGCGGCTATTTTTCATCAGTACTCTTTCTTACAGCATTCTGGCTCACAACTCACCATATTACCTCTCAGAACATATTATTAGAATCAATAGCTCCACTGATCAACGTTTTTCATCTCGTCATCCTCCTAAACCGCTGTCCTATTTACCACCTCGCACTGAATCACTCCATAAGTCATTTGTCATCACTGCCACTAAACAACTAAACTCATACCCTTTTGTATCATTCGATCCGGCTCATTTCAACACTTTCAAATCATTTATCTTTGATCACCTCCTTCGTCTCGACTCCATCGCATGGGAGGATAGAGTGAAAAACGAAAATATAGTCCGTCCCCGTATAAGCGATTTTAGTGATTTAAGTGAAGTTAGTGAGGTAGACTTACGTTCTAGCCCGTAATGAACCGTCGCAGTATTTATATTCATATTTCTTAAGTTTCCTATTATTATATTTCTGCGTTTTGCGTTTTGCGTATATTTTTTTTATTCTTTATTTTTTTTATAACTTTTTGCGTTTTGCGATTTATTCAATTCTGTTAAACTTTATGTTATTATCACTGCGCTTCATACTTTTATATTTACACTTTTATTTTTATTTTTACACTTCTATTTTTTACTATTGCTATTTTTATATTGTTATTTTTTGTTTGTTATATTATATTATTTTATATTTAATTTTGTATCAACGCACTGTATACTTTCGTGTTTACGGGGTCTCTACCCCAAAAACCCAATAAAATATCATATCATATCATATCTCTCACTCTCGGCGAGTATAGGGAAAAGTATAGGGTAGTAACCTTGATTTTTAAGAGAGGTGGTACTATGGATAGAAACAACAAACCTGACCTTGACTTCGAGTAGTCTGTCATAGATGGGGTTACTCGAGGTCAGTGGGTAGGTGGTGGTGGGGTTCGTTGTATCTGTCCATAGTACCTCAGGTAAATCAAAATATTTTAATTAATTAAGCTCTCTCTCTCTCTCTCTCTAATAACCTTGATTTTTAAGAGTGGTGGTACTATGTACAGACACAACAAACCTGACCTTGACCTCAAGTAGCTGTCATAGACGGGGTTACTCGAGGTCAGTGGGTAGGTGGTGGGGGTTTGTTGTGTCTGTCCATAGTACCACCATAACTACTAACTTGAATGTGGAGAATTCGCAGTGGCGGTTGCAATGGACATAGAGGGGGCCTTCAACAATACGTCTCGGGAGGTCATCAAGTCAGCAATGATAGATCACGGAATTCCCGAGATGCTTGTTGAATGGACATGCCACATGCTAGGCAACCGCCTGCTGGAAACTACCAAAGGGGACACCACGATCAGAGGCAATGTTAACTCAGGTTGCCCACAAGGAGGGGTGATATCACCCCTCCTATGGTGTCTTGTAGTAGATAACTTATTAGATACGCTATCAAGTAATGGTCACCAAGTAGTGGGCTATGCTGATGACATTTTAATCATCGGACGTGGACCCTTCCTGCAAACCGTCTTGGAGCGTCTTCAACAGGCCATAAACCTTGTTGCAAAATGGTGCAAAGATAAAGGACTTAATGTCAACCCAGATAAAACTGAGGTAGTGGTCTTCACCAAGAAATACAAATGGGCCACTAACTTTGCCCTAAAACTTAATGGTCAGTCTCTTAATATATCAAAAGAGATGAAATACCTCGGAGTCATCTTTGACAGCAAACTGTCATGGAAGAGGCATCTTGAGGATAAAAGCCGAAAATTTATCAATGGACTCTGGCAGCTCAGAAGGGCCATTGGTAGAAATTGGGGACTAAAACCAGCCACAACTAAATGGTTGTACAATGCAGTTCTCAAACCCAGACTGCTGTATGCAGCTACTATATGGGGGGAGAGAACTACACTCAGATCTGCAATCTCTCAATTAGAGAGGCTGAGAGGCCTTGTGCTGAGATGCGCCCTGGGAACGGCTAAGGCTTCGCCGACGGCTGCCCTAGGGGCTCTTCTGGGCATAGAACCCTTGGCCCTCACGATTGAAGCAGAGGCAGCCAAAGGACTCCTCAGAGTTGAAAGAGGGGCGAAGGAAAGGGGGAAGACATTGGGAGCCAACTTCTATGGAGGCTTGCAAGACATGCCCATGGACAAGGCGACTACTGTCAACCTCTTTGACAAGAAATAAAGGATCAGTCTTCCTTCAAAAGAAGACTGGACATCTCAAAAGGCTCCACTTCCCCCATCTGGAGAGGTCTGGTATACAGACGGTTCAAAAAATGCGGGAGGCTCAGGAGCCGGTGTCTACAGAAGGAGGGATGGAAAAGGACAGACCATACCGCTCGGAGCGTACACGACTGTGCACCAAGCGGAGCTGCTGGCCATCACCAACTGTGCACACTGGGCGGCCTCCTACAAATCCAGGGAGCATCTGTATATTTTCTCGGACAGTAGGAGTGCGGTAGAAGCCCTGGACGCACCTGTCAACAGATCCCAACTGGTGACGGAGTGCCACCATGCTCTGAATGAACTGGCTGGCTTCCGCTCTGTGACCTTACTATGGGTGCCAAGTCACATTGGCATCAGGGGAAACGAAGTGGCAGACAGACTTGCCAAGCAAGCAAGCAGGGAACGGTTCATTGGACCGGAGCCAATTGTTGGCATCTGCAACTCGGAATTCGTAAAGATAACCCGAGAGTGGATAGCCAAGAAACACGAAGAGGCCTGGAAGAATGCGCCGGGCTGTCGTGTAGCAAAAAGTTTTATTAAACCTCAAACGCTAGGAGACTGGGCTTCCCAAATCTCCAAGTTAAGCAAGAGGAACGCAAGATTAGTGGCAGCTGTGATAACTGGCCACGGCGCGTTACTTAAATACAGACATATGATAGGACTAAGCGAAAGTCCAACATGTAGATTCTGTAAATTAGAGGATGAGACAACATTGCATATCATCTGCGAGTGCCCAGCCCTCATGGAGAGAAGGAGAACCCATCTTGGGGAATTCCTTCTGCAGTGTATAGACTATACGGCAGAGGACATTCCAAGAATAATTTTCTTCTGGAATAATATCTTTGAATGAGCCCACCGTATCAGAGGGACGCCAAGGGACTACCCATGCGCCCGGATGCCTTATTGGCCCGACTCAATCAATAATAATAATAATAATAATAATATTTTACGATCCGGTACGCGTTGCAAGATAATTGTATTAATCAAGATAATTGTATTGACGTAGAAGCAGGGTACGCCTTGTGGGACAGGTTACCAGTACAGGCATGCGAACTCTGTAAATACTCAGAATTATACGCGGGTTACGTTAATAAAGTTGTAGAACATGACAATGAGGCTTTCACGACTTTAGGATGAATGCCGGTGGGTTCTTATAAATTAATTAGAACAGAGCACTTAAAATTATTCTTTCTAGAGGGATCAATTACAGAAATCTTCCAAACCGTAAGAAATCCTTCAATAGAGAACCTCGACATTTTTGCATACGTAATTTCTAAATTCGTTTAATCGCTAAATTAAAAACGTTATATCGTAATTTAATTTTGCAAAAATCCGAATTGGAAAGAAGAGTTATATCAAATGCATTAAGCATTGTGGCAACAGCACCTGACGTTTTTACATATCAAATCATGAAAAAGAGTGGTTACATGGGCTTGGTAGCCGGAGAAGTTATGCATTTACTCAACTGTGTACAAATTGAAGTTCAATGAAGCGAAACTACGAAATGCTTCCTAGAGTTACCAGTAACTAAAGATGGTAAGGATCATTTTTTCACGCCAAGGACACCCATTTTAAAACAATATGGAACAGAAGCTGCCTACAGCGTTCTGATTTCTCCCATGTTCTTACTAGGGGAAGATTGGTTCACTATTTTACCAAGAGTAACCACTAAGATGGTAAAACCAGACATTTTAAAACCAACTACTAAAGATAACTGGAATTACACAGAACTAACCGAACTTGCAAAAAGCGGAATGTACACCCAAGCGGAAATCCATGCACTAAGACAACACCTTATATTCTTCGTAGAAAGGTCAGCCATGTTGAACACAATTGTATTAGGAATGACCGGGAAAAAAGTAAATAAAAACGGTATGTCTATTGTCCGATTATTCGTGAAGAAGCGCTGACAGAATCAGCAAATAACACTTGGATGAAAATTTGGGGGCAATTATGCACTTTCGGATCATTCAGTGCGGCTATTATAGGCATTTTTATGATAAGGCGTTTAATAAAATTTTTAGTTGATACCATTTTACATGGTCATGCTTTGTATAATTTATATGGGTGGTCACTTCATATCATAGGAGCCATTTGGAATTCAGTTACCCAATTATTACTGCGCGTCGCAAGGGATAAATCATCGCGTGATGCAAGGGAAAAGAAGGAAGAACAAGCTACGCCTACGGAAGTAGCGGGCACTCAAGCGGAACATTTATCAGACTCGCACGCACCCTTCGCCCCACCCGAATCTACCATCTACACGGCACAACCTACTGTGGTAAGAGTCAATGAGTCAGGAGGGGGTAAAATAGTAAGCTGTGGAGTTCAAAATAATCTATATCCGCAAATATTTATAGAACCGGATATATCTTCTCTACCGCCACGCAGAAAACGCAAACGTGCAATTTTTGTTGTTTCAACTGCAGATTTATAAAACTAATAATAAAAAGGGGGAAGGAAAACATTTACATATCCCTAATACAAAATCTCACGTGAGATCTCATGCCAAAATCTCATGTGATTTTGTATTAGGGATATAAAGATAAAAAAAATAAACCTGCTATTTAATAATAGGTATTAGTTTTTCTTTTTAAATAAATAAAGACTTTATTGATCTCTACGAACACAATTTTTATTTTGCCGACGTTTCGGACGTTTTTTATTACCATCCCTTTTCAAGGCTAAAAATCAACACGCAAATAAAAAAATGTCTGCTTAAAAAAATTCGAGTAAATATTCAGTCAATTATTAAAGATTGGGATAATAAAGGACTTTTTAAGAGCGAAATAGTTTTGACAACATAAAATTAAATTTGGAAAACACAAATATACCACAAGCTTATGGTTTAATTAAGATCCACAAAGAAAATTTCACTACTCGCATTATTGTGTCTATTCTAAACAGTCCTATTTATGCATTTGATAAAGCATTAAGTAAATTATTGAACAAATATATCCCGAAAACGGAATAAAATTAAAAAAATAGCATAGAATTGAAAGAAATTTTAGACAATTTGAGTGTTCCCTCTAATTATTATAGATTAGTTTCTTTCGATGTGATCTTACTTTTTTCAAATTTACCTAAAAACCTTTTGAAGAAATTTTTAAAAAACAACATTTCCCTCGTTAAGGTTGAATTTATGAAAGAGATAGAGCAACTCTTAGACTCAACTTTTTTACAATCTAACAAAACTTATAAACAAATAATGGGAGCTCCTATGGGTTTTCGTGCCAGCCCATGGTTTGCTGATATGGTATTAGAAATTTTGGAAATCTCATGCCTTAGTAAATTTAAAAATGATATAATACTGAATAATTTATATGTGGATGACACTTTATTAATAATTAAAGAAGATAAAATTGATAAAGTTCTTAATAAGTTTAATAGCTTTTGTGACCTTTTTAGATTTACAATACAACTAGAGTCAGACGGACAATTGCCTTTCCTTGATTTATATATATATATATATATACAATGATATAACTCCTATAACAAATTGGTATAGGAATCTGAAAAAATAGCAATGGTTTACAATTTATTTGACAAGGCAATTTCACTGTCTGACTCTATTTTTTACGATGAAAATATTAAAATAATAACAAATTTCTTATTAAATAACAATTATCCACATGAATTAATAATTAATTAATATCAATAATTAATTCTAATATTATTATTTACATTAATACCTGATAAACTTTATATAATTCATAACAGATCGATTCATATTAATAAATTATTAATTATAACATTCCAATTAGAATTTAAAATACCACATGTACTAGGATGACAAATATTAGAAGTTCAAATAGAAATAACGATTTGTTTTTACAATTTTTAAAATATTGTTTTGCTATATTATTTTTGATATATTGTTTACTTATATATATATCCCCATTAAAAAATCTCACTGGAGATCTCAGATCATATCCCAGGTAAGATGTCATACCAAAAACTCATTTCAGCAATTTTTCGTTCATTACACGGTTTAAACCTTCTTATGTCGATTGATAACTTATTTAAGTGGGTATCATACTCAACTACAAATACAAATTTCGCACCAGAAAATAGCAGACGAAAAAACAACTAATTTACTTATAACAATTAATAAAAACAAATTTACGCAACAACAGGAGTAAGTTGCCCTCCGTTATGTAATTATCTATCATTTTACAAAGCTTCAAGTTATTATAACAACATGTCGCCGAGAAAACCTTGAAAAATGCAATATTCTTATAATTTCTTGTATGAAAAATAAAATTCAACTCTTCAGACATTTTCGAAATTTCAATAAAAACAACTTCAGCCCGGATTGAACCGGGACCTAGCTCTTACTCTCGCACTCTATTACTCTAACTTTCGTTTTCTCTCTATCTCTCATTCTCTCTATCTCTCATTCTCTCTACCTCTCATTCTCCCTACCTCTCATTCTCTCATTCTCTCTATCTCTCATTCTCTCTATATCTCATTCTCTCTATCTCTCATTCTCTCTATCTCTCATTCTCTCTATCTCTCATTCTCTCTATCTCTCATTCTCTCTATCTCTCATTCTCTCTATCTCTCATTCTCTCTATCTCTCATTCTCTCTCTCTCCCTCACACAGACTCTCATTCTTACTCATTCTCACTCTCGCACTCCCTCACTCTCCCTCATTCTCTCTCTCTCTCTCTCTTTACGTTACAAAGGCAGTTGTCTCCCTGTGCGTGCTCGAATTTTGATGGCTAATGCTTTAATTATTCCTCACTTTGACTATGCTTGTCTCGTATTTTTAGATCTTTCATCTTATCTTAATATTAAAGTTCAACGCATGTGTAATACCGTTGTTAGATTTATTTTTTATCTAAAACGTGAGGTAGCATTGCAGTCTTTCTATGATCAGCTAAACTGGCTTCCATTAAATGTTCGACGGAAATATTTCCTTGGTCTTTTATGTATAAATTGTTGGCTACCCAAACACCTCAATATTTATTCGATAAGCTGGCTTTTGTTGGCATTAAATTGCGTAGATCCAAGCGAGTAAATACTGTTTTTAACCTACCTAATGTTAAGAATCTTGCGTGTAAATCTTCGTTTATTTCTTTAGCAATGGAAACGTGGGATAATATCCCATCTAGAATAAGAGAGTGCTCTAATGTAAATATTTATAATATGTATTATAAAAACTTTTTCCATGAGGATGGATAGCGACTTATCCGATTTTATGTCCAATGCTTGCGACGTAGGTTATTTTAATTTTAATTTAGCGAGAATTATTATTTTACATATGTATTATCGGTTATATTAATTCTTCTTTAGTTGTCTAATTTATTTTATATGTTCTATTTTATATGATTAGAGCCATCCGGTTGTATCAACTTTGGCTCAAATAAATATAGTTATCAATCGATCTCTCATTCTCTCTCTCTCTCTCTCTCTCTCTCTCTCTCTCTCTCTCTCTCTCTATCTCTCATTCTCTCTATCACCTGGATATATAAGTTTAAGTTTAATAGGCATTGCTGTGTTATTTCATCTGCCATTTCTTCTGTGATTCATTGCGTCATTATACGTCATTTTTGTTACTATTTATTTATTTATTCATTGTATTCATTATATATATTCTTTTTTATTTTATATTGCGGTTGATATGCGAACGCTAACTATTTTGTTATTTAACTATTTTGTTATTTATTTTTAAGTTTTAATTTATTAATCTATTAATTAATTGTACATATATTTTATTTTGTTATTTTAATTCTTTACTCTGTCACGGTTATTATTTTATATTTTTGTTATGGAATTTTATATTATTATCTAGTTTAAAAAAGTTTTACTCTATGTATCAGTTCGCTTTAGTGCCTATAGGGTTTCTACTCCATAATTGGCCCAATAAATACGTCAATCAATAAATCTCTCTCTCTATCTATCATTCTCTCTATCTCTCATTCTCTCTCTCTCTCATTCTCTCTATCTCTCATTCTCTCTGTCTCTCATTCTCTCTGTCTTTTATTCTCTCTATCTCTCATTCTCTCTCTTTCTACCTCTCAATCTATCTCTCACTCTCTCTCTCTCTCTATTTCTCTCTCTCTCTTTCTCTCTCTTTCTTTCTCTCTTTCTCTCTTTCTCTCTCTCTCTCTCTCTATCTCCCTATCTCTCTCTATCCCTATCTCTCATTCTCTCTCTCTCTCTCGGAGAGAGATAGAGAGAGAATGATAGATGGAAGGAGAGATAGAGAGAAAGAGAGAGAGAATGAAAGATAGAGAGAAATAGAGAGAATAATAGAGAGTGAATGATAGATAGAGAGAAAGAGAGAGAGAGAATAAGAAAGAGTGAATGGGAAATAGAGAGCGACAGCGAGAATGAGAGAAACAGTGATAGAGTGCGAGAGTGGGAGCGAGTAAGATTGAGGGAGAGCGAGGGAGTGTGAGAGTGAGAGTGAGTAATAATGAGGGACTGTGAGGAGAGACAGTGAGGAATAATGAGGGATTGTGAGGAAGAGAAATCGATAGAGGGAGAGAGAGGGAGACAGAGAGAGGAGTGAGGGAGAGAGATAGAGAATGGGTAAGAGATTGAGAGTGAGAGAATGAGAGATAAAGAGATAGAAAGCGAGCGAGTATCAGATAGGTAAAGAGAGAGAATGAGAGATAAAGAGAGCGTGAGAGAGAGAACGAGATAGATAAAGAGAGAGAATGGGAGATAAATAGAGAGAGAGAGAGAATAAGATAGAGAGATAGAGAGATAGAGAGAGAGAATGATAGATGGGAGGAGAGACAGAGAGAGAATAATAGACGGAGAGAGAGAGAGAGAGAAGGGGGGGAGAGAGAGAGGTGGAGAGAGAGAGGGAGGGAGAGAGAGAGAGGGAGAGAGAGAGAGAGAATGAGAGAGAGAGAGAATGAAAGATAGAGATTGAAAGATAGAGAGAAAGAGAGAGAGAATAAAAGAGATAATAAAAGATAGGGAGAAAGAGATAGAATCAGAGAGAGTGAATGATATATAGAGAGAAAGAGAGAGAGAGAATAAGAAAGAGTGAATGGGAGATAGAGAGCGAGAGCGAGAATGAGAGAGAGAGAGTGATAGGGTGCGAGAGTGGGAGCGAGTAAGATTGAGGGAGAGCGAGGGAGTGTGAGAGTGAGAGTGAGTAATAATGAGGGACTGTGAGGGGAGACAGTGAGGAATAATGAGGGAGTGTGAGGGAGAGAAAGGGTGAGAGGGAGAGAGAGGGAGACAGAGAGGAGAGTGAGGGAGAGAGATAGAGAATGGACAAGAGATTGAGAGTGAGAGAATGAGAGATAAAGAGATAGAAAGCGAGCGAGTATCAGATAGGTAAAGAAAGAGAATGAGAGATAAAGTGAGCGTGAGAGAGAGAACAAGATAGATAAAGAGAGAGAATGGGAGATAAAGAGAGAGAGAGAGAATAAGATAGAGAGATAGAGAGATAGAGAGAGAGAATGATAGATGGGAGGAGAGACAGAGAGAGAATAATAGACGGAGAGAGAGAGAGAGAGAAGGGGGGGAGAGAGAGAGGTGGAGAGAGAGAGGGAGGGAGAGAGAGAGAGGGAGGAGAGAGAGAGAGAATGAGAGAGAGAGAGAATGAAAGATAGAGATTGAAAGATAGAGAGAAAGAGAGAGAGAATAAAAGAGATAATAAAAGATAGGGAGAAAGAGATAGAATCAGAGAGAGTGAATGATATATAGAGAGAAAGAGAGAGAGAGAATAAGAAAGAGTGAATGGGAGATAGAGAGCGAGAGCGAGAATGAGAGAGAGAGAGAGTGATAGGGTGCGAGAGTGGGAGCGAGTAAGATTGAGGGAGAGCGAGGGAGTGTGAGAGTGAGAGTGAGTAATAATGAGGGACTGTGAGGGGAGACAGTGAGGAATAATGAGGGAGTGTGAGGGAGAGAAAGGGTGAGAGGGAGAGAGAGGGAGACAGAGAGGAGAGTGAGGGAGAGAGATAGAGAATGGACAAGAGATTGAGAGTGAGAGAATGAGAGATAAAGAGATAGAAAGCGAGCGAGTATCAGATAGGTAAAGAAAGAGAATGAGAGATAAAGTGAGCGTGAGAGAGAGAACAAGATAGATAAAGAGAGAGAATGGGAGATAAAGAGAGAGAGAGAGGATAAGATAGAGAGATAGAGAGATAGAGAGAGAGAATGATAGATGGGAGGAGAGACAGAGAGAGAATAATAGACGGAGAGACAAAGAGAGAGGGGGGAGAGAGAGAGAGAGAGAGGTGGAGAGAGAGAGGGGAGAGAGAGAGAGAGAGGGAGAGAGAGAGAGAATAAGAAAGAGTGAATGGGAGATAGAGAGCGAGAGCGAGAATGAGAGAGAGAGTGATAGAGTGCGAGAGTGGGAGCGAGTAAGATTTAGGGAGAGCGAGAGAGTGCGAGAGTGAGAGTGAGTAATAACGAGGGAGTATGAGGGAGGGAGAGAGAGTGTGAGGGATAGAGAGGGAGAGTTAGGGAGACAGAGAGAGAGTGAGGGAGAGAGAGCGAATGAGAGATAAAGAGATAGAGAGAGAGAGATAAAGAGTTAGAGAGAGAGGGAGAGAATAAGATAGATAAAGAGAGAGAATGAGGGATAAAGAGAGAGAGTGAGAGAGAGAGAGAGAGAGAGAGGGAATAAGATAGAGAGTAAGAGGGATAGAGAGATAGAGAATGACAGATGGAAGAAGAGATAGAGAGAGAATGACAGTTGGAGAGAGAGAGAGAGGGAGAGAGAATAAGAGAGAGAGAATGAAAGATAGAGAGAAAGAGAGAGAGAATAAGAGAGAGAGTATGAAAGATAGAGCGAAAGAGAGAGAGAATAAGAGAGAGAGAATGAAAGATAGGGACAAAAGGAGAGAGAATAAGAGAGAGAGAATGAAAGAGAGATAGAAAGTGAGAGAGAATAAGAGAGAGAATGAAAGATAGAGAGAAAGAGAGAGAATAAGAGAGAGTGAATGAAAGATAGAGAGAAAGAGAGAGTGTAAGAAAGAGCGAGTAGGAGATAGAGAGCGAGAGTGAGAATGAGAGAGAGAGAGAGAGAGTGATAGAGTGCGAGAGTGAGAGTGAGTAATAATGAGGGACTGTGAGAGGGCGAGAATGAGTAAGAATGAGGGAGTGAGAGGGAGAGAGAGGGAGAGTTAGGGAGACAGAGAAAGAGTGAGAGAGAGAGATAGAGAATGGGTAAGAGATTGAGAGGGAGAGAATGAGATAGATAAAGAGAGAGAATTAGAAATAAAGAGATAGAGAGAGAGAGTGAGATAATGAGAGAGATAGAGAGAGTGAGAGTGAGATAGATAAAGAGAGAAAATAAGGGATAAAGAGATAGAGAGAGAGAGAGAGAATGAGATAGATTAAGGGAGAGAATGAGATAGATAAGGAGAGAGAATGAGATATAAAGAGAGAGAGAGAGAGAGAGAATAAGATAGAGAGATAGAGAGATAGAGAGATAGAGAGATAGAGAGATAGAGAGATAGAGAGATAGAGAGATAGAGAGATAGAGAGATAGAGAGATAGAGAGATAGAGAGATAGAGAGATAGAGAGATAGAGACAGAGTGAATGATAGATGGAAGGAGAGATAGAGAGAGAATGATAGGTGGAGAGGGATAGAGAGAGAGAATGAGGGATAGAAAACTTTATTAGTTAAATAAATAAAATAATACTGATAATGAATAAAATATCACAAAAATTAGGAAATTAAAAATATCACAGCGCAAATTATCACATTAATCATTAACAGCATTCTCCTCATTCTGTATCGATAGGTCGCTTACATTACTAGTATCACACATAACACTTATATCTAAATCACAAAGGTCGCTTAAGTGGGGACGGATGAGATTTTCTCGAGTCGCTCTTTCCTCCCAAGCGAAGGAGTCGAGACGAAGAAAATGAGCGAAGACAGATTGTTTGAATGTGACGATGTGGGATGGATCGAATGACGTGATAGAGAGTGAGTTTAATTGCTTGGTGGCCGTAATGACAAATGATTTGTGAAGCGATTCGGTGCGAGGGGGAAAGTAGGTCAACGGTTTAGGAGGATGACGAGATGAGATGCGTAAATTAGATGAGCTGCTTAGTTTGATGAAGTGATCTGCTAGGTAGTGGGGAGAATTATGTGATAAAATGGAAAATGATAAAGAGGTAATGAAGAATAATCGTCTCGACTCAACAGATAGCCAGCCCAACTTCAACCTATAGGGCGTCACATGATCAAATCTATGCAAGTTTCCCCAAACAAATCTGACGCAAGCATTTAGGAGCCTCTGGAGCTTTAAGTTTCTGGTCTGGTCCAAGTCGTTATAGACCGCACAAGCGTAATCGAAGTGAGGTAATATTAAGGCTTCAACAAGAAATTTTCGGGTGCTTCTGGAGAAAGCACGTTTATGAAAACGTAGCGAACGTAAGATTCCGTGCACCCTCTGAGAAATTGCCAAAACGTGTTTGGACCAGTCCAGTTTACTTGATTTTCGTAACGGAGCGATTTATTCAAAAGCATAACTCGCGGGGCAGTGGTTAGATCTATACGCGAGACATATGCCTTACTGCCCAGGATCATTACTTTAGTTTTGTTAATGTTTAAATCTAAACCATTGAGGGAAACCCAGGACGCAACCGCATTTGCGTCATGTGTGATTCGCTGGACCCCCAATTCGAGTTCGTCCGGAGGAAAGGAGTAGTAAACTTGGGCATCATCGGCATAAACCATATGATTACTGTACTGAAGAACATCCGGGAGATCATTAATAAAAACTGAAAAAAGTAATGGACCCAAAACACTGCCCTGCGGTACGCCTGAATTGACCCCAAGCCAGTCAGAGCAGACGCCTAACTCATCCACTACTGCTTGCGAGCGACCGACCAAGTAGTGAAAAAACCATCTAAGAACCGTGTTTGAGCAACCCATATCACGTAGCTTGATCAACAAAGGGCCGTGCGGTACCGAATCAAACGCTTTGGAGAAATCGAACAGGACCAAAATCGTGATCATGCGTGAGTCAATGGCCCTTCTGATGTCGTCGAGAACACCCAAAAGGGCGGTCTGTGTGCTGTGGCCTCTGCGAAACCCTGCCTGTCTATCAATCAGTTTGAGATTTGATTCCAAATAATGAGATAACTGCGAGTGTACCAACCTTTCAAGCAATTTAGAGACCTCACAGAGCTTCGGAATAGGCCTGGTATCTGAGCAAGATTCAATCCTGTTCGACTTCGCCAATGGAAAGAGTAGAGATTTCTTCCAGCAGTCAGGAAAGTACCCGAGAGATAACATGTCGTTGAATAAATAAGTAAGCTGCGGGGTCAATTGTGGCTCAAGTAATTTGAGCATCGCAACGGATAGCCCGTCCGTCCCCACTGCCCTTGACTTAGCATTAAAAAGAGCACGCCGAACTCCCGAGAAAGAGACTACATTAGATTCAAAGAAAGGCGAACTAAGGGGATCGAAAACAGAGGAGCAAAGAGTGTTTAAAAAGGAAGGCGAAAGCGGAGGAATCCGATTGGAGATTGAGACGAAATGATTATTAAGTTGCTGGGTGGTGAATGTGTCTTATGGGGATATGTTGGTTTTGGCGCACAGACCAAGATTTTTTAGTTCCCTCCATTTGGCTTTCGTATTTGCAGCATTTTTTAATTTGTTTGTAAGAAATTTATATTTATTACTATCGAGAAGGTTTGAAACTCTGTTTCTTAATGTTTTAAATTTCTCGTAGTCCTCAAAACGGTTAGATAGTTTAAAATTCTTAAATGCCAAATTCCTAAATTTAATAAGCTTTTTAACCTCCGCTGTCACCCAGGGCTTAGATTTATTGCTAACAGTTGTGAGTTTAGCTGGAGCAATAGAATCAAAAGCGGAGAGAGCTGAAACCATAAGATGTGAAACGGAAACACGAAGGTGGGAGGTTGAATCGCCGTGAGAGAGATCATGAGATGAGAGTAATAAGTTAGATGAAGATGTGCTGAGTGAATGAGAGTTATGTGAAGTGAGTAATAAATTAGGTGAAGACATGCTGGATGAATGAGAGTGAGAAGTGGATAATAAGTTAGATGATGACATGTTAAGAGATGACGAGTGGTAAGTGGGGATAAGTGGATAAGATGTATGAGAGAGAGGTGGATTATTGATGAGAGAACAAGACAGCGAAGACAAATTCCCATTCAGATTCGGGTTCAAATACAAATTCGAATTCAAGTGCGAAATCGAACTGAGATTCCGGTCAGGCGACTCTACAGGAATTGGAATATGAGGTTCTGGTGAAAAATGAGATATGAGGTCTATATTAGAGTTATAAATAGTATTGAACGTGTTAGCTAGTACTTGGAGGTTGATCCCTTCCAAATCACGTGACCAATACCTTTTTAGCTTAGGCGGGTCTTTGTTAATAAGTAATTGTAGTGCTATGAAGTCATGGCCCGCAGCGAAAGGAGTTGTTGACTTATAGTAATTAAAGTAAGGTGAAGGATCACTAATAAGAAGAGATCAAGCCATGTGTGCGAAGAGCCTAAAGATGTGATCGCATGGTGAGTTGGTTCAGAGACAACAAGCGATAAGTTGAGGGCTGTTATGTTAGCTCTCATCATGTCAGCCGCAGCACTTGAAGACTTCATATCAATATTGAAGTCTCCAGTAATAACAGCAAGACTGTAGGAATGAAGGAAATCAGATAGTAAATTAAAGAAAGTGATGGGGTAAGATGCTGTTGGCCGTCTGTAGATAACACTGAGAAGGAGCGAAGTCGATTTACCAATGATATGTAGAATAAAGAACTCAGGAGAGTTCGAGAACAGTTTGTCAGATTGAGCCAACAAGTTAACTTTGTACTCATCCCTGACGTAAGCAGCAACTCCCCCTCCTTCCTTACCCACTCGGTCAAGTCTGTATAGAGTGTACCCAGGCAATTTTACTGTATCAGAGGAATTCGATTCCGTAAGAAAGGTCTCTGTAAGTGCAATCACATCGAAGGCTTGTGGATAAATTAGTGATTCAATTGATGAGAAGTGAGTTTTAAGCCTATTGATGTTAATGTGAATGATGGAGAAAGAAGGTTTGAGTGGTAGTGAGTGAAAAAGAGGCGTCTGACCGGCTGCCTTTCATAAGGAAGGAGGAATAGTATTGACCGGAAGGGAGTTAGGTGATAAGGAAAGGAGTTCGGCTTCGGAGAGAATGAGGAGTAAAGCGCCCTTTTTTTCTTTTCGCATGTATACCGTACAATTCTTTACAATCGGTCGCATACAGCCTAGTTCTTTCGCTTTACGTAGAGCTAACATCCAAAGGGCGTGGACAGTCTTCGGCCATAAAGGTCTAATATACAACGAGGATTCTCCTCCCAAGCCAAAAATGCTAGACGTCGTGGCACCTTTTAAACGAAAGGCCTTATCAACTACTAGGTCTCTGACGGCTGGTGAAGAGACCTTACAAACTAGACTTTTAGAGACGTTGAAAGAGGGAGCAATAGTCGTGGTTGATTGGCTTGAAACCGAAGAAGAGAGATTAGCTGAGTTGATTGGACGCGACAGCCAAGGTCGAATCTCAACAATATGCGGTATTACGAGCAGGAGATTAAGGTGTGTCAATAACAATTCAATTAATTTAAGATCACTTATAGTGGAATCAGTGGGTAGACCTGAGAATAAAACGTCACAGGAATTATTATCCTGCACCCCGGTATCAATCAATGCTGCCGGTGTCGAAGATGCTGACCCTTGATCAAAAAGCTTGCTCACATTAGCCTCAAACCGCTCAACACGAGCTCCAACCTCATTGAAACGTTCGTCGGAAACCGCCTCAAGGGTATCGACCCGTCCGCGAAGAGATTCGAGCTCAGCCCCAAGCGAATTCAACTTAGCATCAACGCCGTCGACCTTGACCTCGATCCTCTCAACTAGTCTGGTGATAGCGAGTTCCTGAGAGCCGCCCGATTGCTCTGAATTGGGAGCGAGAGGCGTGGTTGCGCGGGGTTGCTTGGCAACCTGCGTTAATGGTGGCGAGGTAGGCAAGGCCAAGCGCTTCGCGCCTGACGTAGTGGGGGGAGTCGCGAGAGTCCCCGCGGCTGTCCCGCTCATTGTCGCGCTCGCAAAATGCGACCCAGTAGGTGCTGCACCCGTACTATACAAATCGCTTCTAACGCGTGAGCTCGGAGGAGCGCGTGCCAATTCACAGCAGCGCCGAATGTCGGTGCCCGGCAAAATCGACACGCAATGGGTGTGCGTTATATTATTACACGCTGGGCATACCTCGGAGTAGTCCTTGTGGGATATACGCACTCTGCAAACGAAGCAGCATCTGGAAGCCATTATGTCAATGTCAATGTCAGCTGGTAGAGGCGATACGATACGGAGATTTGGCGTAGCGTGTGACGTCACAAAGATGAGCGGTGGCGAGGTGAGAAGTCGTAGTTCTAATAAAATCCTAAAGAGGCACACGTGTGCGAATAAATTACCGCCTTAGTTGGCTCTCCAAGCGAAAACTAACCTTGATGTTGGCCGGTTGTTTGTAGCGAAAATTGAAGTGGAAAGACCAACTGCAAAAGCGAACTTTAACGAAAAGTAAAAGCTGCAGCCAGTCCGCCCACGAAAAATTTGCACTGAAAAGCTCGGGAACCATATGTAAGAAATAGGCGAAGAAAAAAACACAGAGCGATACGAATAGTGGCTTGTCAACTCACCTTGCGCGCGCAGAGAAAGGGAGAGAGATAGAGAGAGAGAGAGAGAATGAAAGATAGAGAGCAAGAGAGAGAGAATTAGAGAGAGAGAGAGAGAGAGAGAGAGAGAGAATGAAAGATGGAAGGAGAGATAGAGAGATTGATTGATTGATTGATTTGAGTTTATTTGGCCTTGGGGTTGAGACCCCGTAGGCACTAAAAATAAAATACAGTGTGACTTGATCACAATAAAATATAAAATATAAAAACAATATAAAAACAATAAACGTGTATAAATAAAAATAAAACAATAACAATAATAAAAACAAATTATATACAAAAAATTAATTTTAGCTGATTATAAGGCCTATTTCGCAATAACCTTGTACAATATGTAATGATAATTAGATAATTAAATTACATAAATGAATTTTCGCAGTAATACATTTGTAGGACTTAATCTAGGTTGAGGTGAGGGATCTGAGGAGCTGTTAAGCCCTCATTTCGCACCCTGTTTTCCCAGGCAGTTTTGTCAAGTCCAAACAGGTGATTGAATAATGTATTCTTGAAATGAATGATAGATGAAGTGTCGAATGAAAATGTAGGAAATTCGTTGATGATTTTAGATGCAGTAATGACAAATGACTTGTTTAGAGCCTCTGTGCGAGGAGGAAGATAATGTAGTAATTTTGATGGATGACGAAAAGAGATGCGAGGGTTATGAGAGTGAGTATTTATTCTTATAAAATGATTAGCCAGATATGTGGGTGAATTATGAGCAATGATGCCGTATGCGAGTGAGCCAATGAGGTATGAGCGTCTGGACTCAACTGATAACCACCTGAGACTTTACCTATAAGGAGTTACATGCTCCCTCCTTGCTATGTCCCCCCACACGAATCGGACACAAGCATTTAGCAGCCTTTGAAGCTTCAGATTTCTGGTCTGATCGACATCATTAAATACCGCACACGCATAGTCACGATGCGGAAAAACCAGAGCTTCAACCAGACTTTTCCTAAGACCCCGAGACAACGCCTTTTTATAGTATCGCAATGAATGCAAAACCCCATGTACTCGACTCGAGATACTTAACACCTGTTTTGACCAATCCAGAGAGGGAGAGATCATGACCCCAAGCGATTTAACTTCACATTCATAATTTAAGAGATCTGCTCCCAATCCTACCTTCGGGGCAGTGTTCAGGTCGATACGCGATAAAAAAGCCTGACTACCCAGAATCATAACCTTCGTCTTTTTTACATTTAACTTCAATCCGTTCGTGTGCGCCCATAGGGCTATCGCATTTGCATCTTGTGTGATGCGTTGTACCCCTGCTTCGAAATCTGACGAAAAAACGAATGGTAGACCTGGGCGTCATCGGCAAACAGCATACAATCGCTGTGTGAAAGAACTTTAGGCAAATCATTGATATAGATAGAAAAGAGTATCGGGCTAAGAACACTGCCCTGAGGCACTCCCGCTTTTATCTCGAGCCAGTCCGACAACATACCTGTCTCACTTTCTACCGCTTGCATGCGACCTACAAGATATCTATAAAACCAACTTAATGCGTTGTCCGTGCAACCAATCCCACACAGCTTTTGAATGAGTTTACCATGAGGCACAGTATCGAATGCCTTAGAGAAGTCAAACAGGATGAGAATCGTGATCTTCCTAGCATCGATGGCTCTTCTAACGACGTCTAGGACACCCAGGAGTGCTGTCTGGGTACTGTGCCCCCTGCGAAAGCCTGCTTGTCTGTCAACAAGAATACGATTTTTCACAAGATATTCAGACAACTGATTATGTACAAGTCTCTCCAAGATTTTCGAGAGTTCGCAAAGCTTCGCAATCGGCCTCGTATCAGAGCACGATTCTATCCTGCCTGACTTCGCCAACGGAAATAGTAATACCCTTTTCCAGTTCTCCGGATAATAGCCGGCTGAGAGCATATTATTAAAGAGATCAACAAGGTGCAGTGAGAATGATAGATGAAGAGAGAGAGAGAAAGAGAGAGAGAGAGAGAGAGAGAGAGATATTCTCTCTTTCTCTCTATCCTTCATTCTTTCTCTCTTATTCTCTCTCTCTTTCTCTCTATCTTTCATTCTCTCTCTCTCTCTCTCTATCTATTTCTCTATCTCTTCCTCTCACTGTCCCTCTCGCTCTGTCTCATTCTCTCTCACACCAAGATGATGTTTGTCGGACGGACGGACATTATAATTTATCGTTTTTTTTTTTTTAATATCACTTAGTAATTATAATAATAATTTTTTTGTCAGTAATATGAAACATTAACTTATGTTACACATATTTATCATAAAATATATATGTTTTAAGTATTTTTCGCAAGAATAGGGGAGTTTTCACAAAATCGCTCAAAAAGATAACTTTAATATAATGTAGATATCTGTCCGCCGATCGAGACGGGTCAGTATATTTTTACCCGGAAGTACCGCTCGGTGAATCTAGGGTACCTACGCCGGCAGGTAGTGACGATACCATGTGCACGGTTTCGCCGAAGCAAGGATGAGCACGCGGCTCCGGTCGGGCACCAGTGCGTTGTGTGTGCATGAGTGCCAGTGAATAAGGACGGGGTCGTGCGCGAGTGCAAACGTGGTTCGCGAGCACGCTCGCCGCGGCATTGCGCCGCCTTCACCACAGACGACGTCCGACCTTCGCTGCCCAGGAGGTCGTTGAGGACCGCAGAAATATTTATAAAATAACATAATAAGACAAATTGGAACGAATAGGAAAATATGTTAAATATATATATATGGGTGGTTCTCTGTGAAATCGAAGATGAAAAAAATTAATATTGCTATTACTGTGGGAACAGTTTTAGAGGTATCCAGTAGTTCTCCTGATTTTTTTCAGTTTTTTTTGGGGCCAAAATTTACATTTTAGTACTTTTTAGCATTCTATGCTCATTTTCATGAATTTGTAGCTCCCAGGGGATGCATTTTTCACTAAAAACATAAATATGACTTTTTTGGAAAATTTTCTGAATTTTTCATTAAAATTACTTTTAGTCATAAATGTATGCTGTCACACTCTTGTAAGCCATTTAAACCTTAAATAGTGAAAATCAGCAATTCTGCTCTGGACTCTGGAAAAAGACATCTTTTAGACAAAATTAGGTTTCCAAGCTCTCGAAAAATGTGATCTTTTAGACAGAAATAGGTTTCCAAGCTCTCGAAAAATGTGATCTTTTGGACAGAAATAGGTTTCCAAGCTCTCGAAAATAGTGATCTTTTAGCAGTGATAGATCAAACTTGATTGTGGCGTGGTCGCCTTTTTTGATATTCAATATTTCCGGGTGTCCTAAATCTACGAAATTTAAAAATTAAGAATTATAACCTAGGTATATAAATTCTAAAGATTATTTTAAACAAAAGTTGTTTGTAAGGTTTTTTCAAAAAAGTCAATAGATTTTGAGATGAATGGCTTTGAAAATAGCAATTTTTCTAAAAAATTGAAAAATTTCCATTTTTCATGTTGGAATAACTCTTAGGCAAATTATTTTTAACACCTAAAATTTTTTTTCTATTTTCTGGTAGATATTTCCAGCCTGTTCTCAAATTTTGGAGCGATTTAAAATTTTCATCGTACCACTTGACGTGAAATAGCCCATATATATATATATATAATAATGTATAGATACAAATTTTAATATAGCGATGATTGTAATATCTAGTATTAAAAGAAAGAAAAATAAAAAACAGAAAGAGAACAAAAAAAATTACACACAACACAAAAGAATCAAACAAAATAATATAATAATAATAACAAAACAAGACAACAAAGATAACGCTTGGACGTTTACGCCTGGCGTTAAACTTCTCTAAGGGGAGAGGTGTCGCGTCATCATAGACGCAACGTACACACATGCGCGTACACACACACACACACACACAGTCGCGCGCGCGCGCATATGCACACACGTCGGTGCGCACTAGATACCCAGAGTAAGATGTTCTCGTCAAGCCAGGAACCGCCTTTAATTCTAGCCAATAACTTAATTAGAACACGTACGACAAAAAAATAAATTAATTAAGTATATGTACAACGATGTAACCTAGTCTGATTTGTTAAGAAGATCCGAAACTCCACCCCAAACCCTTGATATAAGTAGGGATGTCGCGCCGGCAGTCGGGACTCTTGCACTTTAGTCTTTCCTTTAGTAAGGTAAATTTTGTATCCAAAACAACTTGTAAACTTAACGCGAAATAAAGCAAAAGCATCGAAAGTTATTTACTCAGTCTTATTAAATCATTAAACGCCTGTCTCTGTCCTATCTCTTTAAATTCCGACTAGTCTACACCGCATTTCTATTGTACGAGAGCCGCTGCGCCTAAGTTCAATGAGAGCGAGAGAGACAGCAGAGCAGTTGCAGCCTCCGGTCAGCCGTAGATCTCCTGTTCGATTAAGCTTGATTATTTTCCTTACATCGCCTTCTCTCATTGTTGCACCTCAGACTCACCGATGCATGTATATTTCGGAAGGGTCTTTGACCTGCGCTATAACGAGAGAAATTGCCACCTATTCTTTACGCTATACGCGTACTACAACGGGAAACCTCTATTTTAATGTAAATTCATTTCCTTTTATTTATCTACGTTACGTCTACCCTAGGACGTAACAGATGTCAGTGGTCAAATCTTGATTTGGTTTTGGAAATTGATAATACGAATCAGAATTAGATCTCGAAGTTATTTCTGATGATTTAAAAAAAACGAATTTCGATTTATTAGTATTGGAATTACCAATTGATTCAAGATCGATCTTATTTTGTATAGCTCTATGCGAAGGATACAACGCTACGAAGGAATTTGACGGTTGATTTAACACGTTTGAAACTTGCGAGGTTAATTGCAACAAGCCTTCAATGGCAGTAACCCGTCAAGTTAATAATTATACCGTTTGTTCCATTTTATTAGGAACAGTGTTGTTAGAATTATCGTTATCAAAAATTGCCTGAACTAATTCACTATCAATGGAATTATCCGGATTAATACTTTATTCTGATAAACTGGACTTTGTTGCATCCGTATTAGTTTTATCATTTAATGAATTCAATGGATTATAAGTGCTGTTATTTCTAGTACGCCCAGGAGAATATCCGGTATACAGCTCTAACAAACCTTTATATCCTATTGGAGATTATAGATTTGAATGTACTAATTGCTTTCCGGTAAGAATTCCCGAATCCTTATTGCTCATTTTTACAACTTATAACTAGCCGAACCTAAACGTTGAGAAATTTGAGGCTAACAAGCGTGACCTAATAATACACGTAGGTATTTTACGAATCAAGGTGTCCTCAAATTCTTACGCACGCGTAATTACAATGAACGGACAATGGCGATTATTAGCAATAATTAGGTAAAAAGGATGAAATTTAAATATTGAATTAAAACTATAAGCACAAGAATTTTTTATTTCAACACTAATAATTAGTAACTCTCCTACTAAATTATTAGGAATAATGAAAATTCTAAAGTTCTATTCCTATCGGCGAGTATTTCAATTCATTTATAATCTCTAATATAAACCAAGGTTAAATTTACTAAATAGACGTTTAAGGCAACTACAGCGACCCTCAATTTAATTTGTTTATGTTTACTATCGTCACGGGGCTTAACTAGGTAATGAGTTGAGATTCAAGTTCGAGCACCTCTTACTGAACACCAAAGTAAACAAGACCGTATTCAAAATAAAATCATCTAATTCTGATGGTTACGCTCTATTGTCGATGTTTACCTCCGTTTACAATGAAGCTCCGGTGACGATGACAAGGTTCTGTTGTCAATGTCAAGGCTCCGGTGTCAATGTCTGCTTCAATATTGAATTTTGTTTTGCAGATATCGTAGGTTGCCAAATAATTAGTCGTTTTCTTAGCCTCAATTGATCGGAACCGGAATCCCAATTTTGACTATAGATAATTGGATTATCCTCACTTTGTTGTAGCCAAAAGTGTAAACTCCTACGTAGTGTGAGCTTAGTGGGCTATTTGTTCCGCAGATTATTGTCCCAATAATTTGCGTCTCAGCAATTTAAAAGTTTAATTAGGTACTTAGGATTAATTTTAGATATGACTTTTCTTGAATAATTTAAGTGATTAAAGCTTCTAGCAGCAGATTAATGTACTGATGAAATATAGCACGAAATATGAGCCACCTGTGACCTTGACAACTACTCTAGAGATATGAGGTGTTTTTATGTATAAATTTTGCACATTAAAAATATCAATTTATAAGGCAAAAATGCCGACAGTCTAAAGGTTAAAAATTATTATTGGATCTTTCAATATAGCTTAATTTTTATTACGGATGAGAAATCTTACCAAATTTCCATTTTATAACTTAAAATTGACTAAAGAGTAGTATATATCAGTCGAAATTAATAGTTTGTTTTTCTTTAAAAGGCGATTAGCTTTATGATGCTGGTTTACAATTCTATATAAAAGATTATTTAAATAAAATTATTTCCGGATTCATACATCATCGAAAAAAAAAAAATATTAATTTATTCGTCCTTATCACCCGGTGTACTCACCCAGATGAAGTTCCGTTGAATAAAATAAATAGTTTTGGATGCCTATTAAACCGCGATAACGAATATTAACACTCCTAACAAAAATGTAGTTTTTTAAAATTATATTACGGGATCTATAGAGTATATATAAGAGTAGATCTTATAAGAGTAGATCCCGTGGCACCACTAACCACGAGAGAGAGAACGTTAATTTTTAAATAAGTTAAATGAATAATTTAACTAGTTAATAACGCGCACTAATTACTTAATATTGTCACCAGTGATACATAAATCCCTTATTATATTAATAAATAAAATAACTCACCAAAATATAAAGTAATTAATGAAAAAAATAATAATCTAATAAAATACTAGCTAAAATCCTCACTCGCTCACGCTCGCTCGATGAAAAATCATTATATAATAGATAATATTAAATTAAACTAAAAAATATTTTATTATTTAACTACATTCAATTATTATTTATTAAATTGTACCCATATAGATTTATTATCATATGTATAATAATTAATAAATTTATTATTATTATACGATGAATTAAAATGATAATATTAAAAAAATAGAAATTATCTATAAAAACAATTATTTTTGTATGAAATAGAGTTTAATTATTATTGCAATAGCACTTTTCATAAAGGAATTATTATTGATTCTTTATTGTCATGTGATATGTATACATCCTTTGCAAATAATTGATTTATTTATTTAGCAGTACTTATTAATTTGTGTGTTAATGGTAATTTGGTAATAGCACTATTTATACACTGAGAAAAATATTATAATAAATATTAAAATAATCTATATTAAAAATTACTATATTGTATAGGAAAAGTGTGACATCTCAGCAATATAATAATTTTTGCTATTTTATATAGTAAAATTTAGATATAATATCCAATATCGTATTTGATATTGAAAATAATTGTGTAACAATATCAGGACACGGTTAAAAAATAGGAAATAAAAATTATTTACCGAAGATAAAAAAAAATATGTCAAGGAAAAGTAAGGATAAAATGGATAAAAATAAAAATAGTGTTTACATATGTACTAAAATTAACTTCATGAGCTGCTGTCAAATTGTAAAATAATTAAAATTTTACCTTACTTTAACTTTTTAACAAATGTTTAAAATGCTATTTAAGCACACAGTATTAATAAATATTGTTCGGTACAAGCGTGAAAAAAGATTTTCGACTCTTGCGAGTATCGCCCCAGCGAAGCGAGATAGATAAATTCACAATCGTTTGAAAATCTCACTGTTATATCGACAACTACTGTTTAAAAGTAATTCAGGTTGTGGAAATGACGAACACCTTATTACAATCTTCTTTAAATAAATTTGTTTAATTTTCTTTCAAAATGTTGTATTAGATTCAATTCTATAAGAACTCTAAAAGAATTCATAAGTATTCAGAAGAATTCATAAAGCAATTCAGATTTATTCAGAAAGTACTATAGTACATTTCGCGTTGGGTATTATTTACGAGAGTTTTTCCATAAAAGAGCCTTTACACGGAGAGAAATATATTATATAAATTGAAGATAAATTCAGAAGAAAATTTATCATGAAGTCTTGTAAACGTTAGACGCCGCGACGTTATAGTAAATTTTACCATTAACTTTATGGTAAAAATTACTTATCTGAAAAATTCAAAGCGAATTCAT
This sequence comes from Theocolax elegans, assembly GCA_026168455.1. Lineage (NCBI taxonomy): Eukaryota > Metazoa > Arthropoda > Insecta > Hymenoptera > Cerocephalidae > Theocolax > Theocolax elegans. Next base: position 70,320,627 of record CM047425.1, read on the forward strand.
AACCTAAATCAATAAAGTTGAGTGTTCTAACATTTAATTTTCAAATGAATAAAAAAGTATAATACTTTAAATCAATAAAAACGTCAATTTCAATTAAAGAAATTTATAATGAATAGATTTATAGAAGAGTCGATATTAACGAATTCTTTTTTACCGACCAACCGATACTTTTGCTTATACTAAGCTATCAGTGAAAAAATTGCAAGATGTTCATGATACAATTTATGAGGCTTCTTACTAAAAATTTGAATAAAAGCAGGTCCTACAATTACCATAAATTTAATGGTAATTTTTATAATATATTTCTCTCCGTGTACTGAATTACAAACTGCATTTTACCCAATGAGGTACTAAAAACAAGAAAGGAAGTTGTGATTTGTATGTTCGAGTATAGAGAAAAGAAATTTTAAAAGATCGACCCACGTCCACTTAGAAGAGTTCATAAGCAATTCTTTGAGTAGTTCGTAATGAATAAAAAAAGTAATAGAATAATCTTTTTCACGAATTACCTAACTGAATTTTTCCTTAATTAATAATATAAAAAATAATTAGAAGAGGTGGAATATATGTATATATTATACTAACTACTATTATTAATATCAAATCAATGAGTTTAAGCAATGTTTAATATAAGTTGTTTATGGTGTATGTTTTTGGTAGTGTGTCGTATATTACTAATTATAAAAATATTACTTATATACGAGGAAAAAAGCTTCATTCTTTGTAAGTTTATGGTACTACTTATTATATATTTTTTTATATACCCAAAATCCAATTAAAGTATTAACTCAGAAACGATTTCTTATAAAATATATTACTTTTTGAATATGAAATTAAACCGGCAAGTAAGAAAGTTGATCGAAAAATCACTAGTATTTTTTATTAGAAAGTGTCAGTGAATATTTTTCTATTTATTGAAAGAAAATCTTAAAATTAATCAATCTTTTTTATAACATTATTCTAAATTATTTATTTAAAATGTTGCGTCTACGACAAATGCATACAAATGCAGAAGTACTTGATAACTGAAAAATATGCTATCATAGAAAATATGAAACAAACTTTTGCTACACCTTTAAAGGTATTTCTACCGCAAATATACAAAATAAACTTCTAAAAAGAAGTTTTAAAAAATTTAATTTAGGTGAAATGACATTGTCATATTGCCAAAAACTTTTATTTCAACTTTTTTGTCAGGCGAAATGACATTGCCAAAACACCTAAAAAGAAGTTTTAAAAAATTTCATTTAGGTGAAATGACATTGCCATATCGACTAAAACGATTTTCTGAATTTTTTAATTAGGAGAAATAGCACTGACATTTCGCCTAAAAATTAATTTTTTATTTAGGCAAAATGGCACTGTCGTTTCGCCTAAAAATAAATTTAGGCGCAATGACAATTAGGCGAAATGACATCGTCCCCTATTTCTTATCGTGGGTAGCATCGGCTCCGGCTGATCGTCTCAGGATGTCGATCACGTCTCCAGGATGTATATCACGTCGGGGTCATCAGTTGTAGGTTACGGCGGATGGTTTTTGTACCAAATTTGTATTTATTATGCTCTTTTCAGTTGGATAACTGGTGGCTTACAACTCACAAATTTGGTAGTTTATTAGTAATAATTAGACTTACTATTGTTTAATAATTTATTGTTCGGTTTAATGACTAACACAAAGTATATGACTATTAGTAAGACTTTCGGACTAATGTTAAAAGACTGCTTCGAGCGACTGCTCGGTAAGAAGTGAAGCTTTCTCTTCGTACGGTTCGAGTATGACTATTGTTGTCTTTTCTCTCTCTTTTCCCTCTACCTACTTTTTGGGGTTTAATCTACAAACGTCAAGTTTTTCAGATATTCTAGTACTTATAAAAATTAATGACAAATATTTTCTATTATGTGGCGTCGTTGAATACGTACCTTCTCTGGAAGGAGGGATTGCTCACTATGTAGCATACTACCGCACGATAAATGGCACTTGGCAGATGAAAAATGATTTGTTTGAAAAGGTCCGCTATTTAAGTAAAAAGCAATTATCAAACAAATTAGTGTATTATTTTATGCTGAAGGTGCGATTGTTACTTAAAAATGTTTCTAATTTATTAATAAATATTATAATAAATAATTATAATTTGGTTGTAATCAATTTGCCTACCCACATATGAATGCTGCAGATCTATCATGATTATCTTCGCAATCTTCATTTTTAAGTTTATTAATATTAACATTGTCTTGAAGTAGTTACCAAAAACATCTAAAAATTAAAAACCAAGTTTTATTAGAGCTTGAAAGTTATTCAATTTGCAAAATGTCAAATTAGTCCATTTAATGCACAATGTAGAAAGTTTTAAAGCGATCTATAATATTAATTTGCTAATACATCTGACACTTTGCAATGTTACGTCCCCGTTTTAGTACGCGTATAGCGTCAAGAATGGGTGGCAATTCTCCTCGGTATAGCACAGGTCATAGACCCTTCCGTAATTTACGTGCATGGGTAAGCCCGAGGTGCAACAATGAGTGAAGGCGAGGAAAGGAAAACAACCAACCTTATCGGGCGGGAGATCTACGGTTGACCAGTGGCTGCAACTGCTAGGCTGTCTTTCTCGCTCTCGTTGATCCTCGATGCAAAGACTCCCTTACAATAGAAATGCGGTATAGACTAATTGGGATTTTAAAGGGAATAGGAAAATGACTGGTGTTTGAAGGTTTAAAGATACTGCACAATGACTTTCGATTTTCTTGCTTTATTTCGCGTTAAGTTTTGGATACAAGATTTTACCTTACTTGAGGAAGGACTAAAGAGCAAGAGAGTACACACCCCGGCGAGACATCCCTATTTATATCAAGGGTTTGGGGTGGAGTTTTGGTTCTTCTTGACCAATCAAATATTGTACATTTACTTAATTAATTTATTGTTTGTCATGCGTGTCCTAATTAAGTTATTGGTTAGAATTTTTCAAGGCGGTCCTGTCTTGACGAGGACATCCTACTTTGAGTATTAAATGTGTGCGCACGTGTGTGCATATGTGTGCGCATGTGTGTACGTTCCGTCTATCATGACGCGACAGCAAATTGAATCAAAATGCTGTAAAGGAAGTTGATTCCTATAAACATTGATAAATTTTAAATATATCTTTCCTGCACTACTTATGCTATCCAAGAATCGCCAATCATCATTTAAATGTACTGCCAGTGCTTCCTATTCATCCACTGTTCAAGTTTAATAGAAATCTTTTCCTTACAAGGGATTTGAAGGTAATGTTTCATTTTTTTCAAATTTTTTTCATACACCATCTCATTCATTACTACAAATTCCGAGTTCTTTTCTTGTTCTTGCATATGTAAATCCTATTAACCTGAAAAAATATAGCCAATAAAAACAATACAAATAGAATGCAATTATTATTTTTTATATTAGTAACAATAAAATACGGAACATTTACATAATTCTTTCACTTTTCTTCACAGTCGTCTTTATTAAAACAAAATTCTTGTCTTGCATATTACATTAATTTACTATTTTCATTATTTGAATATTTTTCTTTTTTTCATTTGTGAGAATCTCTTGTCTAACTAGTACAATTTTATATTCTACTGATTGTATTGTGACTTACTTAGTATTTACCTTATTCTTTTTTTTTAAAATATAAAATAGATAAATATATCCAGCTATTTCCAACTTTTTTTTGTTGGTAAAATAAATATCTCTGGCAGCATTTGTCAATTATTTGTCTAATCTATTTTCACAGCTGCATATATTTTTCTTATAAACGCATAAGGTGCAAAGAAAGCAATTGTTCAAGCTAAAAGCCAAAATGTTAATATAAGCAAAGTACATAAGATTTGGAACACGTTCTGATATTTCCAATTTGGTCACAAAGTAGAAAACAGAATAAACTAAAACATACACTGCTGAACCTTCACTAACAATGAAACTTAGCCACCACAATCTATATTCCTATAATTCATTAAAATATTGATGTTATAGTTAAATGACTCTAACAATCGAACTGTAAGTTTAAATGCAAAACTCAAACGATTTATTGATAAAAGTAAATTTTTAGCTGATTTCATTTTGGAATTTTTAAAATATTTAAAATCTATGAAAGAAATTTAAAAGTTTTAGAAAATTTTTCAAAAGTTCCAGCTTACCAGTTGTCTGATGACCAAAATTTGTATTATTCGTATTATTTGTATTATTCGAAATTTGCTTCTGATTTTATTGTTAATGAAATCAGTAATATAGATTCTGTCAAAAAATTTTCTATTCATAGTCCAGGCGTTTACATTATCAAATCAAAATGTGGATCCATACGATATACTACAACTTTGAAGGTATGCAGCTGCAAGACATTTAATTCTATGGTTTTGCCTTGTAAATACATTTTTAAAATCTGGCATGTTAATAAAATGTCTTCAGTTGTTAAAGATTTAGTTAGATCTTGATGGACTAAAAACTATTTAAAAAATCATCGTATTTTTAACATAAATAATCAAAATGAATCATCAGTAGCCGCTAGCTCTTCTATATCTCAAGAATCAAAAATATCTAATGTCTCGGACTTACATTATATTCAAACTATGTCAGTGTTAAATCTTCAAGCTTCCACTAGTAAAGAAGAGTTACCGGAGCTAGTGCAAGCAACGAAAAAAAGGCAGGCCGAAAGGAAAAATAAAAAATGTAATCGGTTTAAGCAGAAGAAAAAAAATGATTAAATTTGTCGATCTACCTGACATAATAAAGGCAGTTCATATTCTTTCGTGGTTCATGAACAAAAAAGATTTAGTAAATCGAAATCTACATGATAAAAAAATAATGCTTTCAGAAATGAGTTTGGAACAGATACCTTGTTGGGTATTCAACGAAAAAGTTGAAATTTCATTGTTACAATCATATATGGATGCGTACAATCTTTTGCGTAATAAATTACATCACCGTCAAAATAAACTACTTTGGATATGTTATATATGTAAAAAAAATTTACAAGAAAGCCAAAGAAAAGATAAAGAAGAAAATAAGGCATATATGTGCGATGCATGTTTAAAATGGTTTCATGCAGAATGCATGAACCTTGATTTTGAACCTGACGATGACAATCCATTTTTTTGTAAATATTGTTCGAAATAGTTATTGTTTTGACTTATTTTTAAAGTTACAGAATTTATAATTATAAATTAACAATAAATTTTATAAAATTCTAATTTGTTCCTCTATCTTTTACTTTTTTACCCTGGTTTTGATATGTGTGTCTGAGTGAATTTGTTCAAAGAAAATTTGTTTGTTTTATCTATCTTTTACTTTTTTACCCTGGTTTTTTACTACGTATGTCTGTAGGAATTTGTACAAAGAAAATTTATTTTATTTCTCTATTTTTTACTTTTTACTCCATTGCTAAAAATATTAATAGAAATATTCTTCTTTTTGTTTCATTAATTGAAATTGACTTTGTAAAATGTCAGAGTTGGGGTACGATATGAAATTTTTTAATTTAAAATTTTTAATTGATAAGTACGTGCATTTGGTTGATAAAGGAAATGTAGTGTGATTGGCAAGAGAGAAGGATTGTACGGGAAGAAGATATTATTATCTTATCAGAATCAAAAATTTTTTCACATTTTATCTTTCAATGGTTGATCGTCACTATTTTGAGGTTATTACTTCATAGATTCTTTTTCTTTTCATTTTCGATACGCCGTGTGTGGAGATGCGATTTTCCGCTCGCTTCATAACTTATGCGCGCTAAAATCTTGCTTCGCACACGTTAATTCTAAAGTAGTAAATTAATAATTCAACACATAAATTAATAAGCATTTTTCAATTTTTAAGATAATCACTGATTAAGTGTACGTTATATTTTGATGTCGAGTACAATCGTAAGGAAGATTATTATATTAACGATAATAAAGGATTCATGTTGTTTTTGCAACTTTTGAAAATATTTATTATGGAGAAAATTCCCAATATTGAAGAGAAGAATATATACTATATGGTTCTTGATTCTTCAGATCATTTAAAATTTAGTCGACATGTTATTGTCGATATGTTATTGTCAGATTGTTGAATACAGATACCAACCAGGAGAATATATACAGTAATAATTTTGAAGCATTAAGTCAACATATGAATGATTTTCGAAATTTTATTATTGAATTTGTATTTCATCCGACGAATGAGAAATATTATGATAATATTCTTCCAAGTGATCGCAGATACTTGAAAAAAAATACCATTTTTCTTCAAAAAAAACCAAAAAAATATATTTAAATTTAAATCAGATTTATCACTTTTGCCCTTCGATCCTCATATTTCAGATAAAGTTCAACGTTTTTCTTTAGTTGCTAAATCTTTTTTGACAAATATTATTCATGTTCCCGTTGCCTCTTCTCTTATTAAAAATCCAGATTTCAATGACACTACTTTAGTTGCTTACAAAAAATCACGGTCATTTCATTATTTAGAAGATGCACTCAATGAAAAACCAAAGGATAACTTACGTAAAGCAAAGTCATGTATCGAGTCCATACGTCAAAAAGATTTATTATCAAAATATTCCGTTACTAAAATAAGTTTAATTTATAAAGATATTTATGGTTTTAATGTTAATGAGTTTTATTGTCTTATATAAATAAAACTAATAAATTAAACAGAGTGTATTTTATATATAATGTCAATACTTCTATTGTTCGTTTTAAATGTTTTGAGTGCGGGAGGAATAAATTTTTAGATGTTCATGTTTTGTGAAATTAATGTTAATAAAATTTACATTTTAAAATACGATTAATGACCATTGTTTCTTTATTCCAAAATTCCTCGGTTTTTGATACATGCGCCCCCCGTCGTCATGAAAATTTTCTATATTGTTCTGCTTTCTATGAATTATATATTCCGTGTTCAAGTGTTTTACGGCAGGTTATGGCTGATTTGTTCAAAATTTATATTTTATAAATTACTGTGTTGAAGTAAAACGGAAATTTATGAGATGTATAATATTTTTATGGCAGCACGATTTATTTCGAGTGTATTTGTGGTGTTTTTACGGCAGATATATATGCAAATTATAACAACAGCCTAATATTTAATCTATGTAATTTTTGCGACCAATAAGGAATCGGTTTTCCAATACCATCCCATCCAAGACGTAAATTCTTGGGATTGTAAGGAACATCGTTGTCATCTTCCTCTTCTGAATCACTAGTACATGCATCAGCATCAGAATCACCTTGCTGTCCACCTGTTCTTGCTTGTTTTCTTTGAACGTTCTCTTTTGTTGCTACTGTTTGACTAGATATAAATTCGGCCAATTTGTAAATGTGAGCTTCCAATCTTGCAATTTCTTTTTGTTTTTCAATTCGATCATTCTTTCCTTTTCCAGGTTTCCTTTCTTTCTTCTTATCCAATAAATTAGGGTCAAGAGATGCTTCACCTTTTGTGCTAAATAATGTTTGACTTCTTTCTTCTAAAATTCCTCCACATTTCAAATCAAGCGCCATAAGAACTGATTTTAATCTACCTAATTCAAGCGATGCTAACCCTGCTAAAAATAATCGATTGAAATCGATAGACATGGAAAGATTTTGCATACAAATCGATTAAAATTAATCAATTTGAATCGATTTATATGCAAAATCTTTCCATGTCTATCGATTTCAATCGATTATTTTTAGCAGGGAACTCATCCTAAGACAAGAAAGCTATGACAATTCTACATGTGCTCCAAGATTTGTCAAAGCACTATCATGATGAGAAGGATTCGCTCCTGGTATGAGATCTATACAAATTTTTTCCTTTGATTGACAATTAACAATACCAATTTCCTGGTTCGACTGAAACACAAGCACCAAACAGATTAACAGAGAATTTTGAAAAACAAATCTGTTCTTTTACTCATCTGAGATAATTTAATATAAATCTATATTACTAAGGTTACACCGAATAAATAAAATTCAATTCATGTTTTACTTGTAAAAAGTATAAAATACAGTATAGTAACTTACAAGTAAGATGCTCTAGAATATTTGGAGGTTATAGCCTGACCAACCAAGTCCAAAATCGCGGAAAGAACAAATTCGGAGTGACGTCCGAAAAAATCCGCGCACGCGGAAAAAAGTTTTTTTTTATTTTTTAAATAAATTTTTAAAGATTTTTTAAAGATCTTTTTAGAAAATTTAGCGATAGCTCAATTATAAGTGGGAAAGGTTCAATTTTTTAGAATTAATTAAATTGCCAGAAACTCAATATTTCTCGAGAAATAGACGTTTTTCGAGACACGGCTGACGAATTCTTTTATTATTTTTCTTTTAAAAAACTATAAGGGTTGAATTAAAAATAATTATTTTATCAAAAATACAACTAAAATACGTTTCTTAGTATTTATTTTTAGTGCATATAAATAATATTTGTGCGCTGGAGTGAAAAGTCCTTTTCTGTACCAGAAATGCTCGTGATACAATTACTTTTTACGTAATTTTTATTAATTACAATTAATAATACGTCAATGACTTTTTTTTCAACCGTGCCATATCATTTTTTTCATTTCTGCGGTTTAAATCGCCTGTATTTATGCGCGTCACAGCCGCGCATGCGCATGACACCTGCGTGACGTCTTGCAAACATTTATAGTTTTCTAATTAAATGTAATCAATACATCAATATTCTGATGATAGTGTACAATTAAGTACAGATAAGATGCAATATTTATTTCCTTATACAATTGGTAAATAACTGCAATACAAGCTGATATCAACGTTTGAAACTGTACCTTGGCTACAAATTTTTTTTTTCGAAAATTTCGCTAGTTGATGGCCGTACAGACATCTGGTGCCACATAACACAAATAGAATAGAATAGAATAGAATAGAATAGAATAGAATAGAAAATTCACGAAGCATTATTACTTTTATTCCAAATTCTATAAATTAGAATTAATAATACATCGGTGGCTGTTTTTTTCAATGATCTCCGAGCATTTTTGCAATCATTTGTCTTTTTTAATACTTTCGCGACAAGGACCTTCGTGCGCGTGCGGTACTGCACTTCCGGTGACCGTGCATGCGCAGTAGCTGACAATCAAGTTTCATTGTACAGGTATTACTTTTTTAACATTTTCTCCATTTACCTCTATTATTTTGTGAAAATAATGATGGTACTATTAAGTACGGAAATTGTACAATTATTCTATATCTTTCTTTTAACTTGTAACGGGCACAACTATATGTAGACATATAGTCAAGCTCCGTACACATAATTTAAATAATTAATAAATCAAAATTGATAAAATTTATAATTTTATTTAATAGTTTTTTATTTTTGCAAAATTCAGTCAAAATATCAAGTCGATACGACTAAAATTCACTGAGTTGCAAAATTATATTGTTCATATCTAATGTTAAGCAAAATTTAAGAATTTATTTATATTTTATACTTTATTTGGAATAATTATAAGTAATAAAATCGTTGTAAATAAATAAATAAATAAGAAAAAATACTTAAATTGGAGTAAAAATCAAATTTATCAATTTATATAAATTAAATTAGAAAAATGTTAAATAACAATAAACTGCTATAAATAATTATGGCTATGTATGTATAAACTAGGCGTATGGCGAAAAGTAACTTTTGACAAATGGAAAACGAAAATAGCGACAGCAAGGTATAGACGACCCAGAAGTAAAACCGCCAAAACCAACTAAAATACCAGCAAAGATGACAATAGATCAGGAGAAAGAAGAAAGGGAAGGCGAAAATCAAAGAAATATATAGAAATGGGAAGAAAGTGGGAAATCGATCCCCACCATCGATTAACGGTAAACAACCGGCTGTCTCGCTGTCGAAATCAGGATTCGCCTCGAGCTGTCAGGCAAGGAAGGGAGCACTTCCTCGCCACTCTAAGCAATAAACTCAATACTATTTTAAGTTACTTTTGATTTAATTTATTTTAATACATTTCCAATTAATTTTGTTTTTGATACTTAGGGCGCAAAGGGGCTAATTTAACTTTCATTTTTTCCTTTAGAAAATTAATATGCCGACGTCTAATATTTGTACCAGCATGTAAATTTTGTTCATCTTGAACTTTTACTAATTTTTCTAAAAGATAACATTTAATAAATAAGCCATTGCTATTTACAAGCTCAAATTATAAAAGAGTATTGCGAATTAATTTAAGCATATGACACGTATCAGGTATAATAATAATGTGTGCACGAGTTACCGGATGTTCAAAATAACAATCCTTATCAGTATCTGTCAAATTTACACCCAGTTGCTTTACTGTACTTAAATTAGTTGATGCAGTACCATCGAACGTTAAAGACCTTATATTTACTATTTTATACTCGTGCAAAGTTTCTAAAATTTGTAACAAAATATTAGCTCTGATTTCGCTGCTTAGTCTTAATGAAATAATATGCAATCGGTGTCTTAAAATGTCCATTTAACGCGACAAGCATAAAAACCAGGGCGTATGTTGCTTCATCGGTTTGATCGTTGCCGTGTCCATGAAATTGCCGATCATCCCATTTAATTTGTTTTTTTATTGACATTTCATTAACTTGAATTCCAAATTGTAATTCCACATTTTTAACAGCATATTCTTCTTGCATTAATTTGTCTTTTTAGAACACATTCACTAATACCAGGGCTCATATCAATTTTTGTAAACCATCTTCTTATTGTTTGAGTATGTGGTAAACATTTCATGAAATTATTTCTTACGTAATTGTATGCAGAAGTAGTATAAAACATCAACGTGCAAGCAAATTCTTTTAATTCTGCAGTGTATGTTACTTTTTCCTTTTTGCTTAAAATGCTTTCAATAATTTTCTATAATGCCGGTGATGTAGAGAACTGAAAATAAAAATAGATAGTGTAGCATAAACAATTTAGAGTTTAAATTGATAGTAATTCAATTACACCAAAAATAGCAACTACATTTATATCTACTCACAAAACAATGTCAATTTAGTCTAAAAACACATGTCAGAGCCTTTTTAATTGATTGTATTGAATAAATTTTCTTAAACTTTCATATAAATATTACAAACATTAATAATATCAGTAACATACTTTCTGAGTTTGCAGATGTCGCTGTATTCTTTTTTTCTGTTCTCTGTTTCAGATGTCAACGGATTTTTTCTTTTGTTTCGGATATTGATATATGTCAACTAGTTTTATCTGTTGTAGGGAGCAGTTTTACATAAGAATATCAATCTTTATGTTTCAGGTTGAAAATGATGCATGCGTGGCAAAGAAGGCAAAAAAGTGAATTGAGGAGCCCTCTAGCGAGATGACAATGAATCATAGTAGGTGGATGTTGGTAAGATGGGGAGAATGCAGTGTTATCATGTGAGCTGCTAAAGTAGAGTTTACCGTTTGATATCGGAGAGGGTAAGGTAGAGAGGCATCAATGTATGAAACATGCGTCGGTAATAGTTAACAACCTTTGATGTGAGTAGATATTGATTTTACCAATGATCCATTCATATGTAATATTATCATTATTTGAAATTTTTTTCACAGGCACAATTTGATTTGAGTATTGAGCTATTGAGATTTGAATTAATGATCTCTTATTGATAAAAGGTATTGAAATTTCATTTGCATAATATTTAATGTATAAGTTTAGTTTTATTTTCTTACAATACGATATTTTATTCTTTGTAGGAAACCTTCGGGAGTTCAAAAAGGGTTTCATACAAAAAACAATAGCCCTTATGTTCAATATGCTTCCTACATTTTTTTGATAAGCTTAAACAGATTTTCGCAAAGATGAAAATTATTTCACTTTGTCAGTATTCATTAAAACTTCATCATCGAAACATGGTTGCTCCAGCAGCTATTGTAGCAAGAAGTGTAGTAGAGAAAAGTGACGGACTATCATCGGTATGAGCGATTCATGTTAATACCGATGAACGGTATGATCCGCGACTTGCGCGGGTTAAAAGACCCGTGATGAATCTGCCACTACCACCGTGGATTAAAAAGTTAAACGTGAGTGTTTTTTTCGTTATTATTAGTGTTCTTGTGAATAAAAAATTAATAATAAATTATATTATTTTTTCAGTCTAACTGGCACATCCATTCTCCAGAGTGGATAACGAGATTTGACGTTGTAAGTACATTAATGTAATTTTTTTTGTCTATAAATAAAAATTTATTAAAAGGAATCGATGTCGAGGGTCAGTTTTTTAAATAAATAAATACTATTTATTTAAATTTAGTTGTACAACGTTTCGTCTGCGTGGTTTGCAGACCTCTTCAGGTACTATAAATTTATTGAGCACAAAATAACAATTTTAATAATTACAAATTAACGGACGAAATATTGAATAAATTAACGGAAGAAAATATTACCATTGATACACTGAAACGTAGATGTAATAAGCCCAGAAAGGCGTCGTCGAATAACAAGAGTATGCGAAATCGAGCGAATTTATACAAAACAAAACAAGTGTCTGCGAGTATATGTGTATGTATGTTTACAAATTAAAAGTCAATTTCTTAGAAATACTCGGATATAAATAGTCTCTTTAAATCACATCATAATACTTTTATATTGTCGGTTTAAATATTGTACGCCTTCTTTTCTATTGATAGTCGAATTATAATAATTAATGTGTAACATTTCTGAAATAATTCGTTTTTTGTAGGATGACTCTCTATCTAATATTTTTACATTGTTCCAATCGAACTCATGATCCGCATTTTTAACAATATGTGCAGTAACAACAGCTTCCGGATTTTTATTTTTCTGGAGTTCTTTAATTCTGTTTTTTAGGCAGCGTTTAGTTTCTCCGATGTAAGTTGCCGGGCATTTTTTACAATTAAATTTGTATACTACCCTTGTCATATCCCATTTTTCAGTTGAGTCTTTGCCTAATTTTATTATATTATTAAATTTGTGATTAATTAATGGAATTGTGTTAATGTTAAATTTTTTTAACATGTTTGAACATTTATTAAAAAACTCTTGAGTATAAGGTAATAATATAGTGCAAATTGGAAGCTGTTTTCTTGTTTCGCTTGTGCCTGTGAATTTAATTTTACGTAGTCTGTTTTTAATTGCCAAATTCGTGAAATTATCGGGATAGTTATTCGTTTTTAATAAGTTTCTAACAATCATTATATTTTGTTTGTGAAATTGTTGATGAGATAAGATAATTGCTCTGTCTACTAAATTATAAATTATGTTTCGTTTTTATTGAATAGTATGATTTGATTCAAAATTTAGTATACGATTAGAATTCGTTGATTTTTTAAACCAATTGGTTATAATTTTATTGTCAGTTTTAATCAATGTAAGATCCAAAAAATTAATGCAGTTATTTTCTTCCATTTCATGTGTAAATTTTAAATAATTACTGTAGTTGTTAAAAACTTGTAAAACCGTATTTATGTGTTCTTTTTGTATAAATAAAAGTATGTCTTCTACGTATCGATAGTAAATTAATGGGGAACAATTGTGTTTCTCTTTTAATTCTTTAAGGCAATGAGTCTCTAAATCATCCATTACTAAATCAGCAAATAATGGTGATATAGGAGACCCCATTGGAGAACCGAATATTTGTTTGTATATTATATTGTTAAAAGTAAAAAAAGTATTATTGAATAAAAATTCGACTATATTACGTATTTCGTAAAAAGGTATCTTGCATTTATTGTGAATATATTTAAATCGTTTGTCTAAGCTATTAAGAACTTCGTTACATGAAATGTTTGTAAACAGTGAGCTGACATCTAAAGATAACATGCTATAATCGTCGGGATTATTAATATTGGACAGTTTCTTTTTTAATTCAAAGCTATTATTAATGTGCGATTTTGGAACTGGAATTATATTTTTAATTGTTTAAATGAATCTATCGTTCGTTCAAGTAATGTTTAATAAAAAGTGTCTTCTATTGATCGTCACGAACCAATGGTGTTTACAGATGTTTATTTAAGTTACAAAAATATGCCGACGTTTCGGACGTTTTTACGCCGTCCCTTTTCAAGGCTAAAAAAAATTAATAATTTACAAAATATATAAATTAATACCCAATAGTGAAATATTTACATCGATGTCACAAACAAATCACAACTCACCAAATTCTAACAAAACTCAAAAAAACCACATATCACTCGTGTAAATCTCGCAAAAGCCACTCTTCATTATTCCATATACATTCTATAAAAATTCAACGCATCACGTTTAATTCTCGAATTAAAAATATTTTTGTAACTTAAATAAACATCTGTAAACACCATTGGTTCGTGACGATCAATAGAAGACACTTTTTATTAAACATTATATTTTTAAGTTTCAATATTAGTTATTTTCAATATTGTTTATAAAATACCTTGCAAAGACTGCACAGCGCAATACATTGGCACGAGCAAACGTAAATTAAAATCACGGATTAGAGAGCATAAGAATGATCTGCATTAGCGGTCCATAAGAGAGATACAGGCCACAGCATTGATTTTAATAAGGTATCTATCATTGATATCGAGAGTAATACGAAAAAAAAGAGTAATACGAAGAGGATGTACATTTTTTGAAGAATATGTATAAAGAAACTTTAAATATTGTAAAACTATATTGTAATTAATATTGTTTGTTTGTTAAAATTGGTTTTATACCATTATTATATATGGTTTTGTTGTGTTGTTGGCTTGAGAATTACTGCCTCTCGGTATTAGCGTACTATATGTGGTGAGGAGGTTGGGCGACTCGCATAAAGTATCGGAGCTCTCCGGGGAAACCCGGTTGTATTAAGACTGACGCTGCGTATCACTTCTCCGCGGCGCATGTTCGCCTGATACGCGAGGGCACACGACTTGACTTAGCCTCGCAATACAGAGTGTTCCCCTCTCTGTTTTGGATGGATTTAATGATGTACGGGACGAATATATATATATATATATATATATATATATATATATTGTGAATGTATTGGTAAGAGGTTAGGCACGAGTCTGTTGGCATTATGAATATGAATTGTGACTTGGGACTCCCTTCGGGGAGGTCCTATGCATATTTTTTTAAACGAGTGTTCTGATAGCGACAACGTAGGTAGTTAAAAGATATTTATTAAATTGTTTAATTAAAAAAATTATTGTTTTAATGCAAAAATTAAATTTGATTTGTTAAATTTTTATAGATTGATATGTAATATGCTTGAGAGGGTTTCTTTTGCCGAGATGTAACCACACGAGTGATATGTTGTTTTTTTGAGTTTTTTTGAGTTTGGTGAGTGTGTGAAGTTGTCTTGTGACATCGAGTTAAATGTTTCGTTGCTTGTATTTATTTATATTTTTTTAAACTGTAATTTATATACTTTTTAGCCTTGAAAAGGGACGGCGATAAAACGTCCGAAACGTCGGCAAAACAATTCTATTAACAACTGTGTTCGTGATGATCAATAAAGCTACTTTTTTAATAATAAATTTGTATCTTCTGTCACTGGTTGGGGGTGGGCGGGTTATGGAGCCCTGGTGTCATAACCCGAACCTCTCTCTTGCTCGTTTTAAAGTATGAATCTTCTCTCTCTGTCATGGGCGTCATAAACCCCGATATTTAAGTTTATATAAATATATATATATATATTTTATAAAAATAATTTAAGTTTATTTATTAATACAGCATCTAAACTAACCAACTGCACACACACACACACACACACACACACACACACACACATACACACAGGTAGTGGCTGAATGGTTGAGCACCCATGGGCTGTGTCTGGCGGCCGAAAAGACCGAGGTGGTACTTATCTCCAAAACGAAGCAAAGGAGGTACGCCACCTTTACTGTAAATTAAAAAAAGGAAGAAAATGTCGATCTTTGAGGGTCAATCCAAGTTAAACAAGGAATAAAAAAATTTTTACTGTAAATGGTAAACGTATAAGTTCGGCGAACACGGTGAAATATCTAGGAGTCATCTTGGACGCGCGGCTAACATTCAAGGAACACCTACTGAGTGTAGGGTCGAAAGCCGCAGGAGTGGCTAGAGCTTTGTCGGGCATAATGCTCAATATCGGAGGGCCAAAGCAATCACGTCGAGCCCTCTTAGCGGTGCATCCTGTCGACGAGCCTGCAGAATAGCCGCACTAAAGGTGGCTCATGCTTATAGAACCGTGTCAGACATAGCCCTCTCGGTGATCGCGGGAATTCCTCTCATCGATCTTTTGGCGATAGAGAGGGTTGATACGTACAGAAAAGGTCGGCGTACCTCAGAAGACAGCAGCGAAGCGGCACGTGGTGGTAGCAGTCGGTGGTCAAACAGGACTATCGAACTGTGGCAGCAGGGATGGGATTCGGCAAGCGAAGGTCGCTGGACCCACCGCGTCATCTCAGATGTCGCCAAGTGGACGAGTAGGAAACATGGATTCGTCACTTTCCACCTGACCCAGGTGCTTACCGGGCATGGGTGTTTTCGCAGTTACTTGCACCGCATCCGTATATACGGGAGTGCAGAGTGCCCGACCTGCCCTGGTGTCGACGAAGGCGTGGAGCACGTCTTGTCCTGGTGTCCTCGATTTGATGAAGAAAGGGGTGTTTTCCAAACCTTTTGGAAGGGGTCTCTGACACCAGAGGGTATCGGGATGTGCCTCCTTGGTTCGCAAGAAGGTTGGGATGCCGTAGTGACCCTAGCAGCATCCATTGTGGGGCGGCTGAACCATTGTAGAAAAAATGAAGAGCGTACAAGGGGCGACATTAGTAGCCACCCTACATGCACGAGACAGTTATATTATTGCCGATCACGAAGGGCCAAACGTGGCATGACTGCCCCTCTCGAAGTAATGCCTTACGGCGGTTTCCGAGGGGAGAGGATTAGTGATAGATCATGACCGATAGAATCAAAGGCGTTTGAAAAATCGAACAATGTGACCAAGGTCATCACACACACACACACACATGCGCACAAAATTACCTAACATTCTACATCTTTTATCCTTTTTGCGCATGCGTCAACTACCCTCTCACTCGAGTGGTGGCGCGTCACTCGAGGTGGTGCGGCAGACGAAGCTTGGCATCTTCCCCCATTCGAGTGGTAGCGCGTCACTCGAGTTGGCTTGTGAGATGAAGCTTGGCGTCTTCCTCTACTCGAGCGGTAGCGCGTCACTCGAGGTGGCGCGGCAGACGAAGTTTGGCGTCTCAGAAAGTTGAAGCTTCACATCTCTCTCTCTCCGTACTCGAGCGGTGGCGCATTGCAATACAGATCCTCTCTTTCGCTAGCGAAAGCGCGGTGAATGTGAACTGCATACATAGTTTTTTCTCCATGTACATGCTATCTCACATTTAAATCTTTAATTAACATTTTACACACAATATTTCGCCCACCATTTCTTTTATAAAGAGTATATAACGAGACGTATCCACAATGAGGTTTCATTCTGTTTTCAATAGTTCGAGCTTCACATCGTCTCGAAAATGGAAAATATTTCAGCAGAGTGTCTAGGTCATGTACGTTACTTGGAGGAAGCTGAAAATTTAATTTCTTCAACAACAACATTTAAGCCTGAAATTGTAGATCGATGGATAAACCAATGTACTTTTTCACTCAAGACTTTAAGAAAAGTTTCTCATAATAATTTGCTTTCCATATCTCAGAAACAAGCGATACTGTATGCTATTTCTAAAGTTAAATGCATGAAAGTACAGTTAATTGCAAAAGTAAAAAAAGGAGAAGGAATCAGTAAAGTAAATATAAGTGTATAAAGTAAAGTAAATATAGTAAATATCAAAATTTTATACTGTCTAAATGACGATTTAAGTATAAATTATGTTATATTTTTTTAAATAGTTTATAAAAATTAATTTTTTTTTATTCAATATGATCGCGGCACTCAAAGAAATAATTAGACATAGTGTTTGACTTTTTTTATAGGTATTTAAATAATTTTTTAATGGTTTAAAAGTTTAAGTCTGAGCGTACGTCCGTACGTCCGTACGTCCGTACAGAAAGACTTTTTATTTTTTAACTCTTCTTATCTCTCTTGAATTTTCGAAAAAATGAATTTTTTTTTAATGATAGTGATCGCGGAACCACACGGATTAATTAGAAATAATGCTTAACTTTTTTATAGGTGTTTAATTACTTTTTTAAATGGTTTAACCTCGATTATTTAACTCGATTATTTAACTCGATTATTTATTTGTTTATCTCGAACAGTTATAACTGAAGGTAACATGAAGGACTGGACATCATCAACAGGAAGGGCGTATTTTTTTTTAGTTTCGTAATTGTGTGTTCCAGTAGATGATGCCACGATGATCTGGAGGTAACATAAGGGACCTGGACATCATCTACAGGAAGAAATTAATTTTTTTTTTATTTTGTTATGAGCTTTCCAGTAGATAATAATAAAAATAATAATAAATAGTAATAAGATAATATAAATAACATAAATACCATAAATACTATAAATACCATAATACATAATAACATAAACTACCTAATATATAAATAAATTATAATTGTATATGTATGGTCAATATTTAATTATTTGATTGAGTTTTTATATAAATTAGTTATATATATAGACAAAAATTATTAAAATATTTAAAGCGTTATGTGAAATTTTACATTAATTATTCAGTTTTTTTATTATGGGGTATTTTTCAATAGTACTTTTTTGTTTTATATATTATATATAAAATTATTATATATTATATAAAATTATATAAAACATTACTTCATATACTAGGATAACAGAAACTCATTAACGTATTCTCTACACTGAGAAAAACAATATAATAAATATTAAAATAATCCATAGTAAAAATTACTATATTGTGTAGGAAAACTGTGATATTCTAAAATTATGAGAGATTTCGTTACATTTATAATAAATATTACTTTAGGTATAGCAATGTATCCAACATCACTTATCAAATATAACTATATAACACTAACAAAAATTGCTATATTGGATAGTAAAAATTGTTCTTTAGTAAAATTTATAAAATAAAGTTTTACAATATTTAATATGTAATGTTATAATCAATCTTACGTAAATAGCAAATTTTAATATCAAAATAACAAAAGTTCTTACATCCTATATAGTGAAATGTATATACTACATATATTAAAATTTGTATAATAAGTATTGTAGAAATATTGTATATACGCTGTAACGAATCAATGTAATATTTGATTATATTACATTGCTCGTTACATTCTCTCTCTCTGTCTAGCCTGTGTATTAATCTTTACAGATATTACAGGTCGACGTTCGACGATTTTCGGCGATTTTCGCGGACCTTCGTAAAGGTAAAAGTAGGGAAAGAGAGAGAGAGTTTTCGGTTTGTAAGTGCGAGAGCACTTAGACTAATCTCAACCGTCGAGAGATTAAAATTCAACCGTGCGATTAATTTCAACTGTCGTGAGAAACCTTGTGATTTGTTCTCTCCATATTTTGATCGCCCCGTGCTTGTGATCCTGGTGCTGTGCTGGTGATCCGGTGGAGTTATATTAGTTTGTTTGGCGACGACGCAGCCCAGGAAGCTAAAGGGTAGCGACTACGCAGACTTCGCCTGGTTGTTTAATCATCGACCGCGACTCACTCACTGTAAGTGCCAGTTTTGTAGTCTCTCTCTCTCTCTTTCTCTCTTTATTTATTTCGCGTATACATCGACCTGCGTCTCGCGCGCTGCGACGCGCCTGTATTACTTTTTCTGAATACATTTATTTTAATTATTAATTAAATATTGCATTGTTGCTTATTTAGTTGTTTACTCCTTTTTCTCGCGTTTCGCTAAGTAAAGATTACCGCCGCCTCCGCCTATACGGCTTATTATAGTCGTATTATTACTGAGCGGCCGATCGTGTAAATGAGACTATTATTTTAACGGTTCTGAATTATTATTATTTTATTTATTGTTATTAAAAATAGCAAAACCGTTACAACGCGTATACGTTCATTTTTTTTCAGTATTCAATTGTTTTGAGACGACTTTTTAATTTAAGGCTATTCTAATTACTCCGTTCGTCCAATAGGTGGCGTGTATAAAATTTTCAATTTTTCCAGTTCTTCTCGCAAATGCTCAAAAATGTGTCAATTAGTATATAAGAAACAACAAGATATTTAGTTATTATGCGAAAATGTATCTTCCGTTCAGCGTATTGCAATGATAGCGATTGAAATAATATTTAAGTTTGTGACTAATAAGTGTAATGAATAAATATATGCGAGTGAATAAAAATTGCGAGCAACTGCGTAAGAATAGTATATAATTAAATCTCCAAATATTAAATGTTTCTGTAGTACTTAATTGACAAAAGGAATTCCCCCAATATATACATTCTATTTCGAATTAATTAAAAATAAAATATAATTCATTTTTAATTCCTTAAATTCGCATTTAAAAAATACCAGATTGAATAATAAAATTTGCTGACTTATATAATAAAATTACTATATTGAATATTAAAAATTACGATATTGGATATTAAAAGATATTATATCTAAATTTTACTATATAACATAGCAAAAATTATTATATTGCTGAGATGTCACACTTTTCCTATACAATATAGTAATTTTTAATATAGATTATTTTAATATTTATTATAATATTTTTCTCAGTGTATAAAAAGTGCTATTACCAAATTACCAATAACACACAAATTAATAAGTACTGCTAAATAAATAAATCAATTATTTGCAAAGGATGTATACATATCACATGACAATAAACAATCAATAATAATTCCTTTATGAAAAGTGCTATTGCAATAATAATTATACTCTATTTCATACAAAAATAATTATTTTTATAGATAATTTCTATTTTTTAATATTATCATTTTAATTCATCGTATAATAATAATAAATTCATTAATTATTATACATATGATAATAAATCTATATGGGTACAATTTAATAAATAATAATTGAATGTAGTTAAATAATAAAATATTTTTTAGTTTAATTTAATATTATCTATTATACAATGATTTTTCATCGAGCGAGCGTGAGTGAGTGAGGATTTTAGCTAGTCTTAATTATCAAGACTCAAGAATGATACCTGTCGTATTTCATAATCTTAGTGGCTATGATGCACATTTTATAATTTATGATGTTTGTAATAATTTTGCAGGTCGCATCGATTTGCTTCCATTGACTACGGAACATGTTGCAAATAGCAATATTTAATTTCGATTTATAGATTCTTACCGATTTATGGCTTCATCACTTGACAAATTAGCATCTTATCTTCATGAGTATAAAATATAGTTAATTCAGTATTTTCAAATATTCAAGAGGAAAAAATCAGACTATTAACTCGAAAAGGAGTTTTACCTTACGAGTATATTGATTGCTTTGAGAAACTTGATGAAACTCAATTACCTGAAAAAGATAAATTTTTCAGTCATCTTAACGACTCAACTGTATCGGATGATGATTATGAGCATGCGCAAAAAGTATGGCAAGAATTTAATTTACAGACACTAGGTCAATATTCAGATCTATATATGAAGACGGATATCTTATTACTTGCTGATGTTTTCGGGAATTTTCGTGATCAATGTATTAAAACATACGGTCTTGATCCAGGTCACTATTTTACTACACCAAGATTTACATGGGATTGCATGTTAAAGCATACAGGTGTAGAATTAAAACTTTTATGTGATATCGATATGGTTTCGTTTGTAAAACGAGGAATCAGAGGAGGTCTTAGTCAATGTTCAAACAGATACGCTATCGCAAACAATAAATATATGGGAGATACCTATGATTCTGATAAAGAGGATGTTTATCTGATGTACTTAGATGCTAACAATTTGTACGGTTGGTCGATGACTCAAGCACTACCTTACAATGGTTTCGAATGGTTAGAAAATTATGAAAATATTAATTTTCTGGAAATTGATGACGATGCATCTATTGGTTACATACTAGAGGTGGGTTTAGACTATCCACATAGTATTCATGACAAGCATAATGATTTACCTTTTTGTACGAATCATGCAAAACCTCCTGGTTCAAAGCAAGAAAAACTTTTAGCTACTCTCAAAAATAAACGAAATTATGTCATACATTACCAAACCCTCAAGCAGGCCGTATCAAATGGACTTCATTAAATAAAAATTCATAAAGTTTTAAAGTTTACGCAGTCAACCTGGGTCAAACCTTACAAAGAATTACATAGTTCAATGAGAGCTTTAGCTCAAAGTGAATTTGAAAAAATCTATTTAAACTAATGACTAATGCTGTGTTTGTTACGACTATGGAAAATGTGCGTAAACATGTAGACGTAAAACTTGTAACAAAGTGGGATGGAAGATATGGTGTAGAAGCTTTAATATCAAAACCAAATTTTCATAGTAGAACAATATTTAGTGAAAATTTAGTTGCCATTGAAATGCAAAAAACTGAAGTATTTATGAATAAGCCTATATATGTAGGACTCACAGTACTGGATATTTCAAAAACACTTATGTACGATTTCCACTACACTATATGATAAAAATGTATCAACAAAATTGTAAACTCTTATACACGGATACAGACAGTCTAATTTATTCTATAAAGTGTCAGGATATATACGAGGATATAAAAAGAAATTTAAAATATTTTTAACACTTCAGAATACCCCGAAGACAACGAATTTGGAATGCCACGCGTAAATAAAAAAATTGTTGGACTTCTGAAGGATGAATGTAATGGAAAAATATTAACAGAATTTATAGGCTTAGGAAGTAAGATGTATTGTACACGAGTGAATGTACAAGATTGTATGAAAAAAATTAAAGGAATCAAAACGTCAGTCGTGAAAAATACAATCGATTTTAATGATTATTGTTTACAAAATTCAAACATTAAACAAAGACAGCAATACACAATTCAATCTAAATGGCATAAGGTTAGACAACAAAAAGTTGCACTCAATCCATACAATGATAAGAGATATTTAATTCCAAACAGTAAGGACACATTGGCTTGGGGTCATTATAAAATAAAGTCCAATTCTTTTTTTAAATCAATACCATTTGCTTGTAATTTGTTTTTTAAATTTTTGTTACTATTTTTTCAGATGAATAGTGATAAACATGTTCATTTTAAAGAAAACGTTAAAATTCACTATTTGCATACATGGAAAGATGCATACCAGAATGCTCGACGGGGACAATGGATGCAGATTGCTTGCGATCGAGAGCGATTTCGTTTAATAATCATGAAAACTAGTACAATTGTTACACCTATTTTATTAAAAAAAGTTTATGAAATAAATATAACTAAATGATTAACTCATTAATTAAATATTATATTTTTTTATAATTTTTTTATACATTTAAATAAATAAATGTAATTTATTCTTAAATAGCTTGTTAATTTATTTATAATATGTTTAAAAGTTAATAGGAATAAATAAATGAATAACAACAAATTTTTTTAATTAATAAAGTGTTTATTTATTTCAAACTTACGTATCATTTTTATTTATCCAACTATTATGAGAAATATCAAATCCTAACCACTTTACATAATAATTATTACCACTTCTTTTAATAATTTTTTCTGCTAAATATATATCTGTACATTTAGTCTTGAGAAGTTCCTGCTCATAAAATCCTCCTTCTATTGGCTTATTTTTATAATCCTTTAAATGAAATGTAACTGGATTCGTATGACTAACATGGTCGATAGGGAAAATTTCTGAGACCAGTTTGGTGTGTAACCTTTCTCAAAAACTTGCTTGCTTTTACTAACACGCACTTTATCACGAACTATAAACTTTGTATATTTAAGCGGTTTTCTTGAGAGATTTTGAGTGGAAATGCGTTGAACTATTGCACCAACGTCAGCTGTTGTCACATCTGAAGGTTTCATTCCAATTGTTCGATGTTTAGTATTGTTATATTTCATGATTAAATCTGGTAAGATGTCTAACCATTGATGATTACCTTGTAAACTAAATTTTTTCCACATATTACTTTTCAACGTGCGATTGAATCGTTCGCAATAGAAGCTTTAAGTTTGCTAAAAGTTGAGTATAAATTAACTTTATATTTCTTCATGAGACTATCAAAATCTTTATTGTAAAATTCTTTGCCTCGGTCACAGTGTAAGTTCTTTGGCACATATCCTTTTTTAAATATTGATTCTACTGCTTTTGATACTTCTTTACCAGTTTTTTGTTTTACTGGTACAGCCCATGCAAACTTAGACAGTGTGTCAATGACTGTAAGTAAATATTTAAATCCTTTATTTTCTCTGTGATAAGGTATCATTTCAACTAAACATAATTTCTTCGTGCTGGTTTATGAAGTTCTTCTACCAAATTTCGTCGCTCAGATTGCATTTTTTTGTATTTTTTTATAACCTTTTATAACCTTTTTGTTCTGGCATAGATTTCGTGTATGTAGAGAATTTTTTATGATACTGTTACCACTGCTGTGAAGGTTGGTCCTTTGTTTTTTAATTATTTTGCTCAAGAGGAGTATAACCTTTACTACCACTCGGTCCCATCACACTTATCGAATGATGTAATATTAACACATGCAATCTATTTATACTATTTTATTATTTATGAAGTTTCATTGTTTACAATTGGAATATAATCTTTTACATTTCGAACAAGTTTTACATCATAATTCATAATTTTTAAATCAATTTCATCTCGTAACATATCTTTTAATTTTTCTATTTCAGTGATTGCATTTAATAATCGTGTTGTGACGTCAGTTATTTTTTTTTATTTCCTCCGGCAGAGTTTTAAGATTTACAGCATCCTTTGGTTGAATTGATGTTGCCACGTTACATAGTCTCTTGTTTTCAATGTCATATTGTCCATCTTGAGTATACTTGCAACCAATGCCTGGAGGACCACGATTAGAAACACATCAACACTCATACTGTAATCTTCAATGGATGATATTAGCCTCACGTAATTCTTCAACGATAGAATGAATCTCGTTTACGTGATTTTGATTGCCAGCTGATGTTTCAGCTAACAACAGCCTTAAACGATCTACCAGTTCGTTAGGATTATCCCAATATATATATATAGTCAGTAGTAGCATGTTAGTAAACGATTTTTTGTGGTGGGGGTAATGATAATCCAGTACCACTACGTCGTTTATTTTTAACTAACTTTGCAATATAATTATTATACTTGTTACTAGATTTTTCTCGTATTTCTTCAGCTGATTTATAATACTTTCTAAAAGCATTTGTATTGTTAATAATTTCACCATAAGCATTCAAATCTGCTTTATTAATGACTGTATTGTCAGGTTCTTTCTTAAATAATAATTGTACAAGACCAGGACTTTTTTTATACTTTTTATTACCTATAATAATATCATCATTATCAAATGATATCCCTGCTAAAAATAAACGATTGAAATCGATAGACATGGAAAGATTTTGCATACAAATCGATTAAAATTAATTAATTTGAATCGATTTATATGCCAAATCTTTCCATGTCTATCGATTTCAATCGATTATTTTTAGCAGGGGTAGGACTATCACCAATTTTAAACGTATCATTCATAAACTTTCTTACACCGTCTAATGTTTTAGTTTCTCCTCTTCGAAGCATTGTAATGTATTTATTCTCAAGATCAAAGTTTGGAGATATTGGTGGGGTATCTGTTATGGCTGTATCAACATCACTAACTGCAGACATGTAGCTTACTTCGTCATCATCATCAAAATCATTCTCCTCTTCACTCTTTAATTCTTTAGTTTTAACTCTGATTTAACTTCATTCTTTACATGTGAACTTAACTTTTTTTTCTTCTGTTGGTGGAAAGGTGTTTCAGAAACATTAACTAATTTTTCAAATGGTTGAATAATAGATTTAAATGTTGCATTTAAAATTTTTTCAGTATCAGTTTTGCTTGATTTGAGTAAATCATATTTGCGTTTGATGGCATTACGAGCTTTTTCATTTGCTATAGAACATTAATTTGTAAAATCAGTCATGTTGACTTTTCAAAGACTTGGACTAGAATGTTTCAAACGGTTAATGCTGCATTTATAAGAAATTGATCAAATCCTTTACTATATCTACCATCATTTATTTCTCCATCTTTATCTAATACTAAGAAACCATGATTACTATTCCAACAGGATGAACACAAGTCTTTGAAACGTTGATATGTCATGTCAGTATTAACATGATTATTGTACACATGTTTTAAATTCATATCATCTTGTCGAAAAATTATTAAAAAATTTACGTTATCTCTAACTAAATGTTTCGGTACTTGTGCATATGATTGACAAAGATAGAAACAATCAACATTTTTATGTCAACCCATACAATAGAAAGCTTTGACATTACCCTGCTTTTCACACGCAATATCATCAAAAATCATAATTGAATTAGAACGTGCTGTATCGAGGGATACTACAAGATCATAATTGCTGTAAGGTAAGTATTCAACACCATCAATTGGTTCAATGAGTTTCTCAAGAAACTTATATTTCGGTTGATTCAAGGACTTCAAGTATATGTAAATATTCTCAAATTTTAAACCATTAGGATGCGTGATTAGCGCTAGTAACGCATTAATCTTTCCACAGTTTGACAGTCCACAAAATACAGCACGTATGGTATTCGGTAACAAATCACCATGTCGTTTAATATTTTTATCTTTTACCTCCGTAAGAGTATCAAAATTTATGACTGGAAGTTTGAAAGACTGTTTTATGAAATCCATCGCTTTCAAAATTCAATCACAACTGTTGACTAATAGTATAAAAGGAAGTATTTATACGATTCAGAGTCATTCATACTTGAACCTCTGGAGTGAAATGATTGTTCACAAAGATAAAGGTTGCAAAAATCCTATTTTATCAAATAAAATAATTATAATAAATAAATAAGTAAAATTCGCGAAAAGGGAATAATCATATATTTCGATACTCTACACTTATGTATGTTTCCCCTTACCGCGACGCGACGACGAAGATCCGCACAAAGAGGAGACCGAGAACACGTGTATGAGTATTAATTAATCTAATCATTTCTCTATTATTATTAGAAACATTAATAAATTAAATAATTAATTTTTACTATTGCATTGATGAAATCGAATTTAACACTCCTCCATTCAATGAATCAATAATTTCCTATTTTCTCATATTAATTAACAAAGAAAAGTCATAAATTAATAAAATATCTTCGAAAATCTAGGTGCGCGTTCCTAATATATGCGTCATTAGAATTAACCCTTCGCGCACCAGATTATCTAGTCCTTTATCTAGTACAGCGAGATAATTCACTCCGGAGCTGAGTATCGCCGGGGATTCTCGAGAGTGACGCCCGACCAACCAAAGGAGACAGATTGTTAGGAGTTCTAATAAGAAGTTGCAGCAGTAAGTATGCTGCACTACGGAAAACCATAGTCCTTAGTCCCTTCCCTTTTAGGAGCTGGGTAGCCCTAGCGGCGACAGGCCCCGAGTGGTCTCGTGTATTACATGGAACTGCGAAAAGTTCTTTTTTTTAACAGATAAAAGAGTTCCGACTCTTATCCTTAAGTGCGCCCCATCCGTAAGGATGACGCCGATGTAGGCTGGGTGAACCTTAAGGTTCTGTATGATCTTTTTAGAAATCGGTAGCCAGGAATTCGGAGAAGATTTATCTCCCGCGTCGCGAATAAAATTTTATTTTAATTTTAAATTTCGATAACGGATAATAGGAAGTTCGTTATACCGTCGAGCGTTAATTTTTTATTTAAAGAGTGAACGCAAAAAGTCGTCCTTTATGTTTCCACGTCGCGATTACCGATTACGGATTCGGTCAGTGAACTTTCATCTTGAAATTTTTTTTACGCTTAATTCGGGAATTCGTGTAATCATATTAAAAATGTTTTCTCGTGAATAATAAATAAACCAATGCGAATTTCAGTTATTATATACATTAACCACTAAAACCAAATTGTAATTTAATTATATGTTCAATAAATTGGAAAAAGAGCCATGGGCCAATAAATATAATTTATGTTGTTTTTCATTTACTATGCATGCAATAATTCACCCTCTCACGTTCCAAAATCGCAAGTCCTTTGATAAATAAAATTTAAATATATATATTTTTTTTAAAAAATGCAACCGGAAGAACCCGCATCGAAAGAGATCGACCAATTCTCGATAATGTTGACTTTCCGCATGGGATATTGATTTTATAATTAAATATTATTTACTTTCCACATAATCATAAAATTTATTATAAAATGCATGAATTTTTGTTTTATTTGATTTTATTAAATCTTATATTTTTCTTTTTCCTTTTATTTTCAACTTTTTTGATTGCATTTGGATGACGCAGTTTAGGACGTGGTTGCCACCGAGGGATTATTGAACGTTTAACAACAAACGTTCATAAGTTATATAAGATTTAACATATTTTTTTTTATATTTTTTGAAGTACATAAATAGAATTAGCTTACTCAATCTCCTTATAAATAACAAAAATACGTCGCAAGGTGCACCAAACAAACTTATTAATAAATTATCATTCGAACTGCATGTACCAGGCTATCAATATTGTGGACCAGGTACTAAATTAAAAAAGAGGTTAGAACGTGGAGATCCTGGTATTAATCCATTGGACGCTTCTTGTAAGGAACACGATATTGCTTAGTCACAGTACCGGGAAAATATTGCTGCTAGAAACGCTGCCGATCGAGTTTTAGCAGAAAAGGCGTGGAATCGTGTGTTTGCAAAGGACGCTAATTTTGGTGAAAAAGCTACAGCTTATGCTATAACAAATGTTATGAAAATCAAATCTAAACTTGGTATGGGAGTGAGAAAACGTAAAAATAAACAGAAAAAAAAATTTTTATTAACAAAAATAATTAATAAAACATCAAAGTTTATTACACCTAGTAGTAATTCAAAAGTAGTTAATAAATCAGCGTTAAAAGCTGCACGAGATGGCGTAAAGAAGGTGGGAGGTAAACGTAAAATAATATTATCAAGAATACTACCCATTCCAAAAATGGGTGGTTTCTTACCAGCGCTCATTCCAATATTTGCAGGTCTCAGTGCCGTTGGTTCTTTGGCAGGTGGCGCTGCTGGCATAGCAAATGCTGTTAATAAAGTTAGTGCTGCTGAGAAACAATTGGAAGAGCAAAAAAGACATATTGGAAAAGGTTTATATTTGAAACCAAATCAAAAAGGTTTCGGTATAGTCGTTAATAATAGTAATAAAAGATGTCGAAGAAAAAAAAAACTTTATTAAAATAATACTTCCTCATCGACCTCTGAATGAACTCGATACACTTAAATATGTTCAGAAATTAAAAATATCAAATTCTCGTGGAGTGTTTATGAGAGATTCATTACCTCGCAGTGGTCCATGGTATAAGGAATCAGCTATTGTAAATCTCGATAACAAAACTGGTCCTGGTACTCATTGGGTAGCTTATCGCAAAGATGGTAACAACGTTTCCTATTTCGACAGTTTTTTAGATTTGAGACCACCCACAGATATTATTAATTGATTTGAATAAAAGATATCAAGAATTTAATTCTTTTATTTGTGGACACCTCTACTTAAAATTTCTAGCAAATTTGTTGAACCATTCAGACAATTATAATCTTTATAAATAAATGTTACTGCTGTTAAGATTTTAGTAATAGATGAACAGTCAAGATGATTGAATCTCTGACTCTCAGCTTATCAGGTACCTCCTCGGTATTGGAAACTCACTATTTTCCACCTAATGAATTAGATCATGACAAGACATACGCTTTAGGTCTCGTTGAACTGTTAACATTCAATTCAATTCCAAACATTGACTTTGGACACAATAAATTCTACATTGGAAATGAAACTATTGAACTAGCTACAGGTAGTTATGTAATAGAAGATCTTGAGAAAACATTATTGGAAATTCTTAAATCAAAAATATAAAAATTAGTATCAAACCAAACAACAACACGTTGCGCAGTATTATTACATCCAGTCATCAGATTGATTTTCGTCCACATGACTGTATCGGACGTGTGCTAGGTTTTACAAAACGTCTCTTACCACCCTATATAAGTCATACATCTGACTTACCAATAGCTATTCTCAAAGTAAATGCACTGAGAGTTGAATGTAATATCACTTCAGGAGCGTATATTAACCAAAATAAAGTTCATACAAAAATTCATGAATTTTTTAGCAAAGCAAATTATTTACTTACCTATATCTGTAAAAATGATCGATTACTTGCAATTACACATCATAGATCAAGACGATGACTTAGTAAATCTTCGTGGTGAGGTTATCACAATTCGCTTATATTTTGGTAGTTTCCACGTACACCTTTTTACAGGTTTTTACGTATCCCCTACACCTTTATTCCATTTCATTCCATTTCCAATTTTACCCCCTCTTTACCCCACCTTCTCGCATTCGCCCGGGGTTATGCCCGTGGAGAGAGGGAAAACTGTGGCCAAACCCGTTGGGATAAATGCCATTTAGGAAAACCTCCTCCGAGAAGGGCGGTGTATTCGAGAACAATTCTGTTTGGGTGGCAAGGTCACATTGCGTAGACTTTAACACCGAAACCGAATGCCTCACACCTCCCGCTCACGTTGTGGAATGTGAAAAAACACCTAACCGATCATTTAAGCTAAGCCCGAGAACGGTCACCCATCCAAGTGCCAACCGCGCTCGGTGCTGCTTAACTTTCATGACCGGCCGAGGTGCGCTTCCGCCACTCCGCCACCGTGTCGGTCACAATTCGCTTATATTTAAAAAAAGTGACGTGATGGAAGTTGTTTTTAATGCTAAGGTTGTTAGAGGGTATATCAACTCGTCACCATGACGTCAGACGGTCAATCATCTTCGGACAGTCAACACACGTCAAAACATTCAATTTCTAAGGAGCTTGGGTCTCAGAATCGTCGACATAAGGAAAAGAAGACTAAACAACAAAAAATAACTTGTATTTTATCTAGCTGCTGTCGTCAACAAAATTGAAAATAGCAACGAATTTTCGAAAGATTGCCACCCTTTGGAAAACTATAATCAACGAATCGATGGCTAGCGAGATACAATGCCGTAAAAATTATAATAGAACATTTTTTTGAACTTAAAGTTTTATTTTCTAACGTTATTGAAAAATGCTACACAGCTCGACTACTTAATGAAATGTTTCATGACCACTCTAATTATTTATATTTGAAGATTGTTAAACCTTTGTTGTCTGAAATAAACGAGGTTAATTTACTGTTTCAACGTGAAACAGTTGATGCTGGAATAGTATACGATGAATTAAAGGATCTAATTTTTCTGTTAACAAAAAAAATTTTAAAACCAAGTATTATACAGGATGATAATTTACAGAATATTGTTAACTCATTGAATAATGCAAATGCATTTTTGTCCATACAAGATGTAGATTTTGGGATTGAGTACTCAGCTGGTCTATTAGATTATAAAATAAGCCTTGAAAATTAAAAATGGTATTGACTTACGAGCATTCAATTACATGAAGAAACTTTGTATCGAATTGTTCTCCAGATTACCCGAAAATTTGGAATATTTTAGAAAATTAAAATACTTATGTCCCACCCAATGTTTAAGTTAAGAAGTGTACGTTCAAAGTTTAAAGATTTGCCATTTTAAATATTTTTGGAAATAAGGATCTTTTGGGTATGATGAAAAATCAACATGTTAAATTATTAACAATTAATTGGTCACAAATTTTACATGAAGAAGTACTTTTCAATTCCTACAAATTTTGGGCGTATTTTTACGACTTTAAAAACGTAGGTGGCAAATTTACTTTACCCTAAAGCAATGCAGTTGTGGAAAGGGTATTTTCAATTATGATTTATATGAAATCAAAACTAAGAAATAAAATGCAATTACCATTATTAGAAGCAATATTAAGGATAAAAAGACATTATTTTTCTCTAAAATCTTGTTGCAATGATTTTAATACAACAAACAGTATATGTTAAAAGATTGTTAATCTAAAGTTTTGTATTTCGGATTATGAAGTTGATAGAGAAAAACAAAGAGAGAATGATTTTGAAGATTTAAATGAAATATTTGAAGATTTTGAGTGACCTTGTATCAGCACACATAAAAATTATAGATTGTAAAATTTGTAACAGTTTTTTTTTATAGTTCTTATTTAAAGAAATAATTAAATAAATAAAATGCTATTATGCTTAATAGCCGTTGCGACCGCCTCGCTTTCGCGAAGTGCTATGCGGTCGTTGAGTTCGTATCCAACCGTTAAAATTTAGCTATATCCAGACAATTCAGTACGGAATTCCATCCGTTGATACGGAGAGGGCGGTATTCGCTATGATATAGGCATCGTTGGTAAATAATCTCAAATAAAGCAATATAACGCGTAATTAAATTAAAGAAAATAAAGAGTCTTTATTACTGATAAATAGATATCTATATCTATATTATATTAAGCTGCTTCCATCAAAAACCTTTCTCCCTTTCTGTGACGTCAATCTATTTGTATGACGTAATTGTCGAAGTGACGATATTTTTTGATAAATCGATGTATCACATGTTTTTTGACGCACTATTGGGGGTTAATGTTTTTAGTTGCTTTTTTAAAAGGGGTAAAATTTGAAGGGGGAAGGGGTGGTGGTATGGGGTGTACCCTGACCACCTCGACATCGTCTTCAGGAAGTGACAATTTTTTTTACATATTCAAGCAGGGTGGCACACTACTTACCAGTAGACGATGTCCAGATGACCCGGAGGTCACCCTGACCACCTGGACATCGTCTTCAGGAAGTGACAATTTTTTTTTGCATATTCAAGCAGGGTGGCACACTACTTACCAGTAGACGATGTGCAGATGACCCGGAGGTCACCCTGACCACCTGGACATCGTCTTCAGGAAGTGACAATTTTTTTACATATTCAAGCGGTTGGCAATTCTTTTAAAGGACGATTTCATTTCTAAAATCTCGGTAGTCTAAAGGTTAAAATGTAAAGTTTCCAAACCGAAAATATAAATATGTGATTTGTGTTAATAGTATTTTGAATAGAGTACAATCTTGTTTCCAAAACTTTTTTTTTTAAAAAAATGCAAGGTTAAGAGAACACTCATTAGGTATAAAGGAATAGATACATTCCTACCCAGACAACACTTCATATTGCAGCGATATTGTTGGAATAATGTCATATTGCTACAATATTGTCAATATACATTGTCTGATTTTAGTATTTTATTAATTAATGAACGCATTAATGAGGATAATAATTTAAGCTAAAGAATTGTTGTATTGTTTTATGTTTTGACGAAAATTCGTACTATATTTCGAATTACCTATAACCAAATTTTTTAATTCTTTTGGATATGTGGGTGAAAATCATCTAACGTGCACAATTGTGTAATAGTGAAATATATCCCATTATATCATATATAAAATTACGAATAATATATTCTAAGTACAATATATGTAATCTAATGTAAGTCAGCCGTGAAACTTGATAAAAGTTGATTTTATTGCCAAGTTTAAGTTACTTAAAGTTTGAAATGTAACGTCCCCTGGCTGTAAGAAGGCCATAATCGCATATTAACTGGTGCGATTATAGGCGTATTTCTTTATTTCAAAAACGGGTTCAAAACTTAATTGTTCATTTTGATAACCACAATTAAAATCAAGTTGAAAATCTGAACATTTACTGATTTTTGAAGTGCACTGAACTTGCTGAACTTTGTAACAAACTTGTTATTAATAATAGCTGTTTTATGATTAATGTCTTTAAAATTAATTGTAAACATAAAACATTTTTCTGACCAGGTGAAATTGTTAACTTTTGGTTTACTTTAGAGGTAAAAATTTTATTTTTAATATTTCATGATGTTAAGCAAAAAATACGGGCATGTTTTTGTGGTAATTCAACAGTTACCTTTTTTAATGTAATTCCTCTGGTAGAGTATAATTGGAAAACTAATAAATTTTTTAAAACCAATTCATAGAGTAAATTTCAGATAAAGTAACTACATAAAAACTGTATTATTCCGATGTGGAAATTTTGAATGTTAACGTAATAAAATTTAAAAAACAATCTATGTAATCTCCCCTGGCATGTAACATCCCCTGTCCAAATTTCTTTTATAACAAATAATCGAAGCTGATCATTACATGCTTTACTGTTTTGACTAAAAATAAACATTATTTCTTAACAATTGTTTTCTCCATTCAAAGGAACTATGCGAGTCCATCAATGGAAATGGAGTAGATGTGAGCCCCAAAAAATTAATTTTAATGAAGTAAGTTGTTACGAATGTAATTTGAATAGACAATGTGAACATTATCAATTAGGGTCGATCTCGTACGAAAATAAAACTCAGAAAAAGAGTAAAATTGTTATTTAAGATAAAAGAAGTCACTACTAAAAGAAATAATAAAAATATATAATTTATATTACAAATATAAAAATTATGTTAAATTGATTATATGGAAACATTGCATATATTTTATAAATGGAAGAATTTGTTAATTAATTTGTTTTATTGTTATTATCAATTAGGTATAGTTATATTCAATGTATACTCCATAAAATATGTTTATTAAAACTTTCTATCCCTATTACAAAATCTCACGTGAGAAATTGATTTTTTATTATTTAGCAAATTTAAACACCTCCAATTGAAATATCACATGAGATTTTGGCATGAAAACTCACTTGAGATCTCACGTGAGATTTTGTATTAGGAATGTATTCAAGATGTTTATGTTTTATATATCAAAATATATGTAATTCCCCTAGAATGTAAAAATTAAAAATCTTCAATACGTTGAGTAAATCAACTGATCCTGTATGCCCACTGTAAACAGGTACTCTAGAAACTGTAATTGGTCCAGAGAAACCAAAAATATATAATTTTTTTCATTTTGTTTTCTTGCATATCACAACGTCAAATGTTCACGTTAGATGATTTTCACCCATGTAGGATTGTCAGGTAGCATTACTTTACCCATATGACAACAACTTGAAAATAATTTATTTTTATTGTATTCACATGAAAAATATTTTGCATGGCAATATTTACAAATTTCAGACATTGTACCAAAATAATTTTCAATTATTAAAGATTCATTAAAATAATTATTTGCTATTTTACCATCATACATATTATTTTTATTTTTTTTTTGTTTATACTCTTAAGTTCTGCAATAACATCTAATTTTTTTTTTAAATGAGGAGTAGCATTTTCATTTATTGACTCATTATCATGAACTTGAGTTTTTTAAAAAGAGTTAAAATAGGGTAAGGTGAGGGAATTAATGGAGGATGGGTAGTTGACCTGGAGGTCATCCTGACAACCTGGACATCGTCCTCGGGAAGTGACATTATTTTTTTGTTTTATAATTTTTTTGTTTAATTTCATTTTCCCTCTGCGATTACAGGCTTGGGACTGACATATATTGTTCATATATTTTGTTCAGTTCATATATATTGTGCAATATATATTGTTCATTTATTTTGAAATTATGAGTGCTACTCTTTAAAGGTGCTGCTTATATGTATATTTGTAAATATTTGAATTAAGTGTGCACTTTAGATATGATTTTTTTTATTAATTAATTTATTTTTAACGCTTTGTTAAAAACTTAGCAATATTAGCGCTACGCTTTAAAGGTGCTGCTTCAATTTTTGAATTGTTCTATTGATGATTTATTTTAAAATTTTGAGCGCTACTCTTTAAAGGTGCTGCTTATATGTATATTTGTAAATATTTGAATTAAGTGTGCACTTTAGATATGATTGTTTTTATTAATTAATTTATCTTTATAACGCTTTGTTAAAAACTTAGCAATATTAGCACTACGCTTTAAAAGTGCTGCTTCAATGTTTGAATTGTTCTATTGATGATTTATTTTAAAATTTTGAGCGCTACTCTTTAAAGGTGCTGCTTATATGTATATTTGTAAATATTTGAATTAAGTGTGCACTTTAGATATGATTTTCTTTATTAATTAATTTATTTTTAACGCTTTGTTAAAAACTTAGCAATATTAGCGCTACGCTTTAAAGGTGCTGCTTCATTTTTTGAATTGTTATGTTGTTGATTTATTTTTTTTTACCTCCGGGTCATCTGGACATCGTCTACTGGTAAGTAGTGTACCACCCTGCTTGAATATGCAAAAAAAATTGTCACTTCCTGAAGACGATGTCCAGGTGGTCAGGGCGACCTCCGAGTCATCTGGACATCGTCCACTGGTAAGTAGTGTGCCACCCTGCTTGAATATGCAAAAAAATTGTCACTTCCTGTAGACGATGCTAGGTGGTCAGGGTACACCCCATACCACCACCCCTTCCCCCTTCAAATTTTACCCCTTTTAAAAAAACAACTAAAAACATTAACCCCCAACAGTGCGTCAAAAAACATGTGATACATCTATTTATCAAAAAATATCGTCACATCGACAATTACGTCACACAAATAGATTGACGTCACAGAAAGGGAGAAAGATTTTTGATGGAATTTAATTTTTATTTAACTTTAACTTTAACTTTAATTTTTTCTATTATATATTTTTAATATTTAATTTATTTAAAAAAAAAATAATAAAAAATAAATAAATAAATAAATAAATTAAAAAATAATAAATTAACTTTAATTTTATTTTTTTTGATATATATAGAACTTTTATCCTCCAAATGTTGAGCAATCGATAGGTGAAAATCAATCAT
This sequence comes from Theocolax elegans, assembly GCA_026168455.1. Taxonomy (NCBI): domain Eukaryota; kingdom Metazoa; phylum Arthropoda; class Insecta; order Hymenoptera; family Cerocephalidae; genus Theocolax; species Theocolax elegans. The sequence continues at coordinate 70,357,267 of CM047425.1, forward strand.
TAATAATTATAAATAATATTTTATTTTAAATTTTTATTTAATAAAATTTTCTATTTTTCATGATTTTTATTTTTTGACATGATCAATTTACGAGAAATTGCCCACATATACATGTAAAATCTAAATGTGCATAAATTAAAGGTTACCTAATTATCTTTTTTTATTGTATTCATACAATTGTAATTTTATTTATTTTTTCACATATAATAATTACAAAGGAAATAAGGTTGGACAACGCCATAAGAATAATAATAATAATATAAAATTAAAGAGTGTTTTAATTGAAGAATAATAAAATCCAATTATCATTGTAATTATGTGCATTAAAAAAATAGACAATAATAAATGTTAACAAATAAGTAAGATTATTATTACTTAGTATTAATATATTATATTTATCTAAACTTTGAAAATGAAAAATTAAATCTAATAACTTTATAACTTCATATAGTTTAAATGTTTTCCTAATAATTAATATTGATACCACAAAATAAATCAAAAGTTTAAATCGACCGAGGGAGCGTTAGCCACCGAGGTATTTGTTGCTAGTATACACATTAACGTACTTGTGGTACGAAAGACGCAGGTCGGTATAAACTAACGCGAAGAGAGCAAGAGAAAGAGAGAGAGAGAGAGAGAGAGCAATACAGAGCTGCCACTTACAGCAAGTGTTACGCGGCAAATCGCTGATGACTCGATGCGGATTTTGTCCACCTATGGTCGTCCAACTGCAGTCAGAAATACAACTATCTGCCACTGTGACCACGAAGCACAAGTGCGAATATGCAATGATAAAAGAATGCAGTAACACACCACAGTTAACCGGAGTTAGATGTTCACTCAATTTTTTCTCTAAATTTCCGCTCACGCGCTATGCTCAAAGGTTCAAGCTAATCTATCTAAAATCTGCGCGCGCGCTTAGGTCGCGAGTACTCTCTCTGTCTTTCTCTCACGCTTACCTGTTCTCTCTTTTCCAAATATTACTCGGTACGTCGACCTATAACAGCTGATATTCAGTTAATATACAGGGGCTAAAGAGAGAGAGAGAAATGTAACGAAGAACTCGTTATAAATTATAGTTCTTAAGTTGTAGTTTTATTATTGGCAAGGTGCAATAATAAGTATTAAATGTATTATTTTCATTGCATAAATCATTTGTTACAATTATTAAAAGTATTTTTATTGTTTAATTGATTCCGCAAAATTAATTTGGTTTGGGGAAATTCATGGTGAATTTATTGAATAATTGAATTGGCGCCAATTAGTTCATAGGTGGCAACAAAAGTAGTAGCCCATCTCCATCTGGCAACTGACGTACAGACGATTTATCAAAAATGTTTTTTTTAATTTTTTAAATAAATATATGATTTTTAAGAAATTTTAGCGATGGCTCAATTAAAAATAGAAAAGATTCAATTACTTAGTATAAATTAAACAACGAAAAACTCAGTGTTTCTCGACAAATAAACATTATTTAAGTTACATCTGATGAAGTTTTTTATTAATTTATCATTAAAAAACTATGAGGGTTCAATTAAAAATATCTGTTATTTCAAAAAGTGCAATCAAAAATACGTCGATTAGCATTTTTTTGATTCCATACATATAATATTTGCGGGCTGGGGTAAGTGTCGTCTATATTAGTTAATATATTGTCAACATATAATCATTTGAATATAAATATAAGATATATAGTACTAATTTTGAAATTGTCTAAAATGTCATCGTATATGAATATTCTGATTGATATGGGTTTTAGTAAAATTAAAGTGTATGTATTAATTTTTTATTATTATTATTCTGAAAGATTTTTGAATTAGCTTATATACAAAATTAATTTTTAGAATCAATTGTAATTAGAATTTTATTTTTAATGATGATTCTAATATAAAATATAATAATTAAACTATAAATTACTTGTAAATATTTTGGTATTACAGGTACAAATATTTGTGATATAAATTTAAATTCGAATATTCATTGTCCACTATTAGTTACTAAATTAATTAATATTTTTATCGGTCTTACAGTCAATTATATGGGCAATCTGATTGCCTATATAATTGACTGTAAGACCGATAAAAATATTAATTAATTTAGTTATACTACAGTCGACATAAGTAATATTTTATTAACTATTAGTTACATTTACACAAATTGTTTAAATGTATGTTATATAAATAAATAAATGTTTATATTTATATATATATATATATATATATATATATACATATGTAATTCTTAATATAATCTATGATTCATTCAAATTGCTATTAAATAATTACTTATTTGTAAAATATCATCCCAGTTTATATTATGCCACTTTATCATGCAATTATATGTAACATTAACTTGTTATATTTAAATAATATATACTAAATTTTTATAAGTATAAAAAAATTTTATAGAGTTCACACTTTATTAATGCTGGTTTTCGCTTATTTCGCAAAAGAATAATAGGACTTTATATATAGGTTTATTTGCAATAATAAATATAAACATTGACAATTAATCTTTGTTTTTTCCATGTATTCTCAAACTTTTTTGTTTTAGAAATAAGTATTGCAATTAGAAGTAAACGATAACTACCATTTAATTTTATAATTTGTTTTTATTTATTTAAGTAAGTAGAAGATTACAAGAGGCTTTTTACTATATATATTTTATACTGCATTAATAAATTAATAGTTTTTATTTCTTTCTTTGGTATATTTTCAACATGACAGGGACAAATTTTCCTAAATCTGTAATTATGAAATGATGAAGTTGTATAAGTTTAAAGTGAAAAGAATATTTCAATTTTGAAAAATGATAATTCATTTTCTAAACATTGAACTTATTGAGGGTAATATGATTCAGATTACGTACCCTATGGGGTAGTGCTGCTAATTCGTTGATAGTAAAGGAAGATTTGATGAACTATTTTTTATAAATATTTATCTCAAAATCGATCAACTCTTACTATACAACATTACATGTAACATAGGTTGCTAATCGTCAATAGAAATTATCCTTCTGTTTTAGAATTTCTAATTTCAAGATCAATGACTCATAAACTATATGTTATAACTTTGTCATTTGATTTTTTTTCTAAAGTCATCAAAGTTATTACTTGTCAATGGGCAATTTGACAAAAGTTATTCGACATCTAATAATAACTTCAATGAAAATTCCTTCCAATTGGATCACTTATAACCCCGAAACAAAAAGAGATAGACCCTAGAATCGAATACCAGAAGAAAGTTTAGTTCAAGTAGATATAATTTGAAAAAAAGAAGCTTAAATTGCTGCATTTGGAGCAAAGTTATGAAGAAAATAAGAAATTAAAAAAATTTTAACCAAAATATAATATGAAAAATTTATTGTTTCTGTTAGCCTAAAATTCTACAATTTCTTATTTTCTTCATAATTTTGCTCCAAATTAAGCAATTTAAGCTTCTTTTTTTCATATTGTATTGACTTGAGCATCTATCTCTATTTGTTTAGAAGTTATAAGAGATTCAGTTGGAAGTAATTTTTATTGAAATTATTATAAGATGTTGAATAACTTTTTGTCAAAGTGGCATTCGCAAGTAATAACTTGGCTTTCTTCATATTTCTACATTACAAAAGGTATACCAAAGTTAGGGTAATATCCATTGTCCTGAGGTCATGTACTCCCCTTGTAAATAAAGATGTTAGAGAGTCAGACCCCTTACACCTAGAGACGTATCCTGGCCGGGTACGGTGTAGCTAATGTTAAAATTTCAAAATTTCAAAAAACATTTGATTGCATTATTTTTTTGTTTTTAGCATTATTTATGTTTTATCTGGCCAAATAAAGTCACTTTGTATCATTATTGCTTGAAAAACATTATATAGAGCGCCATCAACCGAAATTTGAGTTCCTCTCAACACGTGAATTTTCACTCATTTTAAATAAAAAATAATGGGTAAAATTTTTTACGCCTCTAGGCGATATCTGGTGCTCTAAAGGTTAACAATACATTCACTGAATTTAATAAAATATATAGTCAGATCAGGAAAATAATATAGTTGGATAAAAAAATGAAGAAGAAAATTTATTGTTCTCCACAAAATAAATATTTGCTTCAACTAAAGAATTTCTTGAACAAAGTATTTGAATATTTTTATATTTTGTTTAACCTGATAAATTAAATTTTTTATTGAAACAAGAAATTACTTATTCAAATTAAGCTAATGATTCTTTCAACCAATATGTGTTAATTTAAGAAAAAAGATAATAGTTAATTACTCAAAGATTTCAGTAACGTTATTACAAAACTATTTCTACTAAATATTTCATAATATCGATCAAAAGTTTATCCAAAAAGTTTATCCACAAATCTTTTTTTAAACGCACTAAAACGACTTGTCGAAACAACAAAGCTATTTTTAATGAATTTACAGTATTTAATAAAATATTTTGTCCCCTTAAGAAAATAATTTAGTTGCTTCGAAAAATTGAGTTGTTGTATTAAAGCATATTTATCGATCGGAAGATATTATTGCCTCTACAAATGTTTAATTGTTCCAATAAAAGTATATTATTAACGAAATATAACTTAATAAAATATTTATTTGCATCAATAATATTTAAATTAATTATTTAATATAATTCAAATTTTAACTATATTCAGTTAAAGAAATCTTATGAGGAATTGCATATTTACTATAAGCAATACCAATCACTTATTAATATTTTTGGCTATTTTAATACATAATATGCATGTATATGTGGGGATGTGTGTATGTATATTATACACCGTTTACGCGGCCCCACACGTCCGCGTGGCCAGGTCGAGAGGATGGAGTGCGAGGTAATAATCTACAACAGATCTATATAGTTAGTAATTGCTTTATTTGGCTCTCGTCCGCAATAGGCGGACTCATGCGTCGAAGGTTCAGACGCGACTGCCTGGACAAGAAGTTTCTCTGCAGCTCTCGCTCGCTGCTCGACAGCGCTAGTTACGCCCTCTGGCTGTGGTGAATCTACAGGGCCGCCTGCCCACATATATGTAATTTTTTAAATTCAAATTTCGCGCTACCTCAACTTCTACTTCTTCTGTTAGGTGGATTCGCTTTTTTCTGCAAATTCGCAAGCGACCAAAAATTTGATTGATTCGTATTAGGAGTGTGCGGATACCCGGAAAGTTGGGTTACCTGATTCGAAAACCCGTTGGGTCGGGTTTGAGTCGGTCGGGCTTCGGGTTTTACCGTAACCCGAAATTTTTCGGACTACCTGAATGTTTTGGACTGCCCGAATATTTCTGGCGCTATCCTAATGTTTCAATTTTAATTATTTATTAATTAATATTTCTTTCAATTTTAATGTAAAAAAGATAATAATTTTTTAATAAGAAGTACAAGGGAAATATAATAATAGGAAAATAAAACAAATAAATTAATAAATATACCAGCTAATAATATAGCTGCTTTATAAGTTTAATTTTTGAAAAACCACTTCTTTATATTAAAACTGATGAATTTGAATTAAATATTCGGAATTGCCGGATTACAAGAAAAATTCGGAATACCCGAAATACTCGGTCTACCCGAAAAATTCGGTCAACCCGAAATTCTCGGGTTACCCGAAAAATTCGGACTATCCGAAATACTCGGGTTAGCCGAAAAATTACGGGATACCTGTTAAATTTTCGGGTCCCGAAAATGTCGGGTACCCGCCCAAACCCGATCGGGTCGGGTAGTCGGGCTACCCGCACACTCCTAATTCGTATGTAAGGAAATTTTAGAAATATCAAACTATCGATTTTGTTTGTAAAATTATGTAAGTGTATATGCGTTGCGTCATGCGATTGTAATAAATAAATGTAATAAGCGAAGAAATTATGCGCGTTACCCGAAATGCGAAGAAAATTATTCTGAAATACCGTAAAGCGTCTTAGACTAAGAATAATAAATAATATGCGTAGATAATAATCGTTAGAATTATGAAATGTATTCGGTAATTAAAGTAAGTACCAAACCACAATAAGGTAAGTTTGAATATATAAAAAATATTTTGTCAACTAATTATAAGATTTAGTTGAATTAGCTACATTTTTATTTTAAATTGGTAATATATTTCATTGGTGCAAAATACACTATTTAATTACCCCTAACAAGATTTTGTTTTAAAGAGGAATCGAGAATTTGAACCAGTTATATAAATAGTTACGCAAGAATTCTTTACCTGGTTCAATAAAATATTTGATTCAATTAACATTGCAAAATGAAAGTTTGTGAAATATTGTGTCAATTTAACAAAATATTTGATCGTGTCCAACAAATATTTCGTTGCTTTAGTAATTTCTTGGTTGAAAGAAGAAATCGAATTAAGCTAGGGTGAACATTTTTTACATGCCCACTTCTAATTAGGCGCATAATTTGTTGCTAATTTGTTGCTGATTCAACGATTTTGTTGCTGTTGTCGTTATTAAGAAACCCGATATCCCCTAGTTTAATATTAAGCTAGGGTGGTCATACATTGTTACTCTAAATATACGCCTTTAAATAAAAAACTGACTAAATAGGAGTTTGTCGATAATTTTTTGCTGAAAATCTAGTCATTAAAAGTATTAAAAAGCCAAACATGCACCGAGAAACGCTTGGCTCTATACCGTAATATTAAGCTAAGGTGGTCACACGCTGTAACTTTTAACATTATTAGTTATTTAAATGAATCCATCGGTATAATTTGTAGTTAACTTGTTGTTTTTCAACTAACTTTTATAAAAGTTCATATGTCAACCCCTACTCAAAATACCACAACCCATAAAATGCTAAAAAAAATTTTTTCTATTACGTAATATTTTTAGATGTTATGAACGATTCTACTTGTTACTAATTTGTTGTTCTTTGACTTTGTACAACAGAACGATAATAAATCAACTCTTATTGTTGGTTAGAATACCGCTACTGCATATCGATACGTACTAAATGTACTAAATTGTAACTAATAACGTAATTCAAATTTTTAGATGCCACTAACGACTTTGTTTGTAGTTAACTTGTATCGCTTCAAATATGTATTATAAAAAATTAAAGGTAACTCCCATAGTGATGTAAGAATTCCTAAAATATATATAAACGTGTAAAATAACTTAAAAATGATAAATTTAACCTTATATTTATACTTGGATTATTGAGGCCTGCGATGGCTTGGTCGGTAGGGCGTCGGGCTCGTAATCTGGAGGTCCCAGGTTCGATTCCTGGCCCCGGCCAATTGATACAAGCACCACTGGGGAATGTATTTTCAACAAGTGCTTTCTTCACCAAGACATCGTATGACCTCCGTCGCTGATTAGCACCGAGTTGGGAGCATAAAAAGAGCAACGTTAAAAAAAATACTTGGATGAAACCTGTACTCTAATTTGTTGAATAAAAAAGATAATTTTTTGATATATACGATGCCTTAAGAAATTTGCTAGGATATATATATATGTACACCCAACGGTAACATATTCTTTGGTTCGAACGTTTAAAGAAAAATAGCAACGTCGCAAAATATTTTTATCGGCGGTACGTCAAATCTTGCGAATTTTACATTTCATGGTTCAATCTGTCAAAATCATCTGGACGGGGGGAGGAAACCGCAAGTTAGGTTATCGTTAATTAATCATCGAATCAATTAAAAAATCAGATAAGTATAATTATATTACTTGTTTAAATGTGCTTCATGCAGAACACGTTAATAAAATATAATAAATCAAAAGATAATTTAATTAAAAATTTAATAAACAATTAAATCAACAAGTAGTTTAAAAGTTTAATATGTTAAAAATAAGTTATTGTTGTATTCATAAAAATAGATTGCACATTATACTTTCTTAAATTTTGAACCTGATTCTTTGTAATATACATTTCAGATTTGTTTCTTTATCGGGGGAACGAAATTTTTACTTCCTGGAGATCATAGGAAAATACAATGTAAATTTCAATGGTAAATTTTGTACACCCTCCATTGTAGGTTAAGAAGAAAAGGAGATGTCGATCTTTGAGGGTCAAACCAAGTTAAACAAAAATAAAAAAACTCTTATTCTCAATTTAAAATATCGTGCAACGTTTCGTCCGCTGGTTTGCAGACCTCTTCAGGCACTTCAAAAACTTACAAAAAAGATGTATACGTTTCAGTACTACTACATTGTAGTAGTATTGAATAGACTTTAACGTTATCCTACAATGTAGTAGTATTGAAATGTATACATCGTTTTTACGAAGTACCTGAAGAGGTCAGCAAACCAGCGGACGAAACGTTGCACGATATTGTAAATTGAGAATAAGAGTTTTTTCATTCTTGTTTAACTTGGTTTAACAACGAGAGAATCTGTAGAAGGAATTAAACAACAAAGCTGGAAATAGAGAAATAAGAAGATTATTTTTATCTAAGGTAAGATTATTACTCTCTAAATTCGATAAGAGTCACTCCGTTTTCACTCTAATAGAATCATTTTTCTACTATTTCTCTCTAACAAATTTAAAAAAACTTTCAATTAAGACCTATTTAGTTTTTATTTCAATTCAAAGTACATTATTTTTTTTACAGAATCAGAATAGATTTGACGGTTGGCTTAAAAATGAAATATATCCAATGAGCTATTTTTTCATAACTAAAATCACGATGTAGAATCTCTGAAAAGCTCCAATAAGTAAGTATTTTACTTTGTTTCATATTTTTTTGCAATGTGTTCATACTTCGTTTTTTATATTAGATGTTTAATTTTTAACTTTTACAGGTATTGGTCAAGTAACAATTTATACTACAAGCTTGAAACTAAATGAAGATTACAACTGATCGGTTAAATTTAATTCATCAAATTGCAGTTTTCGATTTTATGGTTTTCTTTAGCAAAAAGGGCGAAGTAATAGTGAAAGAAAGTGATATCTTTCGTTAAAGCATAAAGATTGTGAATTGCGTGACAAGAATTTTTAAACCAGTGCTTACAACGTTAAAGTTATTATTTTCTCTAAAAGAAACATTTTTGATAAATAATTTAATTTAATAAGTGGTGGTCTAACGGGTACGGATTTCGAGTGTCGGCGCAGGTAGGTCCCTGGATTGTCGGCGACGATCGTCGATAGGACTAAGTCGACTAGCCGGGATAATTACGAATGGTAGCGCAGTGGTGAGGCTTCTGCCTGGCGCTCCCGGGATCGTGGATTCGCGCCACGATATCTTCGTTGATTTTTGTATTCCTCATATTCAATCCATACTCGCTACAGTGTATACAAAACAATTAATTACACAGGCACACAAAAAAAATGCAAGACCCAGAGAGTAGAGGTATTATTTCATATGTGTTTTGACGCGCTGAAACCGAATCCGGGCGCAGAATTGCTCTAGAACCCTTCATTTTTTTAAAATGAAGAAAAACCACCTGGAAAATCGGAAAATCCAATTTTTAGAAAGAAAAAAGTGGGTGAGTGTTCAGTGTAATAGATTAGGAAATTTGAAACATACTAAAATATCATTTCTCATGTATTTTGACACACTGAAACTGAATCTGAAGTTTATTTTACACGTATGCTCTTTGAAATTGGAAAATATGCTAGAAAACTGAAAATTCCTGATAATTGTGAAAATTTGCATTGAAGAGTCCGCATTTATTAGGCAATAAATTTTTTTGAGCTTATATCATGAATGATTGTTATATATTTTAACGCGCTGAAACCAAATTTAGGGTCTATTTTACTCGTAGTTCCTTAAAATTTTGAAAAAATTGTAAAAAACCATGAGAAATCTCAAAAAAATTCTAAAATTTGTCTGTAAGAGCTTAAAATATATTTTTTGTGATTTCATGATTCATGTTTTTTGTGTATTTCGATATGTTTAATCTGACTGCAAAATATCACCAGTAAATTTTCTTTTTTACTCTGAAAAAAAAACTGACGTTGGAGAATTACTGTGTTTTAAAATATAAAACCTCAACATTTGGCAATTCTCTCACACTTTTGCTCGCTTGTACCGAACTCTGTTATTTTCAATGCAAATTTTCACAATTTTCAGCAATTTTCACAGTTTTCTAGCATATTTTCCAAATTCAAAGAGCTTACGTATAAAATAAACTCCAGATTCAGTTTCAGCGTGTCAAAATACATGAGAAATGATATTTTAGTATGTTTCAAATTTCCTAATCTATTACACTGAACACTCACCCACTTTTTTCTTTCTAAAAATTGGATTTTCCGATTTTGCAGGTGGTTTTTCTTCATTTTAAAAAAAAATGAAGGGTTATCGAGCAATTCTGCGCCCGGATTCGTTTTCAGCGCGTTAAAATACATATGAAATAATACCTCTACTCTCTCGGTTTTGCCACTTTTTTTTGTGTGCCTGTGTTATCTTACTAGTAATTAATAAATGTAACAAATCATTATATTTTAACATTTTTTAATAAAACAACTGTACACACTATAAACATTTTAATACATATTAATTGAAAATAACCATTTCTGCCCAAACATTTTCTATTGGATTTAGATCTGGTGAACTAGAAAGCCAATTTAATCTTTGCAGACGAGGGTGACGTTATTACCATTTACTAATTTCCCAAGCTGTGTGTATATGACATCTATATTCAATAATATACACAGTATCGTTATCAGGAAATCTTTGTTGTACGCCAGGTAAAAACCAACCTTCTAGAAGACCTTCATAGACATTTGCTGTTATGCAACTAATTACCTCTACTAAGTTTCCTGGGCCTGCCGATGATATCCATCCCCAACAGTGAATAGAAATACGACCACTGTGAAAAAAAAATTTAATGTAATTAAAAAAATTTAATTAAAAAAATTTTAATGTATTTTCAATTTTTACAGAGCAAGATACTAAACATTGTTGGAGAAACTTGCGAAACAGCTACACCACAGTACAATGAATGTTATATCGCGGAAGAAAAGTATTAAGTCTGTCGAGAAGAATGCATGAAATAATTTTCTCTCTTAACTTTATATTATATTTTTGCCACCATAGAGAAGGAAGCAACGTCAATGTACTGGGAGTAGTGCGAGAATTATTGCAATTATAATTATATTTAAAATATTAATCAGATCTAATGTGTGAGAAGCAGTGATAGGAGAGTTTACTCTAAGAAACGCAGAACAGGTTCGACGAAACGTAAATGCAACTGGCACGACCTGCGACGGAAGCAATATTTCCAGAGTTTAATGCGTTCGACATCACAGCGTATCAATGCAGAACAATTCATAAATTACTAATTAAATACATCTTCAGTTAATATTAAAAAAATTATTTAACTTGAATTTATTTATTCTATTATGTGTAAGTGTTGATTGTGTTCTTGTTTAATAATTTTGTTGTTGATTGGAATGTAAAAAAATTTTCAAGCAAAAGAATCGAGTTTATGATTTTTTAAAGAATTAGATGAAATTTTCGATTTTTTGGGAAAACAAATTGAGTCAAATAGTACCATTTTTAGACATTTTCTACTATTATCATCTATGATAAATTTATTATTTATATATAGTATATACATTAAACCATTTTCAAGACAACGGGTGAAATTACTATGGATCGCGAAAAAATAAAGCAAAGTAGCAGCTGTGGCAGTGTCAGCTTAAGACTTAAGGTAGCACAGCCACGGTTTCTCAGAAACGGCCGCAGCAATAAAATTTGTTTTTGCTTATTAAATTAGAAATAAATAAGCAACAAATTAAGACACATCGAATTTGCAGCGAAAATCTTTTTTAAGTAATTAAGAGTTTATTTGGTTCATTAAAAATTTAATTGTAACTACTTCTTGCTAACTTCGGACCTCAAGGAGAATTGTTCAATATTTTAATTTTAAAATTTAAATTTACTATTAATTATGTATATTTAATTCCAAACACCGTAACTTTAATGCCAGAATTAACCGCAAACCGATTAATGTAACCGTTAGTAATAATAAATTAATTAGTTAATGTAGCTAATATATAAAAAAGTTACTTATAAAAACTGTTAAATTTAAAAGAAATCGATATAAAAGAAAATATATTAAATAAAATTTAATTCACTTCCATTTCTATTTCAATATTCAATTTTAGTTCGGTGCCAATATAGGCGCGGCTCGTATTTTAAAAAAATAATCTATTTATGTTGAGCGCCATGTAGGCCCAGTCTATTAATTTTTGTTGGGCGCTATGTAGACGAAATCCGTTTACCAATAAATAGTTGTAACGCGGTGGGTACCGGGGAATATAAGGCTCAAATACCCTCGAATCCCGTGCAATGCTGTTATCAACACCAAACACCTTGTTTGGCTTTAAATCAGTGTATTGGACCCTACGCCCAATATTAGCTGACCAGGATATACGCCGGAGAGGGCGGTATTCGTCGGGAAGGACGACGACCGGGAAACGAAACAACATGCTTGATATTTTGTTAGTCAGCGAGATAGACGATCTCGCCGAGTTAATTTATTAAATAAATAAAAAAAGTAATAAAAACTGTACAATAACAAATAAGGGAAAGTCGTACCATCGACTACCCCTAAGGTTAGCGTGAAAAGAACAGTTAAAGAATTACAAACAGACGCGCGATCGGGAAAAATTGGTTTCTTAACCTGATGGCTGTGACGTCACGCTGTATGACGTATTCGCTCTGATGTATGAGCTGCCTTCGTCACGTAGGTCTAAACATGGAACACGACTTACAGTAGGCAATCGGCTGGAACGGCCGCGCGGAATTTTCCTCGTCTAGTTCTCTCTTTCTCTCTCACTTTCTCGTACCTGATGTGGTGGCGTGTAGGTGGTCGGGTGGTGTTGATGAAAGTGGGAAGAAACCGCATTTAACCCACATACTGCTCTCTCACCAATACTTATTTTGCGGACGAGATAAAAAAACCTACCGTCGTTTGAAAAAACCGAAACACGTGGCGCGTGCCATTTCTCTATATCTTAACTTATACCGTGCACTTATAACCGCATAACTTATAACCATGCACGCGCAGCGCGATCATCTGCTCTTTCGCCTTGCTCACCTGATCGGTAACTCGTTTATCGTTATATAGTTTTATTTTAGTTAGGCGCCATGTAACAGTGTGGTTGCCGCGCGGACGTTTGTTCGATTATCACAGCTGCTTCAACCAGAGTGACTATTTGGCGCTTTTTTCCTTTTCTCTCTAACGTATTTTGTTTATTATGCGAAAGCAACGAAGAGAAAAAGCACCACATGGTCACTCTATTACCAACCAATTATTCGGATGCGCGTGTGTATTTTTTGTGCGCGATTTGTCCGTCTAGCGGAACATTACAAAACTAATTCGCTCGTGTTGCTTTAATTCGTCAAATGGTAACGTAAATAATATCCTACCGTTACAACAAAAGATGAATATTTTTTTTTTTTTTTGTTATTTAACGTCGCTCTATTTATGCTGCCAAGGCTAATCAGCGACGGAGGTGAACGGTGTGTCTGTAAACAAAGCACATGCAGTTAAAACAGTGGTGCTTGTGTCCATCGGAAGATATCATCGGTCACTGTAATTAGTCTAATAATTACAGTTTCCTGTCCTCCCGATGGAACCACCGCGATCCTCTTGACATCTTCGCGTCCCTAACGTTCCCTTCATGCACTGACAAGTGCACGAAACGCACGCGCACCTGAACTGGCGTCACATTATAGTGACACGCCGAGCCACTGAGTCGCGGTGTTCGAAAAATGCACATGAAAAAATTTTCAGAGGTACACGTCTGGGATCGAACCCACGACCCTCGGTGTGAGAGTCGGGAGCTCTACCCATGAGCCACCACGGCTCTTTAACAGATGAATATTGTTATAAATATTATTTTTATTTGTTGCTGTAAAACATGGCAGATTTAAAAAATACAAAGTAAATTTTGCACAATACAATTTTCTGAAAAGACGTGTAATTTTTCATCTGAAATACGTTTGAATTTTATTTTGATTCAAGTAATTTCTAGTGCAGTAACTTTTTAAGATTCATATACCTAGTTATTTATTAACAGAAAATCTTTAAGTTATTGTTTAAGTAAGAAAAACATGTTCTACAAAATTAAGATATTTAACTATTAAATAATAATTTGAAGTGTGATCGGAATTGTACTTCGAAAACAAACTTTTCCCGAATACGATATCTACATATCCCTACCCCAAGGTGACTCCACAAAAATCGTCTACACATAGGCGCAATAACTAAATAACAGCATATCGAAAAAAAAAAATTTTAGGAAATTGAATATTGTTTTAACATTAACTCTGCAATGTTGTGAAAGCAAATTAAGTATTAACTAGCAACTAAACCTTTGACTCGGGAAGGTGGTGATTGATACATGATACATTATTTTTTGTTGGGGTCGCGGTGCATTCTTTAGTAATTTTCAACGAGGAATATCGTGGTGACCTTTGTTTTGACTTTAGCAACGACCAACAAGGTCATTTCAAGATCAACTTTTTTCATCAAAATGAAACCCCTTTTTGACTCCGAAAGAGCGGAAAATTTTACTTTCGAATACGTATTGGCATACACTGTTTGGGTGATCTTTACAGGCCAAACTAATGTCAAACTAAAGTCAAATGTGTGCAGTTACGTGAAACCATAAAAATCATGCAGGATTAATTGAAGAAAAATTCTCTAGGTTATTCTCGTACTAATTTTTGACGAGGAGTTCAATGGTACCTTTCTATGTGACCTTGATCCTCACTTTTAAGATCATCGCTAAGTCAAAAGTTTTTCAACTCGCAAAACTCCTTGTTGACGCTGACAATCAAAGTAACCTCTAGAAGTCAAATGAAAGTCATTACGGACACACCACGGGAAGATCAGCAAGAGGGTCATACTTGATGTATTAAAAGAATTATTGGAAACAATGTTTTAGCAGTTTCAATTGAAAAATCAACCCGAGTGCCAGCTTAACTAAACCGTCAAAAATAAAAGATACAAATGTGTACTAGATGAAAACTAGTGTTAGTGTTCACTTTAATTAAAAAAAAGCACGATTAATGGAAGAGAAAGCATATCTCTTGTTATGATGAGAGGCTAGGGTAGGTTACCCAAACTTCCAGGAGCGTAAGAAATGTTTTTAACGAAATCTTTATGTATGGTGTAGTTGGAACTGCAACATCAACCATTGTACGCACTATTAGATGGTTTGATTCAACAGGTACTGTGAGTGATTTACCATGAACATAAAGGTAAGGTCAGGTGTTAATGAAGAAACTAATTTGAATGTAGCTTTTCCCCGAATATCCGTATACATTCATTCGTAGGGTTAGTCAAGAGCATGGCGTCAGTAATTCTTCCGTTCATACTATTCATCGGGCAGCTAAATTTCATCATTTTAAAGTAAAACTTCTGCATAAGTTGGATCTTTAAATATACACAATTGTCGATATGCAAATCCTCATTGGGTACGAGTTAAAAAATCTTAGCAACCTCAAAATTTGAATGTATGTTTTAAGACAAGTGTTGTCGTCACTATATCGCGAGTATGCCTGCACGAAGTGTAATTTTTTTCAATTTTTATTTAGTATAGGCAGTGGGTATTTCAGCAGATGTATGAGTCGTCCTGGAGATCATCCTGATCATCTGGACATCATCAACAGAAAGTGTAATATAATAACTGAAAAATATATCTAATGTAACTGTCGATACATGTTTAAGTATATCGAAATTTCTTGATATGCATCGTAATAAACCGAATTATAAAGAAATATATCGAAAAACAGTCAAAATATATCAACATGTGTCTAAATTCATAGTCTTATGTACAAATATATCCATGTTGACTGATATACCTAAAATCATATCGATATTTATCTAACATAAATAATACAATAATATAAATTTGTTCTATTCGTCCACGCAGTTGGTTCAAAAAGAGGCGTTTTTACCGATTTTTAGTGAACTAACCATTTAATTTATTTAATTGGCGACGTTTCGATGGAAGTCCTCCATCCTCATATACCTTTATTGAAACAATCAATTGTTACACCAGCATTTTACAATTTGGCATGTATATATATCTAAATATAATTACTCACTATTTGGTCAAATTAATGCACATATGTGGCATTTTTCATAATTTCCATGATATCTCTAATGTGTCGCTCTAAAATCAAAAGCACAAGCAAGTAGCAAAACGTCAGTGTAAAAATTTTTTGCACAAAGATTGAGGTTATGTAACTTATTTTTACCTTTCTTCTTTGAATCGTACTTATATAACATCTTAGAATTTATTTAATAAATAAATAAATAAATAAATAATTTAATAAAACACACGACACCAATTAAGCAAAAAGCAGTCAATATCAATAAGATTTATCATTGATGACTTAGACGTGTAGCAAAAATTTAAATATTAATATATCTTATACGAAATGCAATATCATTAAATAACATCAAACTTATGTCAGTAATATTAAAAAAACTTTTTATAAATAAAACTAAAAAAATAATTAATGAACCCGTAACCATATAAATATTATTATTTGTACTTTAATATTGTTATAATTTTAAGTTATATTAGCAATGATTCATTCATTATTGTCAATTACTGTTAAAAAAATATAAAAAATTTTTCCTTAAAAATTAATAATAATTCTTATAATTAAATTAATTATAATACTTATAATTAAATTTGAACTAATTGATCTACCATCCGTAGATAACCAGCATTGTTTTTGAATTACGTTTAAGAAAGAAGGGAAATCATTACAAGTTGGACCGCAATTTGAGTTGATTAACAATGTTATTGTAAAATTGGCTAAGATTTCTTGTGTCATCTGTTATGTTAATAACTTTCTTCTCTAATTTAATATGGGTCATCTCTGATATCAGTCTTTTTCCCCAAATTTTTTGTCTATCTAACACGTCTACATCGTTAAAATTAAATGTATGGTCATATTTTATTATATGGTCATTTATAACATATTGCACACCCGACTTTTTACTATTAGAGTCGTGCTCTTTTATTCTACAATTTAATTGCCTTTTTGTCTCTCCTATATATGCTGCGTCACAATCATTACACTTATTCAGTATACTACATTTGTTTCACACAGTTTGTCTAATTTTTCCTTGCCTCTAACAATATGAGTACTTAATCCATTACAAATTTTGGGAACAGCCCTAATATTCTGTTTCATAAAACCAGACACATTATTGTAAAAATTTGGGACATAAGGAACGCTTAAAGTTGCAAAGTATCTATTTTGTTTATTTTGTTGAATATTATTGCTATTAGTTCTATATTTTATTTTTTCCATTCTTTTTCTTATATTACGATTAATAAATTTAATTGGATACTCATTATTAACTAAAAACTCGTTAACTATTTTTAGGTTGGTGTAATGAAACTTCTGGTTTGACAGTAAGATTGCCTTATCTACCAACGTATATATCATAGCTCGTTTTTGTTCAATAGGGTGACTGGATAAAAAAAGTAAAAATCTATTTGAAAATGTTTCTTTCCTGTACCAGTTCGTGATTATTTTTTTACTATGATTATTTCTCATTAAAGATAACTCTAAAAAGTTTATAGCACCATTTTTTTCCTTTTCATGAGTAAATTGTAGTCGTGCGTTATAATAGATTATTTAAGGGGATGTCGTACCCAACAAAATATTGTTGTGCAGGTCCGCGCTTTCTGTTTTATCGATACCCTATATAAAATTAACTTAACAGAAATCATCTGTGGCACCCTCTGTATTATATACTAATACATATTTAGTTGCATGACCACAGATGGCGCTAACAAGCGTTAACGTAATATAAGATATAGAACACAACGCTAGTAAAAGTAATTACAAAATTAATTGTAAAAAAATATAAAATTACTGTAAAAGTAAATGAATAGTATACTGCAAAACTTATAAACGTATCTAATTGGTTTATCCGATTGGAATGGACTAGAGAAATGGCAAATTATATTTGCAAATTATTCTTATATTATACATGTGTAATATTAATTCTAAAAAGTAAAGTAATAGCATGTATGTACTAACTCTGCACTTTGCGTACACTTTATTTGTACTGTATTACTATATTTGTACTTTATGGTAACGTGTACTGTACGTACACTTTATGAATTGTGTACTGTAAGTACACTTTATATGGTACCGTGCACTGTACGTATACTTTATATGGTACCGTGTACTGTACGTACACTTTATGATAACGTGTACTGTACGTACACTTTATGGTAACGTGTACTGCACGTACACCTTATGGTAACCAAATATCAGCCGGTATTGTACTTTTCAATTTTCACTTTGATTTGTATTGCAATTTAATTGTAAATTATGATTTATAATTAATTATAACAAAAGTTACGCATATTCATCTACTAAAATTACAATTTTCTTATCAGTGTTACATACATTATAATTTTCAATGAACTTAAAAAATGATCTATTATTGTATATAGTTAAATTTTAATCCAGCTTTATTTTCATCACCGCCGTTTAACTCATATACTTTGTAGACTTTTAGTACCCTTCATTCCTGATAAAAAAAATATGTACTATTACTTTAACTTAATAAGATTTTCATAACAATAAACTTTCTGAATGGTACTAGCGTCTGCTTTTTAAAATTAAGTTTAAATAGTTAAAGTTTTCTACAACGTATAATATTAATAAGTAAGTATTTCTGAATAATCTCCATAATTGTATCAACTAATTGGTATGTTTAAATGAATTTTTTAATCACTACTAAATTAAGCAATGAGCAAAACAGATATTGGTAAACAACAAGTGACCCTACTTCTATGGAGACCGTTGATGGAAGGACATATGTAATTTTATCTTTATATACAGTTTTGATTGTTTCATGAAGTTTATTTATCCTAACTTTTATGCTCTATAATTAATGCATATGTAGATTATAAAATGGATATTTACTATGGTACTGTTGAACCACTGATAATATATAATACATGGTTAATACATTACATAATGGAATTGGAACTTGAAATCGTACTTCGTTTGTCGCGTGTAGGAGGTGCGTGTAATCGTCGAGTCGAACTGTGCACGCACCTTCTAGAGAAAACCGTCGTCTACTAGTTCCTAATAAGCTCAATCCAGATATGGCTATCAATACAAAACAGTTTTCTATATACATTTTGTAACAATCACGCAGGGTATAAGGCATGGCGACAAAGGCGAAATAATCGATTGATAAAAATAGTAATAATTTCTTATAATAATAGATAAAGGGTTTTGGGCGCCAGCCACGTGTAATTTTGACGAATTTATAAAACGAATGCTCGGCTGCGTACGAGCTGCGGCTGTTTGCTACGCGAGTGGAATAGGGCGAGAAGGGGGCAGAATTGGGAAGCATACTTACAAAAGAAGGAATAAATGCACTGCACTTATAACGAAGGCGTGCATCCACCTTGGCAGTATAGAGGAGCATATCCTGGGTTGACGCTTGAAATGTTGCTTTCCTGACACACACACACACACACACACACACACACACACACACACACACACACACACACACACACACACACACACACACACACACACACACACACAAGGTAGTCCGCCACGGGAAAATGAAGGACAATAGCAGTCGTATTGCCAACGCAACGTCAACGATGCCGCGACGGCGTACTGAAGAGCTCTCTCGAGCTTTGACAGGCTCGTTCACTGCTTCGCTAAACGGGCCCGACGTGCGCGCGCAACTTACGTCGAACGGTCCGTCGATCGCCGTCGTCCCGCGCGAATTGTACGGTGAGTCTTCGCGGTCGTGGAGATATAGCCTCATTTATTGTACATAGTTTTAAAATTATTTTATAACAATGTTTTTGTAGCTGAACACTAAACTGAAAATTATTTTTAGTAATAATTTTTAGTAATATATACACAAAAACTACTTTTGCTCGGATGGCTGCATTTTAGCTCTCGATGGATATCTACGAGGCGAGACAATCTGAACGACGCGCGGAGAGTGTCTCGCCTCGTGGATATCCACCGATATGTTACAAGCAAACACATAATATATTGTAACAAATTTATATTTTTTATGTAGTAGTGTTTGTGTAGGTAAACCGAATATAATTTTTAGTAATATATACACAAAAAATACTTTTGCTCGGATAGCTGCATTTTAGCTCTCGATGGATATCTATGAAGCGAGACAATCTGAACGACGTGCCAAAATTGTCTCGCCTCGTAGATATCCACCGATATGTTACAAGTAAACACATAATATGTTGTAACAAATTTTATATTTTTTTTATAGCAGTGTTTGTGTGGGTACACCGAAAATTATTTTTAGTAATATATATACAAAAAATACTTTTGCTCGGATGGCTGCTTTTTAGTTCTCGATGGATATCTACGAGGCGAGACAATCTGAATGACGCGCCGACAGTTTCTCGCCTCGTAGATATCCACCGTTATGTTATAAGGATATACATAATTTATTGTAACAAATTATATATTTTTTTTACAGCAGCGTTCGTGTCGGTAAACCGAAAATTATTGCTAGTTTAATATATATACAAAAAATACTTTTGCTCGGATGATTGCATTTTAGCTCTCGATGGATATCTACGAGGCTGGACAATCTGAACGACGCGCCGAGAGTGTCTCGCTTCGTAGATATCCACCGATATGTTACAAGCAAATACATAATATATTGTAACAAATTTTATATTTGTGTAAATTATATAATATCGGTCCCTACGAACTAAATGCTTTATTTTAGATTAAAGCAGGCCTATTGTACTCTTTGTCCACTATGGTTGGTGGAATTTCCAAGAGTACGGCCTTTAAAAATAATTAAAGGCGTTTCGTCCTCGATCTCCAGCTTGGACTCCTCAGTAAGGAGCTGGAGATCTTACCTTAGACGCCTGTCGCAAGATAAACCGCGACGCCAGCTCGATGTTCTGCGGCTATATATATAGAAAAGAGACGACGATCGCTCCAACGAGTGTAGAGAGATAGTCGTCTCCATCTGGTGGTGGGAAAAACCACCAGCCAGAGTGCGACGTATTAGACGGAGTCGCAAGTTATTTGAAATAAAATGAATTTATCGATCGGTGATATTTATATGTGTAAATTATATAATATTGGTCCCTCAGAACTAAATGCTTTATTTTAGATTAAAGCAGGCCTATCGTACTCTTTGACCACTATGGTTGGTGGAATTTCCCAGAGTACGGCCTTTTAAAATAATTAAAGACGTTTCGTCCTCGATCTCTAGCTTGGACTCCTCAGTAAGGAGCTGGAGTGCTTACCTTAGACGCCTGTCGCAAGATGAACCGCGACGCCAGCTCGATGTTCTGCGGCTATATATATAGAATAATTTAATTATTTTAATTATTTTAAAAGGCCGTACTCTGGGAAATTCCACCAACCATAGTGGACAAAGAGTACGATAGGCCTGCTTTAATCTAAAATAAAGCATTCAGTTCGGAGGGACCGATATTATATAATTTACACATATAAATATTACCGATCGATAAATTCATTTTATTTCAAATAACTTGCGACTCCGT
Organism: Theocolax elegans; assembly: GCA_026168455.1. Taxonomy (NCBI): domain Eukaryota; kingdom Metazoa; phylum Arthropoda; class Insecta; order Hymenoptera; family Cerocephalidae; genus Theocolax; species Theocolax elegans. The sequence goes on from CM047425.1 coordinate 70,378,735, forward strand.
CTAATACGTTGCACTCTGGCTGGTGGTTTTTCCCACCACCAGATGGAGACGACTATCCCTCTACACTCGTTGGAGCGATCGTCGTCTCTTTTCTATATATATAGCTGCAGAACATCGAGCTGGCGTCGCGGTTTATCTTGCGACAGGCGTCTAAGGTAAGATCTCCAGCTCCTTACTGAGGAGTCCAAGCTGGAGATCGAGGACGAAACGCCTTTAATTATTTTAAAAGGCCGTACTCTTGGAAATTCCACCAACCATAGTGGACAAAGAGTATGATTGGCCTGCTTTAATCTAAAATAAAGCATTTAGTTCTGAGGGACAAATATTATATAATTTACACATATAAATATTACCGATCAAAAAATTCATTTTATTTCAAATTTTATGTTTATTACTAGCAATATTTGTGTATGTAAACCGAAAAATATTTTTAGTAATATATGCACAAAAAATACTTTTTCTTTGGATGGCTGCATTTTCGTTCTCGATGGATATCTACGAGGAGAGATAATCTGAACGACGCGCCGAGAGTGTCTCGCCTCGTAGATATCCACCGATATGTTATAAGGATACACAGAATATATTGTAACAAATTTTATATTTCTCATGTAGCAGCGGTTGTGTAGGTAAACCGCAAATTATTTTTAGTAATATATACACAAAAAATACTTTTGCTCGGATGGCTGCTTTTTAGTTCTCGATGGATATCTACGAGGCGAGACAATCTGAACGACGCGCTGAGAGTGTCTCGTCTCGTAGATATCCACCGATATGTTATAAGGATACACATAATATATTGTAACAAATTTTATATTTTTTTTGTAGCAGTGTTTGTGTAGGTAAACTGAAAATTATTTTTTGTAATATATACACAAAAATACTTTTTTCAGAACGCTGCGGCGTTTAATTATTGTCGTGTAGAACCTGCGAGGCAAGTCACGCTCGGCGCGTCGCTAAGATTGTCTCGCCTCGCAGGTATCCGTCGAATAGCTATTTAATTATTACTATTTTCTGAACAATGTTATGGAGTGGAATCGTTTTTTATTTGCATTCAATCATTTTGTCCTTATTGATATTAAGTTTGAAATTTGCATTTACTATATAGCCAACTTTACACTATCTGAATTGACATAAAAAACCAACAAACTACGGTATTTCAAATAAAAGTGATAAAAGTGGCAGCACATTCTTTTTTAGAACTGACGCATAACGGAGAAACGTTTATTTCCATCCCTAATATATGATATAAGCTTCCTACCGTCTTCGTATTCATCGTATTTTTCTTTTAACTTTTTGTCGTGCACTTTTGTCTGCTTTTTTAGTATTCCAACTTTTACCAATATCGTGAACTTATGTATCTGCACCGCATATCTTAGGACACAGTCCAGTTTTTACAATATTAAATTAAATCGTTGTTGCCTGTTGTCAAAGATAGGTTTGTTTCGACTCGAATTTTTCAAATTTTAACGATATTTTATCATAAATTCAACTTTTGTACTTGTTGTACACTTAAAATGTATATTAAAAATATGCCTCTAACCTGTTTTCTAGCTGCCATTATGTTAAATAATTGGAATTGAACAATTAGTGCACCCAACATTCAGTGTCAGTACAGTACAATGTATTTGAAAGTACGATGTGCGTGCGGCAAACGGCCCGATCGTGCACGGACCTCCTATAGAATCCGTCGCCTATTCCACCACGAATGAAATAAGACATAGCTGGAAACGCTTAGCATCGCCACCTACTGGTGGATTTTCAAACTACGTAGCTAAACCTTTTCTTATCTTCGGTCTGCTGAACATTTTTAGAAGGAATGAATATCTTTTTTATTTTTCATTTAATTTTTCAATCGATTATGTATTCCTCTAATTTTTACTGAAAAATGATTCTAAGATAATGTAAAATGTTGCCTCTACTTTGTTTCTTGATGCTTGTAATTGCAATCTATATTTATTTCCATCACAAATATCTAGTACCAGCTTCCCAACGTCTTTTTATCAATTGTATTTTTCAATTTATTTCTTCGTCGTGCACTTTAGACTGTTCTTTTTAGTGTTCCAACATTTATCAATATCGTGAAATTGTGCGTCTGCGCTGTATTTGTTAGAAATCTATCCAGTTTTTACAAAATTCAATTAAATCGTTGTTGCCTGTTAACTAAGAGAGGTTATGTTTGAGATCGTATTTTTCAAATTATAAGCACATTTTAGCACAATTCAAACTTTTGTACTTATAATTTATTTAATATATGCATTACAATTATGCCTCCACTACGTTTATAGGTTGTCATTGTATTAAATAATAGTAATAGGAGAAATAGTGCGTGTAATATACAGGTGTCGGCATAGTAGGATTTAATTCAGGTACGACATCCCCTTAAGCACTCCTGTTCTAAATCTGTCATTACCAAATCTGCAAAAGTTGGGCTTATCGGACTGCCCATGGGAGAACCAAAAATTTGTCTATAATATTTTTTATCCCAAGAACAATACGTATTACGTAGCAAAAATGTTACACCTTCTAGTAGATCATTTAACGAGATATTGTAAAATTTTCTTATAAAGTGATACCGTTTTTCAATACTCTGAATCACTAAATTTTCGGGTACGTTGGTAAATAAGGACACTACATGTAAAGAAATCAAAACATAATTATCTAATGTTATTTATTAAATCTACACTATTTTTAACATAAGATTTAGGTCTCTTTATGCAGTTTAAAATCATTTTCTCTATTATTTTAGATAGCCTGTATGTGGGACTGCTAATACAGGAAACAATAGGCCTAAGTGGAAATTCTTTTTTATGTACTTTCGGTAATCCATAAATTCTCGGCAGTACTGTATCCGTTTGGGTTAATTCATTATTATGGCATTTTTTACCCAAAAGTTCTAGTTTATTCCACTTTTGCACAATCTTATGTGTATCTTTTTGTAATTTTATTACTATAAAAAAAAATTAGACAAACTTTGTGAAACAAATGTAGTATTTTACTCATGAAAAGGAAAAAAATGGTGCCATAAACTTTTTAGAGTTATCTTTAATGAGAAATAATCATAGTAAAAAAATAATCACGAACTGGTACAGGAAAGAAACATTTTCAAATAGATTTTTACTTTTTTTATCCAGTCACCCTATTGAACAAAAACGAGCTATGATATATACGTTGGTAGATAAGGCAATCTTACTGTCAAACCAGAAGTTTCATTACACCAACCTAAAAATAGTTAACGAGTTTTTAGTTAATAATGAGTATCCAATTAAATTTATTAATCGTAATATAAATAAAGTATAATACAAATTTTTACAATAATGTGTCTGGTTTTTATGAAACAGAAGGGTATTGTGGTTGTTCCCAAAATTTGTAATGGATTAAGTACTCATATTGTTAGAGGTAAGGAAAAATTAGACAAACTGTGTGAAACAAATGTAGTATACTGAATTAAGTGTAATGATTGTGACGCAGCATATATAGGAGAGACAAAAAGGCAATTAAATTGTAGAATAAAAGAGCACGACTCTAATAGTAAAAAGTCGGGTGTGCAATATGTTATAAATGACCATATAATAAAATATGACCATACATTTAATTTTAACGATGTAGACGTGTTAGATAGACAAAAAATTTGGGGAAAAAGACTGATATCAGAGATGACCCATATTAAATTAGAGAAGAATGCTATTAACGTAACAGATGACACAAGAAATCTTAGCCAATTTTACAATAACATTGTTAATCAACTCAAATTGCGGTCCAACTTGTAATGATTTCCCTTCTTTCTTAAACGTAATTCAAAAACAATGCTGGTTATCTACGGATGGTAGATCAATTAGTTCAAATTTAATTATAAGTATTATAATCGGCGCTGTAATCGATTACTGATTAATATGCGCATAAATTTGAAATCGGGAAAAATCAAAATTTAATTTTTAATTTGTGATTGGTGAATATAATTGAACAAAGTGCAATAAATATAGACTGAATTATTATTAATTTTTAAGGAAAAATTTTTTTTATTTTTTTAACAGTAATTGACAATAATGAATAAGTCAATGCTAATATAACTTAAAATTATAACAATATTAAAGTACAAATAATAATATTAGTAACATTAGTAATAACAACCAGTCTACATTTATCCCCCATGTAATGATAGAGAATTCCAAAAATATTTTATAGTGGTTTTGGGTACAGGTGAATAACAATATGACAACCACTCTTTTTTATCCTCCATTTTGAAAATGAAAGGAGTAGGGGGGAAAGAAAAAATCGAACAACATTTTATAGAAGTTTTTGGTACAGGAGAATAACAACATGACAACCATTCATTTAATCCCGATTTTTAAGATGAAAATATAAAAATTCTATAAAAACTTTAATGGTGATTTTTGATTACGGTTAACCTTTAAAGGGCCACAAAGCCAATATAATGGCTCCAAAACATAATGTTAGAATATCTCTTTATCCCTAAGTAAATTGATGCGCTAAGTTCGTATCTGAAGTTGGTTTGACCTTATCATGTCAGAGTCAAGGTCAATGAAGGTCATTTGATGGTCAAACCTAGCAATATGGTTTGAATCATTGCAAAAGATATATCTTTATATTTTTGGAGTCACTGAATTCGGGTTTACGTCATTTTGACCTCAAATAAAAAGAGAGATGAAGATTTCTCCAATGTCAGGTTGAAAATATACCCAGGGAAATATTTAAAATTGGTTTTTATGTTTTTGAGAACGCTTGACACTGAATTTTCTTATTCAACCAATTGCATTTCTGTCAATATCATTATTCAGATAAATTTGTCAATCTTTTCTCCTGAAAGTAGTTTGCCAGTAAAATTACAGAAATATTTTTTGCTAGAAACGTATATATCATCATAATCTAGATTGTACAATTATAACTAGAAATTTATTCTACAAGAAAAGATAGTGAATAGGGAATAATGCTTCTATCTATTCAAACAGTTTTCAAACAGTATCATAATAATAAACAACGTAGTGACGTAGTTCAAACGTTTCATCAATAGAAAGACACCAGGTACAAAATCATAGAGGATACACTTGACAAAAGCGTTATCATGCTGTGACATAAGTCACTTATAGAACACTTGCATACAGGCAATCACCGACGCGGAAGTGAGGCTAATTCCACTCTCGACCGCTACGTGGCGGAACACCGTCGTTGAGCGACCTGACACAAGAATAGTTGTCTCAACGGTATAAGTTCAGGGAAAAGACGAGACTCGGCGATTCGCTTGCGACAAGCTTTTGCTAACCGTTACTCTATCGTCACTCTACCGTTACAATACTTTTCATTCCATCGTTTGAGTTGAATATCTTCTCTCGTTTTTCACTTTGATACTTATCTTTAGTATCTTGTCTACGGAATACCTTTTGATTTTGAGTTGGTCTTTCCATACATACAAAATTGTGGTATTCAGCGTAACAACTTAAAGAGTTCTTCATCAGTCTACAACAGATATTTCCTTCCGTGAGTCAAAATAATGAGTGCTTGGAATAGTGGTGCATTTTGTACTAATACATCTTCATGGAAAGATGTAAAAGAAGAAGAATTGCGAATCTTTCTTGCTCTAACTATCAACATGGGCCATGTTCGCAATTGTAATGTCAAAGATTATTGCAGTATGGATCCTCCATGATCCACTCCAATATTCAGAAAATACATGACCCGTAATAGATATCTCCAAATTTAACGTTGTAATGTAGTGTTTCCTACATGAATATAAGAAATCCCGTACACTATGTACAACAGATAATAATACACATCGATTGTGACAAGCTGGATCAGGTATGAAGGGGTCTACCAGGAGATTAGGACGGTGGGCATATAGCACGTTGTTGGAAATTCTGAGGTCAGGGTATTTATTGGCAAATTTTGCAATGGCTCGCATTTTCTCTTAGTACTATGGGTTATTGGTATTTAGTGTTAATGCTGCTGCTAAGGCTTCTGCCTCTTTAAAGGCTCTTGATAATGCGTCTGGGACATTATGCATTGCTCCTTTGCAATGTACAAACTTTATGTTGTAATTTTGCAAGATCGTATTCCAACGAGCTAACCTGCCAGCTGGATCTTTAAGTCGGTTTAACCAAAGGAGACTGTGATGGTCCGTGATTACCGTGAACTTTTTACCTAGCAGGTATTCTTTCAGCCTTTCTACGGACCAGAGAACTGCTAAGCATTCTTTCTTTGTGATCGTGTAATTACGCTCTGCCGTGCTTAAAGTTCTGCTTACGTAATAAATAGGATGTTCTTTGCCGTTGATCTCTTGCGTTAATACTCCTGCTATTGCGTAATCGTTTGCGTCCGTTTGAAGGGTAAAGGGAATAGAAAAATCGGGGCGGGCTAAAACTGGGGCTTCTGTTAGGGCTAGTTTGATTTTCTCAAATGCATCTTGTTGCTTTTGATGCCATTGCCGTCTGACACCTTTCTTGCTTAGATAACTTAATGGCGTTCTATACTTTGCTAAGTCTTTAATAAATCTAGAGTACTATCCCACTAAGCCGTTGAAACGTCTTATTGTTAGTTGTTTCAAATTTTGCGGTGTAGGATACTCTAAGATTGGCTTAATTGTATCTTGGTTAGTTTGCAAGCCTAATTCGTTTGTTTTATATCCAAAATAAGTGACTTCTGAACACCAAAATTCAGATTTTTCTCGGTTTAATTGCAGATTGGCTTTCTTTAGGGCTACTAGGACTATTCTGAGCTATTTTATGTGTTCCTCGAATGTTTTTGTCGTGATGATAATATCATCCAGGTAGACAAACACATGTGGTTCCTATTCCGGTTTAATTAATTTGTCCATCAATTGCTGGAATATGGCAGGTGCGTTCGTTAGGCCGTATGGTACTCTTTTAAATTGGAAAAGTCCTTTCTCTGGGAGTGCAAATGCTGTGATTTCACGACTTTCTGGGGCTAGTGGAACTTGGTGGTAGGCTTATGATAAATCTAGCTTACTGATAAATCTGTTTTCTCGCAATTGGTCCAGAATATCATCCATGTTGCGCATTGGATAGGCTATTTTCTTTGTTACTTCATTTACTAATCTGTAATCAATGCAAAAGCAGTATTTGCCATTCGCTTTTGGTACGATTACCGGATAGCTGCACCATGGGCTTTGCGAAGGTTCTATAATGTCTTCTTTTAACATTCGATCTATCTCTTCGTAGCCTGCTTGAAGCATTTTTGGTGAATATTTGCGGCGTGGCTGTCTTATTGGCTCTGCTCCTTGCGCATCTAGCTTGAAGCTCGTTAGATTAATTACTCCTAGGGTTTGGGGTGTTCGGGGAATTAATTCATCTAATAGTCGGTGCATTCTATCTATTTGCTTCTGGTTGGCTGGCTTTAATCCTCCTATACTTGCTACTGCTGGAATACAACTGGGATCGTTGCCTTCGGGGTAAAATTTGTGTATTACGCCTTTATTCGTCCACCAGGTGTCATCTTCGTAGTTTGAAGTCAATTCCAAGTATACAGTCGTAGTATAATCCATCTGCGACTTCAAATGGCATAACTATTTCGTCTCCATCAATTTTAATTGTGATGTTGACTGTGCCCTGGATAGGAATAATTGTGCCGTCTGCTACCTTAGCTGCAGGCCATTGCAATGCTTTTAATTTGCTTTGCACTAGAGCTCCTATATTGCCTCCTAGAAAGGATTTTGTTGCTCCATCGTCTGAGAGTGCAATTACTTTATGGCCGTTTATTTCTAGATTATAATAATGCATGGCGTCAATATTGTTGGATAACAAATATGTTGGATAAGCGATTGATTACTTGCTATTTGGGATGACTCCGACCCTTTAGGGAGCTGGGTTGAGGAAATACGGGTCTTTATCTCCTCTGATTAAAGTTTCCCTCTGCTTGATTTGAGTTGCATCTCTGGCAATTTTTAACGTACACACCGGGTGTACCGCAACCTCGACAGCATTGATTCGGACATTCTGCTGCCCAATGACCCAATTTATTGCAACTGTAACATGGCTCGCTCTGTTTGCGCTGATGATTGAAGATAATCGGCGCTTTCGAGTTCGAGTATGTATTTTGGCTACTTGCTTGCTGATTTTGATTGTTTCGTTGCTGGTTTTGGCTGCTGGGATTTTGATGGTATTGGCTGCTTGGATTTGTTGGTATTGGCTGCTGGGATTTTGTTGGTATTGTCTATGCCAATTGCTTCTGTTGAAATTGTAATTTTGTTGTGCTTGTGTCCGCTGCTGATTAACATTTTTGTTCTTCACTTCATCGACATACTGCTTTTGCTGATTGTTATTCGCCTTTGAACTGTTTCGCTTTGGGAATGCCTGCTGGATTTGTTTAGGTGAATTAAAATTTGTTGCTGGAGTTGCTGACTCAGGGTTTTGTAAGGCTTCTGGGTCTTTGAGTTTCGGCTCATTTGCTACTGCTGCTACTTTGCGCGACTTAGGCTGCGTGGGGTCTACATAAGCAAATCTTTGTATTCCTGAAATTGTAATTGGTGGAGGTGGGTTATAAGCTTCATTCAGATGGCGTCTGGATTTCTCTTTCTTACCTAATCTTTGTAATTCAGTGAAATCATTGAAGTGATGCCTTTCTATTCTCGCTATATAACTTGGGTGCAGGTTTCTGTATACTTGATCAAGTTGTTCTTGCAGTGAAATTGGTGGCTTAAAATGATCGAACATTCCTCTCAATTTCTGCAAGAATGTTGCTATATCTTCGTTAGCTCCTTGAGTTCTTAAGGGGAGTCCGTACTGATTACAGATTTCTGCAATTGATTTTTCAAATACAGTTTTTAATTTTTATTTTTTCTAAATTTTTTCAGCACACGCACAATTGTTACATATTGTAGAATGTGCCTTAACTCAAAAAATTGAACAAATATGGAAATTAACCTATTAAGACCCAAAATGACATTTTTTAATCACGGATTTCAACGGCTGTACTATCTGATAAAAAAAGCTGTATAAAATTTGAAAGATAGTGTTTCTGACGCAAAATTAACTGATCTTTCAGAATATGATATTCATTTTTTCAAAAAATGCACCTTTAACGAGCTATTTAGGTTTTTTTGCAAAAATAATCCGAATTTTCGAACCTCTTTTTTTTTATTGAACGTTTTCGTATTCAAGTCTCATAAGGATTCTTGTTATAACTATGAAAAACACGTCAAATATTCCTAAACTTGAATTAAAATCATTGACAATTGTCAAATTTAATGTGGAAATACACAAAATGGCGGCCTAAAGATAGAAAAAAGTCAAAATCTTGAGGAATTTTTTACTCAAAAACGATGGACTTTAGGAAAAAATTTAATAAAATAAAAAGTTCTTAGAATTCATCAAAGAATACGCTGGAATTTTTTCAGAAATTTTCGACAACTTTTTGGATTTTTCAAAATTGCAAATTTTTTTGAAAATTTAATAAAGTCGTCAAAAAATTCTGAAAAAATTCCAGCGTATTCTTTGATGAATTCTAAGAACTTTTTATCCTATAAAATTTTTTTCTAAAGTCCATCGTTTTCTAATAAACGTTCACTGAAGTCTATTTTTGTCTATTAACCTATTGAAAATGTTTGCGCAATTAATAGCGCAACTTTTGACGCAACTTTTTGCGCTACTTTTCACGTGTTTTTATCGAGACAAAAGTTGCGCCATAAATTGCGCTACTATATTGAAAATTTGAAAATATATATATATATATATATATATATATATATATAATTTTATAATAGAAAATGCCTTAAGATCTTTTTTATGTGATTTTCAATTGCAATTTTCAACATGAATCCAACTTTAAAAAATTTCTAATATTTTGATGAATGCAATCAAATAAAAAAAATGCATATTAATAAAGTTATATTTATTTATTTATTTAACTAAAAGCTCCAAATTTTGAAAAACATGATTTTTTGTTTTAAACTCTTACCTCGAGATTTTTCCAAATTCAAGATGGCAGCATCGAAGATAGTAATATATATAGGAGAAAATTTTTTGATATTTCGATATTATTCCATAAACAATGTTTTATGATGAATGTTTATCAACATTGGACATACGGCGTAGTTTTTACCATTTCAAGATGGCGGACCCAATATAGCGGCAAGAAATTTGGCAAATTCTTCGATTTTTATGAAAATCGATTTACAGGGATTTCTTGGATCGCTGATTACGAAATCGTTATCAGCTTTTATAAATTCAAGAGGGCGGACCCAATATAGCGGCAAAAAATTTTGCAAATTGTTGAATTTCTATAAAATTTGATTTACAGGGGTTTCTTGGGACGCTGATTACAAATACGTTATCACTTTCAATAAATTCAAGATAGCGGACCCAATATAGCGGCAAGAAATTTTGCAATTTGTTGGATTTCTATGAAATTTGATTTACAGGGGTTTTCTGGGTCGCTGGTTACAAATTCGTTGTTAGTTTTTATTTACATATTCAAGATAGCATAGAAACCAATATGGTGACCACAAGTTCTATTTATGTTAAATTTAGTTTAAAAGGTTTTTTGGGCCACGGATTACGGATTCGTAATGATGACTTATGTGCAGCATGCTTTTCCTCATGAAATAAATAGTCGTAAATATTCCTCAACGAAAATATTAAAAGTAAACAAAACAAAGAAATTAGAAAAAAAACTTACTGAATTACGTGTCTTTTCATGCGATGTGAGCTGGGAAACGTGACTCCTTGGCTAAACGACGTAAAATCAGCGACCTATAAACTTAATTTAAAGAAAACTATAAGACAAAAACACAACTGGATTTTGTTATACACTTTTAAAATTTTTGTGTTCTTTTGTTCAGAAGCAAATAATGTAAAGTAAGAAAACAGAATAGATATATTATTACTTTTTATATTTAAATATAATGTTATGATGATATTTAAGGAAATAGGCATATTTTTATATAAAATACGTTTTATTAAAGCCGTATATGAAATATTATAATTAAATACAAATGTTTTCGATGGAAGCCAGCCATTAAATTATAATCATAGATCTTAATTAAAAATACATCAGTTTACAATTTTAATAAATAGTAAATTCAATGTAGATAATTTAATAGTGCAATTTATTAGGTACTGGTATAATGAATTTTTGTTCATCGATATCTCCATATTCCATATTCTCCATATCTGTTCTGTTTTAATACAAATTTCGTTGCTGATGAATTCTGCAACGTCTCGAATTATACATGAGTAATGATTCAAAGTTGTTTTTATAACCTGACAAATAATTATTTCTTTATCATTAACATCCACAACGAAGTCTATTAACGAATAATAATAACTAACGAATTATTATAACGAATTCGTAATCAGCGATCCAAGAAATCCCTGTAAATCGAATTTCATAAAAATCGAAGAATTTGCCAAATTTCTTGCCGCTATATTGGGTCCGCCATCTTGAGATGTTAAAAACTACGCCGTATGTCCAATGTTGATAAACATTCATCATAAAACATTGTTTATGGTATAATATCGAAATATCAAAAAATTTTCTCCTATATATATTACCATCTTGGATGCTGCCATCTTGAATTTGGAAAAACCTCGAGATAAGAGTTTAAAACAAAAAAATCTTGTCTTTCAAAATTTGGAGCTTTTAGTTAAATAAATAAATATGACTTTATTAATATGCATTTTTTTATTTGATTGCATTCATCAAAATATTAGAAATTTTTTAAAGTTGGATTCATGTTGAAAATTGCAATTGAAAATCACATAAAAAAGATCTTAAGGCATTTTCTATTATAAAATTATATATATTTTCAAATTTTCAATATAGTAGCGCAATTTACGGTGCAACTTTTGGCTCGATAAAGACACGTAAAAAGTAGCACAAAAAGTTGCGTCAAAAGTTGCGTCAAAAGTTGCGCTATTAATTGCGCATACATTTTCAGTAGGGTATTTTCGAATTTTGCGTTATGGTTCGTTATTGTATTACTGTTTATTTCTGATTTCATATGGGATGTAACAATATTTTTTACATTATTTTATTGAAAAATATTTCTTTACAGTATATATTTTTTATTATTTTTATCTGTTTTTTAATATTACTGATAAATTTCATGGTCGATAATACAGAACATTGAAAAAAATAGGTTTTTTGGAGATTAGAAAACAATGGACTTTAGAAAAAAATTTTATAGGATAAAAAGTTCTTAGAATTTTTTCAGAATTTTGTGACAAATTTATTAAATTTTCAAAAAATTTGCAATTTTGAAAAATTCAAAAAGTTGTCGAAAATTTCTGAAAAAATTCCAGCGTATTCTTTGATGAATTCTAAGAACTTTTTATTCTATAAAATTTTTTCCTAAAGTCCATCATTTTGAGTAAAAAATTCCTCAAGATTTTGACATTTTTTCTATCTTTAGGCCGCCGTTTTGTGTATTTCCACATGAAATTTGACAATTGTCAATGATTTAACTTCAAGTTTAGGATTATTTGACGTGGTTTTCATAGTTATTACAAGAATCCTTATGAGATTTCAATACGAAAACGTTCGATAAAAAAAAGAGGTTCGAAAATTCGCATTATTTTTGCAAAAACACCTAAATAGCTCGTCAAAGGTGTATTTTTTGAAAAAATGAATATCATATTCTGAAAGATCAGTTAATTTTACGTCGGAAACACTATCTTTCAAATTTTTTACAGCTTTTTTTATCATATAGTACAGCCGTTGAAAACCGTGATTAAAAAATGTCATTTTGGGACTTAATGGGTTAAATGATAAATTTGAAAAATCTATTAATGTCGGTAAGTGTGTATTTTAAATGAAGGTATTCCATCCCTTTAAGTCTGCAGTTCTACGTAGGCTTATTTGTGCATCTTCTACTCCGTATTGATGTTTGAAAGCTTCGACGAAATCGCTAAACGTTCTCCAATTGCATTTGTCTCTTTTGAACCAGTCGTATGAATCCTCATCTAATACTGCTGGCAAGGAAAGCATTATTTCTTCTGTCGAGAAGCCGTGCGACTCTTTACATTCTCTTAAGTTTTGTAAGAACGTTTCAGGATCGTTCTTCCTGTTGCCTTTAAACGATATGTGCCACCTGTTAAAAATTTCCACCATTCTCTTTTCTCTGATGAATGTGGCATCGTCCAATCTCGTCGCTTGAAATCTATTGGTACTGTTCAGGGTGGGTAAGATATTAAGGTCTGGCTGCTGCTGGTAGTCGTATTGCTGCTGGCTATTATAATTTCGTTGCTGGGGTTGGTGTAGAATAAGATTTGGGTTTGTTCTTGGGTTTGCTTGGGAAATAGGAGAATACGAAATTTCATAAGTTTCGATATTGGCTGGCTGTGCTCGTGGAATATTGTAGACATTTTGATTTCGCTACTGATGCTGATTGCTAGGGTAATCGTTCATTTGTAGTCCTCGGTATTGTACTTTCTGCTGGCTATTATATGGGTGTTCATCTTTCCACTGCACGATTTGCATGACTCTATTCCTATTAACCGTCCTCGTAGGATCCATGGAGGTTTGCTCGTACCTTCGAGCTGGCCTTGCATCTATATATTGCAGTGTTGAGGGTTTATAACTTGCTATTGTACTAATTGGACGAAAGGCGGATTGTTGAATGCAGTGCGATTGTCGTGGTTGGGAATTTAACATGGTATTGGTGGTGTAGGTTGTGGTAGGTGCAGTATATTGTATGAAGAAATTATTTACCAGGAATGGATTATTAGGTAGGGTGGGTGCTAAGGTTTGTATTGTGTAATGGGATGTGGAATTAATGGCTAATTGTACTGTAGTTGCGTCCGGTAGCGTACGAAAAATTTCTCTCGTTTGGTGCATCTAGTATGTTTTGACTTGTTGCTGGCACTGGCGTAGGTGTTAATGGGTATACCATTATCACGATTGGGCTTGTGGATTACTAGCGGTTTGTCACGTTGGTTCTTCCTGGTTATTTGAATGTAGTCTATTTCGCTGTTGATTGTCTGGTTGGTTTACATTTGGTCTGCTACTTCTATGTATTTCATTTTGCGTTGTTGATTGCTGTCCCTGTTGCGTCATTTCTTCCATTGAATTCGGGTCTTGATATGGGCCACGACTTTGTCCAGTTTCCAGTTCTCCGAATATCAGCTGTCTGCATACTTGTTGGCTTCGTAGCGAGTTTTGGGAAATAGCTTGTGAGGATTGGGGAAATAAGTTAGTGGCTTCTGATTGTGTGAGTGACAGGGACAAATCATCAGGTTTTATTTCTAATAAGTGTTGGGCTTCTGCTTGTGCTAAGTCTATCTCAGTTTCCTCGTGAAACCACATTTGGTCTGATTGAGGATCCCATTCGGCTGCAGTTTCCGAAATTACGCCTAATTTCGTAGCGGGCTACTCGTCGCGAATGATCGCAATGCTGCTATCCAAATTTAAAAATGCTGTACCTGCGTAGAAAACTACTCTCCCATCAGGTAAATTGTTAATGCATCGCCTAATTATTGGTGCGTCTTGAGCTGCACTTAGGGAAATCAATTTGCTACCTAATCTATAATTTATGGACATTTTGATGGGCTCAATAACAATGTTTTGTTTCAAAGTAGTAGCTCTTTATTAAGTTGCTTAGCTTGATACTCACGCAAAAGGAGAAAAAAAATTTAATTTTACTAAGTACTACGCAAACGGAACGCTATGCAGAAGAGAGGAGAGGGAAAAAAATTTTCACAGTAATTTGAAACCAAAAAAAATAATAATATAACCACTTTGCAAGCAGCAATTAATTAAACAACTAAAAATTGTGGTTTGAGTAGGCTCTTAATAAATGTAAAAAAATAAGGCTAGTTAATAATAGGCTATGTACACTTTAATGTGCGGGGAGAGGTTAAAGGAAGAAAAAAAAATTTTTAATATGTTAATAAAATGCTTTTACTAATGCAAAATTTATTGATAATATGCTAGTCTAAATGCAAGAAAAAAAAACTTCAAATTAATGTGTAAGAAGCAATTAGCTATTGGCAAGAATGCAAACGAATTTTATTAATTTATTAGTTTGGCTGAAGACGAGCAAAAAAAACTGTTAGTGGCGAAACCAAAGGAAGCAATAATAATATTATAATATCAGCTCCAATTAATGTGATATCCCAAAAACAACAAAATTAATAAATGCAAATAATATGCAATCAAAAATAGTGTGCGGTCATATTTATATGTAGCTATGTGTGAAGGAACGCCTGTGCACGTTATATATATATATATATTTTCTATATGTACATGCATTTTTTATATTCGCACTGTTAATAAATATTCTATTAAATAGTATTTCTACAAAAAGAAAATTAAAATAGCAGCACAAGAAAAACACAAGCAATTTGTTGCATGCAATGCGCAATGCGACTTGTAATGTATTATAATTAGCATTTAAACTTCTGATGTTAATATATAAAATATATTCTTTTCCAAATTTGAAGTTGCCATTCAATGGAGTTAAATCATGTAAATTTGTTTCCTTTTTTATAAGATTGTTTTGTAAATCTTCTGTTAAATTTAAAACTTGTGTCTTGTTGTTAACTTTGACGATGTTGCCAGAATGGGTTGACTTCTTTCCATTGTGCGAGACAAAAAGCTATCTACTTTTCCGATATATTTTGGTACTATTGGTGCAATTCTGTCATGTCAATATATTTTTTAATCTTTGTTTTTAAAATTTCACATTTAAGTGTATCTACTGGGGTATGTTTAATATCGTATTTTGTTTTATACTTCTCATTACTGAACATGCAATTATGACAACAATAATAATTGTCTGCATTACATTCTGTAGTTTTATGAGCACCTGCACATTTTAAACATATTGGATTATTAATGCATTTAGCAGTACTATGTCCAAAACATCCACATTTATAACAAGGTTTAACCGATATCAAGTCAAAGACTCTGCAGTTCTGATGACCAACGTAAATTTTGTTCTTACTGTCTCTGACGTCTTTATGGATTTCTGCTGACACTTCCAATATTGCCGTAGTTAACTTGCTTCGTAGATTAATATACGTGTGTAAAAACACGCCTTTACATTCATAGCTGTTAAAATTGCTTTAGTTAATGTCGTCTTGTAGTTCTTTATTACTCATTTTTTCAATATTATCTATGCCAATTATTTTTATTTTAGGTTTCATTATTTGCTATTTTTCTACTGTACATAATTTAGATAGTTTTGAGTTTAATATATTAATTGCATTATTTACACTATCCTCGTTTATACATTTTATTACAACTTCACTATCACCTTTTACTTTAACGTTTCGAGTTTTAATGGTTTTATCTTTAAATAATGAGACGCTCTTTGTATTATTGTCGCTATATTCTCTTGTTTTACGTTTAAGTGGATACGTAGAATTAGTAAAAATTTGTTTACCTCTGATACCTCTGTCAAAATACAAAATAGCTTTATTATTTCCTATGTAATTTAGGTCACCATACAACATCCAAATTACATTATGTTGAGGTATCGTATGACAACCATTCATTTTTATCCCCATTTTAAAGATGAAAGAAGGAGGGGGGGGGGTGGAAGATTAAAAATAGAAGAATTCTAAAAAAGAATTAATCGAGAATTTTGATTACGGTAAATAGCAATATGACAACCAGTTTTTATTTATCCTCCATTTAATGGTAGATAGGGGAGGGTTTAGGATGGGGCGGGGCTATAATTAGAAAAGTTCTAAAAATATTTAATAGTGATTTTCGGTACAGGTGAACAACAATATACCTACAATTCTTATTTATCTCCCATTGCAAAGATGAAAGAAGGTGGAGGGGGGGGGGGGGCTGGATAATATACAAGAATTCTAAAAAAACTTTAATGGGTATTTTCGGATACTATGAATAATAATATTATAACCAGTCTTCATTTATCTCACATTTAATGGTATTTAGGTCAGGGAGGAAGGAGAGTGGGGAGGGGGTAATATTAGAAAAATTTCTTAAATATTGTGACTGTGAATAACAAATGAAGTTTATAAAGAATGATTCTAAGTAAATGCAGTAATAAAAAGCCTAATTTATAGAGCTAAGGGACACATTAATTTAAAAACACTTTAAATGAAAAAGAGACCGATACGAAGAGTTTAAAATATTATTTAAAGCAAATACGCACATAAGCGGGATTGCTGATAGTGAGATCAAAACGAAGGTGTTGCACAGGAGTTTCTGCATATTGTACTATAATATCGACACTCGAAGAAGAGCCGGTGATGAGTGACATTAGAAGGAAGCAATAATTTAAATAATCAAGATAAAGACGCCCCTTTTTGGGTAATGTCGCAGTGATGAAAAGGGGTACCAATTTCTCCTTATTAACTACGAAGCGATACAGAAAATGCATGGGAAACGATCTTTTTAAGATCACGCTTATCTAGCGGTCCAATCGGATGCAATCACAGAAAAATCGAGAACTTAAATTGCGTCAATCCATCTAAAGTAAAGCGTAAGACAAGGACTGATGCACAAATTTTTAGGGTATATAACTGCCTACGTCTGTGGCAGCCCTTCGTTTCTCATTATGTGTATGTATATATATATATATATGGGGTATTCCACGTGAAGTGGTTCGATCAAAATTTTAAAATGCACCAAATTTTGGATACACATTGCAAATGTTTTTCAGAATACAGAAAAAAATTTTTAGGTACTGGAATCTATTTGTTCAAAAGTTATTCTAACCTCAAAAAGTGAATTTTTACAAGTTTTTTTCAGCACCAGCTGGGTTAACCGCTATTTAACTCAAAATCTATCAACTTTTACTATACAACATTATATGTAATATTCGTTGCTAATTATGTCTAGAATTTATCCTTCTGGGTTAGAATTTCTAATCTTAAGGTCAATGTTACATAAACTACATGTCAATATTCAACTTAAAAAAAGTGTAAGTTCGCCACAATTGATTTTTCTATCCAAAAGTCTAAAAGAAATCTTGGAGCAATACCTTTCAAATGGTCTGTAGCATTTTTATGGCCTTCGATTCTGTAAAAAGTTATGATAATTTAAAGAAAGACAAAAAATTCACAAAAATTAACATGGTATTTACCATTTAAATTTTTTAAAAAATTTGGTGTTTCTTTAAATTGTCATAACTTTTTACAGAATTGAAGGCCATAAAAATGCTACAGACCATTTGAAATGTATTGCTCCAAGCTTTCTTTTAGACTTTTGGATAAAAAAATCAGTGGCGCACTTACACTTTTTTTAAGTTGAATATTGACATGTAGTTTAAGTAATATTGACCTTGAGATTAGAAATTCTAATCCAGAAGAATAAATTCTACACATAATTAGCAACGAATGTTACATATCGTCGTTCCCCGATAAGAGGGTGCTACCTCGGAATCCGATTATAAAAGGTGCTACCTCGGAATCCGGTTATAAAAGCTGCTACCTCGGAATCCGATTATAAAAGGTGCTACCTCGGAATCCGGTTATAAAAGGTGCTACCTCGGAGCCCGGTTATAAAAGGTGCTACCTCAGAGTCCGGTTATAAAAGGTGCTACCTCGGAGTCCGGTTATAAAAGGTGATAACTCAGGAACGAATTTTTCGTCTATGATTTTAAGTTGGTACTACTGCCGGTTTAGCTCAGCAATAATATTGACAATTGTTTTTTGGTAATTTTATAAAAGATTATTTTTATTTATCTATTATTTAACGTTGTACTCTTATTTTTAATGCGGAATTTAACAATATATCGTAAAACTTAATACCGTAACATAATGTTTATAATAATTATAAATAAAACAAAATAGATGAAATATACACTGTAGACAATTGTTGGTTTTAAATAACTCAATTTTTATAATACATTTCGACACAACTGCCGAAGGTTCTATTTTACGGAGTGAGATTTTTTCGCTAGAGTTAAACAAGGGAGAGAAAGGGAATAAGGTACAAAATGATTCGAATACAACCGCCAAAATTGAATAGTTGACATGCTTTAAAATTGTTTAAGAGGTATCAGTGTTAAATTACATTTGTCAAATTAAAATTAAAATTGCGAAAAATGACAGTTTGCGAGAAATTATTAAAATTTACGCATTTAGCTTATATTTTTATCATTTAAACATACTTAATTATTATTTACCATGTATTTTCTGCAGTTACTACTCATCATAATCAGTTTTTAAACTTTTGCAGTAGTATAATTTATAATTTTATAATTTATCAATGATTATCTATTGAATCTATATAAGAAATTATCAAAGTTTAGTACATATATATGTCGACGTAATTTTCTTATTTTGGAGATTAAAATATAAAAAGAAGCAGTTTACAATATATTCAAACTAAATAATAACTTTACCTGAATTACGTTTATTTAAATTTTTTGACGATATACGCATAGGTACTACTAAATAATAATAAATAACTAATAGATAAATAAAAATAATCTTTTATAAAATTGCCAAAAACAATTGTCAATCTTATTGCTGAGCTTACACTTGCAGTAGTACCAACTTAAAATCATAGACTGAAATTTCGCTCCAAAGTTATCACCTTTTATAACCGGACTCCGAGTTAGCACCTTTTATAACCGGACTCCAAGGTAGCACCTTTTATAACCGGACTCCGAGGTAGCACCTTTTATAACCGGACTCCGAGGTAGCACCTTTTACAACCAGGCTCCGAGGTAGCACCTTTTATAACCGGATTCCGAGGTAGCACCTTTTATAACCGGATTCCGAGGTAGCACCTTCTTATCGGGGAACGACGATATAATGTCGTATAGTAAAAGTTGATAGATTTTGGATTAAATAGCGATGAACCCAGCTGGTGTTGAAAAAAACTGGAAAAAGTTCACTTTTTGAGGTTAGAATAACTTTTGAGCTAATAAATACCAGTACCTAAAAATTTTTTTCTGTATTCTGAAAAACATTTGCAAAGTGTCCCCAAAATTTGGTGCATTTTAAAATTTTGATCGGACCACTTCACGTGGAATATCCCATATGTATGGTAATGAACAATTAACTTACCAAAAATAGTAAAGTGCATATACTTAATTGTAGTATTTAGTTAACAACTTATTAAAATTTTAGATTATTTTAAACGGATCTAAATAGAACTTTACCTCCTAAAATTAATTTATTGAAGTCATCGCCAAAAGTTCTATATGTCATTAATATTTTGTACTTTTAGAGTAATAAAATTTTCTTCTTAATTAAATTAATTGTTGTATTAGTTTTAAAGAATTATTTATAATATTTTAGCGGTATATAAATAAAAACCTATTTCTTCCATTTCTCCCGTAATTCGTAATTTGCATCCTCTTTCAAAATTTGCGTTTTAATCCATAATTATATCCAATTTATTTTTCCCTTTAGTTACAGAGCCCATATATTTATTTTAATTATTATAAACAAAGGCATTCCTTAAATAACCTTTTGTTTCTAATAAATACATACTTGTTTATTTAAAATATTGTTTTATATAAATATACATAATCTACTTACTTATATATCCATACAATTTTTAAATTTAATTTGAATAATATTTAAATTAAATACTACTAAAATAACCGACGCGGTGGCGGAGTGGTGGAAGCGCACCTCGGCCGATCGCGAAAGTTAAGCAGCGCTGAGCGCGGTTAGTACTTGGATGGGAGACCATTCTCGTGCGGCTTTCGTGATCGGTTAGGTGTTTTTCACATTCCACAACGTGAGCGGGAAGTGTGAAACATTCGGTTTCGGTGTCAAGGCCTACGTAATGTGACTTTGACACCCAAAAAGAATGTTTCGAATACACCGGCCATCTCGGATGAGGTTTTCCCTGCTTCACAGGTTTCCCTCATCCACGGGCATAACCCCGGGCGAATGCGAGATGGTGGGGTTTTAAGGGAGGGATAAAGCATCCACACATAGGTGGTAGGTGGACACCGTTAAAGTCCCTCAAGGGATAAACGGTAGGAAGTGCCAGGAAAAAAGAGGGCACAAAATGAAGAAGAATACTACTAAAATAATAATTTTCGAAAAACTTTTGAAATGTAATTCGTATTTTATATTGCCACTGTTAAAATTTGAATTTTCTTTTGCCATTACTGTTTATAATAGAATTATCTTAAAAATGCAATAATTAATGTATTTAATTTTTAATTTATTGTATATTTCACATATACATATTTGGAAAAGTGTATGTTATACTTGATTAATATTTATTTTATCTTCGAAAAATTGTGCATATTTTTAAAATCACATTAAATATATATATATATATATTGTCGTAAATCTTAGGGGAAGATTGTCGACAAAGGAGAAAGGTAAAAAGTAGAAGGGGAGGTTTCTTTTGAGAGAAAAATAAAACCACGCCGTTTGTCTCGAGGTTTTGCCGACCGGCAGAGCTGAGCGCCCGATTATTTCGCTTATAGTCGCGATCGCGGGTAACCGAAAAATACCACGTCCTCGCTCGTGCGTGGATGCTCGAAAGCGGACTCTCTCTAAGGCTGCTGGCTAAGGCCGGCTCTCTTTGTGCACGGTCGCGAGCTGGTGTCGCTCCTGAGCGTGAGAAGTAAGGGCCTCGGTGGCTGAAGCTTCATGGGAGGCTACGGCGAGAGTGGAGTCTGCGCGATGAGCATGTCGCGAGCGGTGGACCTTCTCGTCAGCGCTTCCCGAAAGGGACTGCCGCGCTTCACGCCACGGACCCCCTTCGCGCCTCGATACGCGGCCGCGATTGGTCGACTCGGCGAGTCGGAGAAGGGCGAGGGAGAAGGAGGGAGTCTACGAGAACGCCCGTTGCTGCGCATCCGCTAAACATGTTCCCGGAATAACCGAACCGTAGCTTCTACCGATACTCGCGATACGGGAAAAAGTCATAGCGTGCACGCGCGGACGTCAATATATATATATAAGGATAAATTCTATATATAATTAGCAACGAATGTTACCTGCAATACACGGTGACCCATTTTAATCGCCTCACCCAAATTTCTTGGAATCTACGCTAGTTATGAAGAAATGGTTCAGGGAAAAGTTGTAGAGGACAATGGGGGACATCTTTTAGCAAGATTGGTTTTGACCTTGAACTTTATTTTTTAAGGTTATTTAAGGTCAGAGTGGTTTTTTTTTGTTTTTTTTTTTAATGAGGACCCCAATTTTGACACCGGATTTGGAAAGAGCGGAAAATTTTACGTCCGAAACGGTATTTTGAAATTTTTCGTGACCTTCAGAAGGTCATTTCAAGGTCAAATGCCAGGGAACCTGTAATTTCATGGTTATTTAATGGTTAAACTGCTTTTTTATTTCTGTCATTTGTTAAACTTTTTTAAGTTCCAATATAGGGGAAAGCCCATTTTAATAGCCCCACATAAATTTCTCGGAATCTACGTTAGTTATGAAAAAATAATTCAGCGAAAAGTTGCAAAGAACGATGGGAACGATTTTAACCTTTAACTTCATTTTGAAGGTTCTTTGAAGGTCAGAGTTATTTCATCTAAATTAAAATCTCTCCTTTGAGTTTTGGAATGGGACAGATCGGGTAAAACTTACTCCCAAAATGGTACTGGAAGCTCGCTTTTGCGACTTTGACAAAATCAATTGATAGTTAAGTGTTAAAAAATCTGGAGACGTTAGATCTGGTGAATAAGCAGGTCATTTAACTCGATCTTCTCGTTCTATCCATCTGCCATTGAAATTCGATCAACTTTTTAAATATAAGCTGTTTTACCGACTATCCAGGGTCCGCCATCTTCGAATTTTCAGAAACTGATCCCTGAATCGTAATCAGCGATCCCGAAAACCCTCGAGTAATAATTTTTAGTGAATTTTCATAAAATTTTATAAATGGTTTTTAAGAAATTGCATTTGGCTGATTACCCTACTTAAAATAAAGTATAGATAATAAAATTTCGATCGGAACGTTTGAAACTCATGAGGAAAACAAACTTAAAAAATATTGACACTGTTAATATTTTTTGATTTTTCATTCAAAACTCTTTAAAAAAGTAAAAGTACATAAAATTATCAACATAATTCGAGGTTAAATTCCTCATGTGGAATTGTTAGAGGCAAGGGGACTCACGTTAATCAAGCACCCTAAAGGAAACAGAACTTACTACATCCACGCCGTCGTTTCTGGGTAACGCGAAAAGTAAGATTTTTAACTTGACAAAACTGCTTCTTAAGTAGTTTCTTTTTGAACATAAAAGAAATTCGCTTAGGGAATATCCCCGTATGGTAAAAATAATCAGTCATTGGCGCCCTTGAGCCTGGTAAATAATAAAACATTCAAAGAAAAGCTCGTGGACAGATGTTTAACACTTAACTATGAATTGATTTTGACAAAGTCGCAAAAGCAAGCTTCCAGTACCATTTTGGGAGTAAGTTTTACCCCCTCTGTCCTATTCCAAAACTCAAATCAGAGATTTTAATTTACATGAAATAACTCTGACCTTCAAAGAACCTTCAAAATGAAGTTGAAGGTTAAAATCAATTCCGTCAAAAGATGTTTCCATCATCATGCTCATGCATCATGCTCTTTAAGTAAATTAATTAATGTTTGTGCTGAATATTTTAAAATGTTTACTCACAACCGGCTGCATCATTTAATTACAACAGTAAAGAATTAAATGTTTTTTGAAAAAATATATGACTCTTCAAAATATACCTTGCAAGCACGTTCTCGAGGTAAGAGTCGGATAATAATATAAATATGTTAGCTAACGATGGAATTTCATATGCACATATATATATTGTAACGGGGTGGGTACTGGGGATACGTAAGGCCCACGGTTAGGCCCAATCTGTCCCAACTTACCAACCTTAAGTGTGCAGTCCCACGATGCGGCCGGGAATCCCTTTGATTCCCGTGCAATGCCGTTAACAACGTCAAACACTCCGTTCGACTTATATACCGTGTGTTGGGCCCTATGCCCAAAATTGCCAACTAGGATAAACACCGGAGAGGGCGGTATTCGCAGGATAGGACGTTAACCGGTAAAATACTATCAACAATCGATATTATTGTTAATCGGCGAGAAAGATTGTCTCGCCGAGTCAATTTATTAAATTAACAATTAAATATTAATAAATTATGGACAAATAAACTTTAACAATTTGCGGGGAGTCGTACCGATGACTACCCCCGAGGTCAGCGCGAAAAGAATCGGTTAAAATCTATTTAACAGTCGATTACGAGCAACCGATCCGGATATGATCGGCTGCTTAACCTGGTGGCATACGTCACACCGTGTGACGTATGAATCACTGACGTAGAGAGCTTTTACGTAGAAGCTTACTACGTCACGCGCGCCTTCTCTCGTGAAGTGGTTCCCGCGAACCACCGACCTTTCTATCCGTGCGGGTATTGTCACGAGAGGGGGGAAAGGAGGAACGCTTCCTCACCTGGACCGTACCAGGTAAATCGGGACGCGAAATATTCAGTAGACACGCGGGTCTAAATGTGGTGCACCACTTACCGTTTGTCTATATATCGCGCCTCGGCGGGAAACGACTGGGCAAAGGAGAGACAGCTCGTCCTCGTGCTTATCTCTCTCTCTCACTCCAACGGTCGGGAAGGCGGCCGGCTCTTGGCTTCCTTCCTTCTGCCTTTCTCGGGGCCGTGCTGCTCCGCACGCCGACGTGGAGGTTGGTGGGGAGAAAAACCTCACACCCACACACGAACTGCACCAGTCTAATCACTTTTTATCCCGTAAAAATCACTCGGCAATTGTCAACACACCTTGTTGTTGCCGATCGCGCGCGAACTCTCCTACGATACTCTACTGCGCACGATTCTCGCGCGCGTTCCCTGCGCGCGCCGCGCTGTCGATACTCTTTTCAGTTACTCACCTGATCGGTAACTCGCTTACCGTTATACCCCCCTTCCAGATTCCGCATACTCTGTATGTGGACTCTGTACCGCGAGGAACAGGAAAGAGGATAAATAATCAGGAGGTACACCTTATTTTTTTTTTTTTATTATAAAACTTTAATAAAAACAAAAAGTATCTATATACATTTGGAGGATTGGGCCGTTGCCTCCTGACGGCTCTTAGCCCTGCCTCCTGCGCCCCGCCTTGATTTCGGCGTGCGCCTTGAAGCGAGGGCACTTCTTTGGGTCAACGACCCCTTTGCAGCGGCAGAGCGGACACTTCGGTTCCTTATAACCGCTCGTTCCGCTCGTGGAGGGCTGAGACTGCAGCCGCGCCTCCAGCTCAGCGGCTCTTCTTTTAGCGTCATCCGCTTTCTGCTGAAGACGCCGGTGCTCTTCAGCAGCCTGCCTATAGGCTGCCTCAGCCCTCAGCCGCTGCTGGCGCTCTTCCTCGCGCTTCCTTTCTTCCGCCGCCGCCTTTTCTTTGGCCTTGCGCTGCTGAGCCCGGAACGTTGCCAGGACCTCTCGCTCCCTTTTGAGGTCCTGAACTCGCTCAGCCCAGACACCCTTGGTGATGGGAGCCGTCGGATGAGCCTCGGCAAACGCATCGAACTTCGCCAAGGCCTCTTGTTCGGCTGCCCGTAGCTGAACCCTCAGGGCTTTCATGTGCCTGAGGGCAGCCTCCGTCTCCTGCCACTCCTCTTCCTGCGTCTTGGGTCGCTCCTCTGTCACCGCAGAGGTTGCGGGTTGGGACCCGTTGGAGTGAGGACGACGGAGCTGGGGTCTGGTGTTGGCCGGTTCCGGTTCAGTCTTCCCCTGCGGACGATCCGATACCGAATTGCCCTCCTTCTCCATCCGCTCTTCAGTCGCGGGTGCTGGCTTCGGCGGAGAGGGCATGGGTATCGTCCCTTTCGCTTGTCTTAAGCGGTCCGCAGGGGTCGCTACATAGGCCGTGTCCTGGCCCTGACCGTCCTCCAGGACCTCTTCTAGGACGACGGCGGCGATATCCTCCTGGCCACGGCGATGCTCCTCCTGGAGCTGTTGCTGCCGATGATCTACGGCAGCAACTACGGCAGACAGGACTTCCGCCGTCTGCATCTCGCCGTGGCTGGCCAGGGTGTCTATCATCCTGGCGAGGAGGAACTCCAGGGCTTCCTGCTCAACCTCGATGATCATCTGCAACAAAAATCATGATCTCAGGTTATGGCCCATCGTTTCAAACGACACTGTTCTTTATTTGGATTTCGATCCACGAGGACGCCCTCGTCCTCGTCTAAGGGGAACAGTTTCTGGCTGCGCATCTAATTGCCGTGTTACTGGGGATCGGCGTCGCACGGTCGCATTCGCTTTCCGGGGACGACCACGTGGTCGTTTGGTAGCGGGGGCCCTATCTAAGGACGTACGCGACGTCTTACGCGGTTTACACCGAGTCCCTTCGCTCGGTGACTCGCTCGCATTATACTCCCTCGCAGGGGAGGCTTCGCTCGCTACAGGTGGGTCGCACTTCACCTGTTGATCCCTCGACGGTTGAGATCTCGAAGGTTGCTCCTCATCGTTTGGTTCAGCATCATCTTCGGGGACGTATCTTTTCAGATGCTCTATATGAGATACTTCTTGGCCCCCTTGATCATCTTGTATGACGTAGGTATTCATACCTTTCCTACTGATGATCAGATATGGCCCTGTGTATTTCGGAGCAAGCTTAGCCGAGATACCTTGTGCGCTGGACGAGAGGATCCGGTTGCGTTTCCACACCAGATCTCCTACCTCGAATTCCGCTGGCCTTCGTCGTGAGTTGAAGATTTCGGCTTGCCGGGCCTTGCTGGCAGCCGACTGACGACTTGCGTTCTCGTGCAGTCTTGGCAACTGTTTGATTTTGTCGTTCCAATCCTGCAGGCGACGGAACTCAAACTGTTGCTGGGCAAGCCGGTCTTGCTCTCGACGAGCTGTACTAGGCGCCTCGGGTTGGCGACCATAGTTCAGCATAGCCGGGCTCCATCCAGTAGAACTTTGCACTGCTGTGTTTAGTGCAAAGACTAACTCTGGCAGCTTGTCGTCCCAGTCGCTGTGCTTATCCTGGATATACGACGCCACCATTGTCTTAAGGGTCCGATTGGCCCTCTCGACAGGATTGGCCTGTGCGTGATAAGGGGGTGTCGTCGAATGATACACTCCCTTAGATTCAAGGTATTCGTCTACAAGTTTATTTTTAAACTCGGTCCCGTTGTCCGAGTGAAATACTTCCGGGGTGCCGAACCGGTTAATCACTCGTTCGTGAAGCTCGCGGACTATCGTCTTTGCGTTAGCTTTTCGTATCGGGATTGCTTCAATCCAGCGCGTGAATAAATCCTGGAATACTAGGATGTATTCGTATCCTCGGTTAGAGCGTGGAAGCGGGCCAGTGATATCTCCTGCTACCACCTGCCATGGTCTGTCCGAATTGACGGTGACCCATTAACCCTGAGGGAGCACGTTGCTCGACCTTACATTGCTGGCACACTTGACATCGCCTGACGTAATCCGCAACTTCTGCGTAAAACCGTGGCCAATAATAGTTTTGGGCCACGCGGGCGAATGTCTTTTCCCTTCCGAGATGGCCAGCTGAGGGGTCATCGTGACACTCTCTCAGAATAGAGTGTCGATTCTCTACGGGTACGACCAGCTTCCATGCTTGCTCATCATCCATCACTTCCTCTAACTCCGTGTCGGGGCGATAGATGTATAGATTTCCTCCAACTATTTTCCAGTCGGGGAAATCACGGGGTCTGTCGGAAACGTTCTTGATCCAGTCTAGGTACCAAGGATCTTCAGTAGTTTGAGCCCACGACATTGCTGCTACGGTAGGCTCGTCGTCTTCATACATGCGAGATAGGGCATCGGGAACGTGATGCAGAGCTCCTTTTCTGTGCTCGACGACAAAGTCATGAGCTTGAAGCTCTAAAGCCCATCTCGCTAGTCGGCTGGTTGGATTTCTCATATTACACAACCAGCGAAGACTACTGTGATCCGTTATCACTTTGAAGTGGTACCCTTCGATGTAAGGTCTGAACTTATTAATAGCCCAGACCACGGCCAAGCATTCCCTCTCCGTAACGCTATAATTCTTCTCGGGTGCTGTGAGAATGCGACTGGCAAACTCAATGACTCTTTCCTCTCCGTCTATCTCTTGGACGAGCACGGCTCCTATGCCGGTATCGCTCGCGTCCGTGTGCAGGCTAAACAGTCCATCTGCACTGGGACGTTGAAGAACTGGAGCAGTCATGATCAGGGCCTTCAATTGCTGAAAGGCTTGTTCCTGTTCATCTAACCACTCGTACCCTTGGTTCTTCTTTGTTAGACGGGTAAGTGGCTCGGCAATCGTGGCGTAATCCGGCATAAAACGCCGATACCACGACGCCATGCCGAGGAATCGTCGAAGCTGTTTGAGGTTCTTGGGAGCCGGATAAACCTTATAGGCTCTGTCTTGGCTGGGTCGGGACGAATTCCATCCCTGTTGACCAGCACGCCAAGATATCTCACCTCATCTTGACAAAAGACACACTTGTCCTTATTACTGTCAAGTTAGCTTCGGTCAGTCTTTTCAGCACCATCTCGAGATACTTCTTGTGCCCTTCAAATGTCTCGGTGACTATGATAATGTCATCGAGGTAAGAAAAGGCATTGGGCTCGAGATCAGGACCAACCACTTGGTCAATCATGCGTTGGAAGGTCGCGCCGGCGTATGCCAATCCGTACGGCATCCGCTTAAACTGATACAGTCCCATCACGGGGTCTGTCGGAAACGTTCTTGATCCAGTCTAGGTACCAAGGATCTTCAGTAGTTTGAGCCCACGACATTGCACGGTAGGCTCGTCGTCTTCATACATGCGAGATAGGGCATCGGGAACGTGATGCAGAGCTCCTTTTCTGTGCTCGACGACAAAGTCATGAGCTTGAAGCTCTAAAGCCCATCTCGCTAGTCGGCTGGTTGGATTTCTCATATTACACAACCAGCGAAGACTACTGTGATCCGTTATCACTTTGAAGTGGTACCCTTCGATGTAAGGTCTGAACTTATTAATAGCCCAGACCACGGCCAAGCATTCCCTCTCCGTAACGCTATAATTCTTCTCGGGTGCTGTGAGAATGCGACTGGCAAACTCAATGACTCTTTCCTCTCCGTCTATCTCTTGGACGAGCACGGCTCCTATGCCGGTATCGCTCGCGTCCGTGTGCAGGCTAAACAGTCCATCTGCACTGGGACGTTGAAGAACTGGAGCAGTCATGATCAGGGCCTTCAATTGCTGAAAGGCTTGTTCCTGTTCATCTAACCACTCGTACCCTTGGTTCTTCTTTGTTAGACGGGTAAGTGGCTCGGCAATCGTGGCGTAATCCGGCATAAAACGCCGATACCACGACGCCATGCCGAGGAATCGTCGAAGCTGTTTGAGGTTCTTGGGAGCCGGATACATCCTTATAGGCTCTGTCTTGGCTGGGTCGGGACGAATTCCATCCCTGTTGACCAGCACGCCAAGATATCTCACCTCATCTTGACAAAAGACACACTTGTCCTTATTTACTGTCAAGTTAGCTTCGGTCAGTCTTTTCAGCACCATCTCGAGATACTTCTTGTGCCCTTCAAATGTCTCGGTGACTATGATAATGTCATCGAGGTACGAAAAGGCATTGGGCTCGAGATCAGGACCAACCACTTGGTCAATCATGCGTTGGAAGGTCGCGCCGGCGTATGCCAATCCGTACGGCATCCGCTTAAACTGATACAGTCCCATCCCCGGGACTGTGAAAGCCGTATAAGGACGTGATTCCTTCTGGAGAGGTATTTGATGATACGCTGAGTTCATGTCCAGAGTACTAATGTACCGACATCTCTTCAACTTGCGTAAGATATCCTGCATGAACGGGAGGGGATAAGCATCTGGTTTCGTTAGCGCATTGACTTTCCTAAAGTCAATGCAAAACCGACGTGATCCGTTCTCCTTGCGTACCATCACCACGGGGCTTGACCAACCGCTGTCCGACGGCTCTATGATCTCTAAATCTAGCATCTCTCGGACCTGGCGGTGCATCTCCTCCTGGATCTTCTCCGACACCGGGTAATACTTCTGCTTTATCGGGCGAGCTGATCCCACGTCAATCGAGTGCTCGATGAGTTGGGTTCGCCCGATTTTGGGAGAAGTATTAGACAGCACTTTGCTTACTAGCGCTCGCAGCTCTTCCCTTTCTGCCTCGGTGGCGTCCGCTATCCCAGCGGACGAGAGGGTGGCCATACCCCCTATTCCAGCAACTTCGAGGTGGATCTGCTGCTTGCTGTCTTTGAGGAACAGGCGGTCGCTATCCGGATCCAATATGGCTCTGAATGCTCGTACGAAATTTACTCCTACGTAGCATTCGGCGTCAAGATTTGGTATGATCGCCACCCTTATTTCATGTGTCTCCTTCCCGACAGTGAAAGGTAATATCACATGACCGTTTAGCGGTTGGTAACTACCATCCGCCATCTTGACGCGTCCGGCGTTCGCCACAATGAGCTCCTGGCCCAATGCCGCGGCGATTTGCAGACCGCTGGGTCCCATCACGGTCGTGGAAGCTCCGGGATCGTATAAGGCTCTTATACGGAAGCCCCCAATTTCCACGAGAAGCCACCAACGACTCTCATCCTCTGGTTTATAGGATGAGGTTGGTCTGCTTGCTTCTTGGGACCGTTCCTTCTTTTGAGGCCCATTTCCGCTCCTCTCTGGACCATACTCTCGGTTGGAGCGGGTCTGTCCCGAACTCACCTGGGACAGCGGGGACTCAAGCTCTTGGGTCGCGGTTTTCGTCCCTGTTAACCGCTCCCTTTGGCGTTTCCCGAGCACAGCGGACAGTACCTGAGGGAATATCCAATTTTCCCACAGCCCTTGCAGGTAAGAGGCTTAGTCGGATCGAAAGTCGAGCCCATTCGGTTTTTCGGCTGTTCCTTTCCTTTTTCCCTCGTTGGACTAGCGCTCTTCTTCTCCTGCCGGTGTCCGAAGCTCTTGCTCGGGCCATTAGGTTTGCCAGACCTCCTACTCTTCGGAGATCGGTTGGCCGGCGAGCCTTTCTTAGGAGAGCCAGACCTTGGGCTTCTCCTACGTGACTGTCGGGTCGTCGACGCCAATTGGGAGACGATGGGCCGCAGCGCATCCTCCAGCATCTTTGCGATGCGGTCGACGACGTCTGGCTCGCTTGGTTTGGCCGGGCTTACCTCAGCGGCCGCTACCTTAGCCTTCGGCGAACCTTTTTTCCGCTTTGGCTTATACGCCATTTCGGGAAGCAGAGACCCTTCCTCCGTAGGTGGTGGACGATATACTTTTTCACCTTCTATCGTCTGCTCCGCTTCCGTGGCGAGGTCCAGCATTTGCTCAATTGAGCTCACTTCCGCTCTCTTGAACAGCCGTTGAAGCTGTGGCAGCATGTTCCGATACAAATGATCGAGCTGCTGCGCTTCAGTCGGCGTAGGGACTATCTTTCGCATTATTGCGATAGAGCACGTCATATAGTCCCTAACCGGTTCATCGGGTCCTTGAGTCCGTGCTCATTCCGTACCAACGTTTAGCCGAAGTCACGAAATCTTGCCAGGAGTGCCACTTGTGTTTCTCGTTCTGGTACCACGTGGCGGCAGTGTCTGTCAGAAGTTCCGAGAGTGACGGCAATAACTCGTCCTCTGACAGGTTGGCCAGGATCCTGCAATCCTCGATCCTGGTTAGGAAGGCGTCGATGCTCTGGCTCTTGTCGCCAGAGAACTTGACCTGCCACTTCCTCACAATGCCGCCGACGTCTCGAGGTGTCCCATTCAACCTCGATGACGTCGAGAAGCTTGGTGTTGAGAATGTCCGATCCTTGTTTGGCGAGCTGCGCGCTTGAGGAATCCTCTGGGATTCGCGCGCATTCCCCCCCTTCCAAGCTCCATCAGGCTTAGACTGAGGGGCGCTTGCGCGTTGTTGCTCGCCATTTGCTTGCGCCTCACCTATCTCGCTCACATCAGGACCATAACACGTATATGTGTCCTGGAATTGCACATGGTGAGATTGGTTGGCACCGTCCAATCTCGTGCTGTGAGCGGTTTGAGTGCGCTCGGACATCAGCTTATCTACCTTTACAGTGAGGTCATTCACTTTTTTGATAAGCTGCACCAAGGTCTGGGAGAACGATCGAGGGATTTTAAAAATGTTTCCCTCTTCTGAGACAATGACAGCCATTCTTCCTCTCGTTCGGGTTGAGGCTCTGTATTGGTCGCGGCTGACGTCGTTTCATCTAGCTCGACGTCATCGAAATCCTGCACCGTCCTGTGCAGGTTATCTTTAACCGCAGCGTTCTCCCGCAGTACCAGATACACTTCCTGATCTGGGCTTGGTTCATCAGACTCCTCGTCTTGATGTTCACCTAGCATCTGCAGCCACCTATTTCTCCGTTGGAGACGGCTGCGAACTGCTGTGGCTTCGTCTTCCTCCTGGTTAAACTCCTGGGCCGAATAATTTCCTAATAGCCACTGGTGGAGTCGCTCGGCTTTCCTATGAACCGAGCCTGCCGATTTTAGGTTCAAGGCGTCCAGGTGTAGTTCGATTTGCTCCCGGGTGAGCGTCTCAATCCATGCGTCGATTTGACTATCGACGTCTTTCTGCTGAGCGGCCATCTTCAGTTGTAGCGTCGTTTATACGTTTCACAGTAAGTAGCCTCGCTGGCTTGACGCACTATGTGTGTGCAAGGTTATATGCTGTCGAATATTTAACTTTGGCGTTACTTGCCAAATGTCCAATCCGCGTAACTGGGTTTTGCTTCTACCTAAGCTAACCGCTAACGCACAAAACCGGATGCCAAAAGTAAGTCCTGTCTTACTTTGATCAGGAAGCACTACCGAGTTTAAACTATTCTTAACAAATTTGTTAATAAATTTACGATAAACTACTGCCTGGCTCTTATCTTGCGCTACTTAACGGTACTATATAATAAATAATAAATAAATCAATAAATAAATAAATTAAATAATTAAAGTTACCGCGCGCTTGACCTCTTACAAAAATATAACCTACAATACAATTTGTAAAGGTCTGAGCCAGGTTATAAGCTTCCTGTTTTGTGCCAGCAAAAACCAGTTAAACCTTGCATACACTTACAAACAATTTCTTTAGACCGATTAATTGCCACCAGGTTATGTCGCGCTGTGTCGCGTTCTTTCGTTCCTCTAGGTGGCGCTAGTTACTTGGTTTGGTCCAAACTACCCAATTTCCAAGTAACGTTGGTCGGTCTATCGATTCCGTTCGAAAACCCACCAAATTTCCTATTTGTGCGACCTTCTTCTAGTGGCGCCACCTATGTTCGACCAGGAACCAATTTCCTGTGTCTACTACTAGTCGAGACGAGAAAAATAAAAAAAATTTTATTTGTTATAAAAAAAATTTTTATTTGTTTATAACAATTCTATTTGTTAATAAACAAATCCCGCCTCGAGGGGGAACGAAAGAGTACCGAAATATACTTCAGAATTTCGAAACGCGACTGCTGACCTCGTTATTGTTCGCGAGTTATCCAATTGTTAATTAACAATATTATCAACAATTGAACAACTATATCGTGCTTGTTGATTTTTCCGATGTCCTCTATCTAAAATCCACACGTATTGGGCGCCAGTTGTAACGGGGTACGGATTGAATATAAGGAATAAAAAAATCAACGAAGGTATCGGGGCGCGAACCCACGATCCCGGGAGCGCGAGGCAGAAGCCTCACCACTGCGCTACCATTCGCAATTATCCCGGCTAGTCGACTTGGTCCTATCGACGAACGTCGCCGATAATTCAGGGACCTAACCTGCGCCGACACTCGAAATCCGTACCCGTTATAATATATATATATATATATATATTTCCCCACCGGGTGTTATGCAGCCCGACGTGTTACTGTCCAATAACCCTATCTCCCTTACACCCACTGGGGGTATGGCAGGTTTATGCAGCCCGGGCTGCATAACCCCGAAGGTCTCTCTCGCACGTGCTAAAGTAAGCATCTTCCCTCTCTTTCTTGGGCTGCATAAACCCCTATTGGGATAAATATATATATATATATATACATTAATTTATAGAATAAAATTTAAGTAAGTTTTTTTTATAATTTTTTTATTTATAATTTTTTATTAAATAGTTAATACTATTAAGGAACGATTTTAAATTATTGGAAATTGGGATTACTGAAATATAATTCAATTTGATATCTCACCGATTATCGTGTATCATACAGGGTGTCCCATTTTAAATAACGGATGAGAATATCTCAAAAAATATTGGAGATAGAAAAGCTTTCTATACGAAAGTTGTAGGGTTTTTAAGGGGCCAACTGACGGTGATATTAACCATAACCTGAGGTCAAGGGTTAAGGTCATTTGAAGGACAAAATGTTTTTTTCAAATAGGAATCACTACTTTTGACCTCGGAAATGGAAAGGGCGGGAAATTTTACGTTCAGTATGATCTTGGCCAAGGTTATGGTCAAGGTCATGGTCAGGATCAAAACAGTAAATGCGTACAGACCTTACGAAAAAAACAACCGTTTAAAAATATTGAGATGCAGGAGCTGTAGGGTTGCAAGAAAGCCAACTGATGGTATCCTTGACCGTCACCTCAAGGACAAAGGTCAAGGTCATGTTAGGAATTTTAAGATTTCGACCATCACTCGCTCTCAGCCTTATCCAGGATTAATGACGTGGACGTGGCGAGTTTCTAATCCCTCTGTGTGTGTGTATATGTGTGTGTAAAATCGTAAAATTTTTTTACGAAATTATACAAAAATTATTTTGTAGCTACTTTGCTTTAAGTGTAAAAAACTAAAAAAGTAAGAACATACTGTCAGTGCATAATTCACAACCTCGCTTTAGTTGACCTGATTAAAATAAGATCATTCATCCGTCAGCCCCTTAGTACATAATGCCTGATTATACCTCCAATGAAATAGTAGATATTATTCTTGCGCTTGGAGAATGCCATGGTAATTATGCTCAAGCAGCAAGAATATACCGCAATCGTTTTCCTAATAGAAGACACCCAAACGATCGTACCATTGCGAGACTTGTAGAGCGTCAACGACAACGACCATTTGGTTAATGTACCAGTTAAACAGTAATGTTGGTTGGTGGAGAAGTAATGTACCAGAAAGGGATCATCCACATGTGCTTGCAGTATTAGGTTTGGTAGCAATTGTCCCCCACATTAGTACTCGAGCAATTGCAAGACAATTAGGTATTCCAAAATCCACGGTGCACCAAATTCTGAGAGTTCACAGATTCCATCCTTACCACGTAACATTGACACAACAGTTACTTGCTGGGGACTTTGAACGAAGGCGCCAGTTTTGTGCGTGGGCACAAATGATAATACAAGGAGATCCAGAATTTTTTAATTACGTTCTATTTAGTGATGAAGCTACTTTTCATAATACTGGTCAACTTAACAGGTACAATTGCCATTACTGGTCTGTCGAAAATCCACATTGGCTTCAACAAGTGAATCATCAGCAACGTTGGAGTTTGACCGTTTGGTGCAGTATTATAAATGGAAACTTAATTGGTCCGTATTTCTTCGAAAGACATGTAAATCGCCACAACTATTTACGGTTTTTGAGAAATGATTTACCGGTCTTACTTGAAAATGTTGATCTGCACACAAAACAACGCATGTGGTTTCAGAACGATGGTGCACCTGCTCATTTTGCCAGAATAGTTCGTGACTATCTGAACGTCAGATTCACTAATCGATGGATAGGACGTGGTGGATTTGAAGAATGGTGTCCGAGATCTCCAGATTTGACCAGCTTGGATTTCTTTTTGTGGGGTTATCTGAAAAATATTGTCTACGCTGAAGTACCCACTACAAGAGAAAATATAATGGACCGCATAACAATTGCATGTCGCAACATTCCAAGAATCGATCTTCTATCCACCATTAGAAGTTTTCAAAATCGAAATTGTTGAACATCTTATTTGATGAATTTCCTGATCAAAGCGTCTTTAAAATCAGATTAGATAACATACCCTTAGAAGAACTATCGCCTTGCCTTGAGTGTCCGGGATAACCACACCTTGCCTTAAGTGGCTGGGACTACTATCGCCTTGCCTTAAGTGGCTGGGACAACTATACGCCGATACACACACAAAGGGATTAGAAACTCGCCACGTCCACGGAACGTATACGGGAAGATCCACGTCGTTAATCCTGGATAAGGCTGAGAGCGAGTGATGGTCGAGATCTTAAAATTCCTAACACATGACCTTGACCTTTGTCCTTGCGGTGACGGTCAAGGATACCGTCAGTTGGCTTTCTTGCAACCCTACAGCTCTTGCATCTCAATATTTTTATAGGGTTGGCTTTTTTCGTAAGGTCTGTACGCTTTTACTGTTTTGATCCTGACCATGACCTTGACCATAACCTTGGCCAAGATCATACTGAACGTAAAATTTCCCGCCCGTTCCATTTCCGAGGTCAAAAGTAGTGATTCCTATTTGAAAAAAACATTTTGTCCTTCAAATGACCTTAACACTTGACCTCAGGTTATGGTTAATATCACCGCCAGTTGGACCCTTAAAAACCCTACAACTTTTGTATAGAAAGTTTTTTTCTATCTCCAATATTTTTTGAGATATTCTCATCCGTTATTTAAAATGGGACACCTTGTATATCGTTTGCTGATTACTGGTTGAAGGTTGACTGAATGCTTTATGCATTCCGGGCTACTGTTAATTTCTGAATTGTGATCTCCCAACCTTTTTCCCGCGAATAATATTACGAAAATAAATATGGTTAAAAATTTATTTCAAATTAATTCATAACTAAAAATTTTAGTTCCAAAAATTGTAAGGCCCAAAAATTGCAATTCACAAAAATAATTTTAACTTCTACAAAACAGCTAAATAAAATATGTAATGTATTCAATAATAAAATAGACACATTTCAAAATCAGAAAATCGGAGAACCAGAGAAAAATGTGGATCCTCCTTAATTATATATAAGATAAGATAAGATATAAGATAAAAATTTTTTAACTTTCTTTGATAAATTTTCGAACAGTTTAGGGACATTTAAATATAAAATTTATGGGGCTTGGCGAACGAATATGCTTTATTAAACGAGGCTTTTATAATACTCTTCATCCACTATGTTTGGTTTTTAGCGCTTTTAATAAAATAAATAAAGCATATTCGTTCGCAAAGCCCGATAAATTATATATTTAAATAACCTGTAGCGAACCTTAAAATTTTCTAGTTTAGGGACATTTAGTTTTGATAATTATATTCTACTTTTATTATTACCTATAATAATTTGATTTATAGTACCTTTGCATTTGTGTATATTAGTATTTATAAATTTTAGAGTATAATCATTATCTTGCAACGATTTTTTAACAAATTAATATATTTTTGATGAACCTTTTTTTGAAAGAGTAAAAGGGACTTATCTACTAATGAATATGCCATGGCTGTTATTTGTGATAAAGGATGTTGTATTTTAAAATTCAAAATTCTTCCAGAAAATTTGGTTTATGATATTAATCTTTTAGAATATTGTTAGACTTTCTAACTAATTTTAATTCCAAAAAATTCAGTGTAACGTTATGTTTAGTGTTATGCGTGTTTACGTATAGTAGTAGTTTTTTTATTATACGAATTAAATGTTTTTACAATTTCGGATAGTTTATCTAGTATAGAGAGGATAATCCTCAAAGATAAACTATCAGACAATGTAAAAATATTTAATTCATATCATAAATTCTTGTTAAAATTTGTTAATTATATATTAAATTACTTTTTTCAGAGTTGAAGCTTTAAATATGACTGGTAATGTAGGAGTAGAAGCAGCAATGGAATGGTACGTATAATTTATCCAGGATTTTTCTATTATTTGTAAGTTATTATCCTGTCCTCCATTCAAAATATATATGGAATACAAAAAGTTTGATTGAAATGTAATCCACTAACTGCATATAAAAATTTAAATAAGGTGGTAAGATTATCTTGTTCGCTATCATTCGCATTTATTAAACAATCACAATTTGATGCTTTTTCTTATTCATATGAAGTAAAAGGTTTACATATTATATCTACTAGTTAATTTGAATAGTTGCAAGATCTAACAAAATTGATGATACTGTGTACGTAATTTGATCGAGACGAGACTTGATACTACTCAAGTTTCATGCATTAAGTACCATAATTATTTAATAATATAATGCACTACCGAGAAATAAAATCTAATTAGAGCAGTCATGCTGGAGTATCAGCGTTATTGTTGTGTCCATTGTATTGAATAAAAGACATATTGCACTAATTGTAGTAAATTTCGGTTGTGTATAAATTAGAGGTGGGCAAGTATTCAACCGCGAATTTTTGTCGAATAAAATTAAATTTTAAAAGAGTATTCGATGAAAAGGTGCGATCAAATACTTGTCTAACTATGCTATAAATAATAATATAAACAGTTTTGATTACTTAACTACAACATTCATGTTAATTTATTGCCTTGAGTCTAAAAATCATGCCGTCGAATAGAGATCACTATGCTAAAGAATTACTTTTGCTAGCAGATAATCTTATTTTTTTCTCAAGAAAAACGACAATATAATTTCTATACGTAAATTCTGTATTTCATGTAAAATAATTACACATAAAAATCAAATGAACACACTGGGCTTGAACCAGAGATGGGTTGCATTAAAATGATGAAACTGGAAGTGGCATTGGAAATGGTGTGCAGTGGAAATGAGAAAACTGGAAGTGGCATTTGATTCCTTATTACTATATCATGAAAAAACCGTTCGAATTGAAATCCTAGCTGATCCTGTTTCGAAAATATGCATACTTTTCACTTTTTACGAAGTTTGCTTCGAATTTTTGTAAGAAAATTACTTTGTCGCACTTGCATACGCATACGCACTCGTGTATACCCAAAATCACACACACACACACACACTCACACAACGTACATGTGAATACGTATCACATATATTATACTATGTTCATGTACTAGGAAGATGTTTACAAAAAAGATTATCGTGAATTTGAAACCTCTAAAGAAGGAATTGTAAATAGACCTATCGTCTATGCAAATGACACAGAACTTTTAGAATTGCTCTATGACAAACGCAATATTGATTTGACTAATGTTGATATTAAAATCAAATTGATGGTAGATGGCGAAAAAGGTTTCTTTAAACTTACATTATCAGTTATAATAGATGAAGATAATCAAAATCAAAACAACAAAAGAGCTTCGTACTTGGAGGGTGGAAGCGTAGCAAAAAAACACAATTATAATAGCGTGTATCGATTAATTTTACTGGCAATTGTGCCGGAGATAAAAGAGTTATTTAATTATAAATTGTATTTGAGTTAACGCAGGTGAATCAGATACCTTATAAATTCATCGCAGATTTTAAGCTTTTTATTAATCGCTATTGGACAACAAACTGCATCAACCACGTATCCTTGTCCATATTACTACATTAGTTTAAGTGAACTACAACCACGCAATTCGAAGCAATTAAATAGCGAAGAATTCAACATGATTCAACGTGATTCGAGTAATGATGTTATTATTTTAAAAACATTCAATGATTTGACACACGACTACTTAAAATTCAAAAGCGTAGAGAAAAAAAAAACTAGCAAGGGAATTTCACAGTATGATTAATTACCCTCTTTTGGTAGCAGAAGGAGATGAAGAAGACGTCAATATGTACGTTCTTGAGAAGTGCCCTAATCCGGAATTGCATTTATTGCAAGGATTGGTGAATCACTTGTTTTGGAAGGGTGTACTTCCGTCTGTAGGTCGTGAAAATGCTCTGCTTTGGCCGAAAAAATTAAAACTTAGTTGCTAGAAACTACGATGGTGAAATTTTCGAGAGGGTAATGCATGCAGAATGCTCATAAAAAATGCTGATGGATTAAACGACCCTGAAATTTATAAAGAAGGTGGACCTTTTCGATTGCAGCCTTTCATCGCCACGTTTAAGGTAATGAATAAGATTGTAGAAACTTGCTTTTCTACAAAAAAGGCTGATACGAGCGAACTGGATAAAAATTTAAGAGAATTACGCACAGCTTTTGATAGTACGGGAGTATCAAAGACATTAAAAATCCATGTTCTTTTAGATTATTTGAAAGATAGCCTTTTGTACTTAAGCAATGATGGCTTGGGCGTATGGTCTGAGCAAGCGGGGGAATCCGTTCTCCGAGAATTCTCAATGTATTGGGAAAGATTCAAAATAAACGCTATTAATGATCCATCTTTCGTAGAGCATTTATTTAAAGCAGTGGTTACATTTTCTTCCCACCACTTATAAAAATTTATTACTATAAATAAGATAATTTAGGGGAGACCACTTTAAAGAAACGCGCCTTGATATTTATGTCATAGATGGTATGGAAATAATATCTATATAATATATCTATACTATATCTTATGAAGAGATAAACTACGTAAAACGTGAAAAGTATGCATATTTTTTAAACAAGATCAGCTAGGATTTCAATTCAAATGGTTTTTTCATCATAAAGTAATAAGAAATCAAATGCCACTTCCAGTTTTCTTTGTCATTTTAATGCAACCCATCTCTGGCTCAAGCCCAGTGTGTGAAGATGATTTTGATCAACTTATTCCATTTTTTAAGGACATTGCACGCATATTGAAAATCCTAGCTGTTCATGAAACAGACTTTTCAGATCGGACCGATATTTAGCTGCGCGGAATTTTTTGAAAATTAAAAGTTTAGATTGGAATATTAAGTATTGATCTGGAGATAATTTTGACAATACATGGCTATTCTTTCTTATGTATTTTTTATGCTGAATTCAAATTTGTAATAAAGTGTTGCCTCTATACCTATTTGTTAAGATTTACAAATGTCATATGTTACTGTTTTTCCACAGTCTTCATAATCAAAATAAAGAATTCGTGAGAAATTTAATAATAATAATTTCTTGAAACCATATTGTTAGTTTATTAAAAACACAACGTACAACGTTTTTTCTAATTTATATACTCTTTCGGTTTTGTCCTCATAACCTTTAGGCTGTTTTACAAATACTTCTGACTTTATCGTCCCATTTAGAAATGCGGTTTCTACGTCCATTTGCATAATTATTAAACCGTTTTGACAACAATAGGTTAATAATAATTTTAGTGTTTGTATTTTTGCTACTGGTGAATATAAATCATCCAGTAATTTTTTATGTTGAAATCCACGAACAACTAATCTTGCCTTTTTCTGATTATTAGATTTATTTGTAAGAACCCATTTCAAATCTAAAATTTTTTTTCCTTTCGGTTTTTCTACTAATTTCCACGTTTTATTTTTTTTCTTCAATCATTATCAATTAAAGTTTCTTCATATGTTTTTGAATTATTTGCGCTTACTACATTTACACAATTAAAGTTTAAACTTGACCGGCCATATCTATTTAGCATTTTTCTTTCGCGTACTGATCTTCTTAATTTTATTTCTCGAGCATCAATTCTTACATCAGATTTGTTATTTGATTCAGTATCGCTTTCATCATCTTTTTAAATCTAACTAACTTTTCATCTTCATTTATAAAATCTACATGTCTTGCTATTTTAATTTTTGTATTGACTAAAACTCTGTATCCAACGCTTTCATAACCTACAAGTACGCCATAATCAGCTTTTCTGTCCCACTTATTTTGTGTTTTTATTTCCGGGACTCTTACAAATACTTTATTCCCATATAATTTTAAATTTTGTATATTTGGTTTCCTTTTTAAAAATATTTCAACCGGAGTTTTATTTTCTCGTGTATTTGTCATGGTTCTATTTTTCAAGTATGCTGTAGCTTTTACTATTTCTGGCCAATATATAGTATTTAATTTTGAATCAGAAAGTAAACATCTTGCTGAGTTCATAATCGTCCTATTATAACGTTCAGCTCGTGTACGTATCGTGAACATGGCTCTAACATAATACCTTTTTCTCTAACTAAATTAAATATATTTTTGTTAATATTTTCTCTGCCATTATCACATCTCAATTTTTTAATTTTTTTACCTATCAGATTTTCTACTTTATTTATATAATCCAAGAAACAATTATATACTTCATCTTTTGATTTTATCGTGTAGATCAGAGCACACTTACTATAATCATCTATAAAGGTCAAAAAATATTTTTAACCGTCATACCCGGTATTTGTCTGCGGCCTATTTAAATCTGCATGTACTAATTCAAGAATTACACTTGCGCCGCTGCCATTATTTTGGAATGGCAAATTATGCATTTTATTCTGAATGCACGTTCCGCATTTTAGTTGAATGTGTTCTTATCTTTCTGGTATTCCCTCAACTAATTTATTATTACACATTGTATATAAATAATCAAAATTTACATGCCCCAAGATTCTATGAAATTTTTCTTTTTGTGTAATTTTATATATATCGCTTGCATAAACATCTACTCTGTCTACATAACTATTTATTTTATATAAACAATTTTCTTTATATGCGATTCCAATTAATCTATCGTATTTATTATATATCTTTGATTCTTTTCCTACAGATACGATTTAATTTTCATCTGTTACCTTTGCATAACTTAATACATTTTTATCCATTTCTTTTACGTAAAATAACAATCATTATTTATTATATGATCAGACCATCCGCTATCTAATATCCAATCTATATTACTTTTTTCGCACGTATATACATTCGCTTCGCTAATACTATTATAATCACGCTCAATCTGTGTTAGAAAAGTTCTCGACTCGTTCGCATCGTTACCTAGGTCGTAATCTTTGCTGTACGAATACCTCGCATCGTGTTGACTTGGTCCATCGGCGCGTGGCTGGTACCCTCTGCCTCGTCCTCGCTGACTGTAGCCTCTTCTTTGTTGACCATAGCCTCCTCCGCCGTCTCTCCTGTGTTATTGTTCTTGTTGCTGGCTCGCACCTTCTGGCCATTGCGCACCACTGCTGGATCCATCTTGATAATTGTTTCGGTAATTTTTCTTGATATGGCCTTTCTTTCCACAGCCATAGCATTTTATGTCTCTTTTTTCGACTTTAAATACAGTCGAATTTTTCTTGCCGTTTTAACTCAAGCTTTGCTGCTCGCACATAGTAATTTTATTTTTTTAAATTCACACGT
Organism: Theocolax elegans; assembly: GCA_026168455.1. Lineage (NCBI taxonomy): Eukaryota > Metazoa > Arthropoda > Insecta > Hymenoptera > Cerocephalidae > Theocolax > Theocolax elegans. The sequence goes on from CM047425.1 coordinate 70,421,679, forward strand.
GCGATCACTTTCCTGCATTGAATCTATTAAATCTCCAACATAACTTAATGAATCTGGTAGCGTCTTTAGCATATAGCCGAGTTTTTCTCTTTCATTTATTTTTGCACCAGCACTTTTTAACTCATTAATTAATCTCTCAAACTCTGTCAAAAATGTACTCGATTCTTCAAAATCTTTTAATCTCATTCTATCAATTTTATTTCTTACACAAATCTGTAGAGCCGTCGATTCTTTTAAATATATTCTATTGAATTTTGTTATTATTTTTAGTGCGGTGTCTTCATCTGTGACAAACTCTAATTTGTTATACTACAACATATGTAATTCATTGCTTTTAAATTTTTTTCATCCCAATCGGATTGTGTCTCCGTATTCAATTTTTCACGTATAGCCGGTTCATCGCACTTTTTCCACTTTAAGTATAATAATATTCTTTTTTTCCATATATTATAATCACTTCCATTGAAGACTTAGAATTTTATATCCTCTTCTTTTGACATCTTCGTACTTTTCGTATTTTCTCTTTTATTCTCAAATATTACCTTTTTCAAAATTCAGATATTCTTAATCTGTTTTATCAACACTTTTATCAACTTGTCCTGATTTATTTCTTTTTTATCTTTAATCATTTACACCGATTACTATTCACTTCATTACAACGCTACACGTGGTCACTTAACCTTAAAACTTTTTTTTCCAACCACGCTCTGCTACCATGTTGTGAAGTGATCTTTTATTATATTACATTTTATTATATTATATATGAATTGCAAATTTATCTTCGGATTCTAATTTACACGTGGTATGGTATTACATTATACATCCTCCCAACACATGCTCACTCCCTCCTAAGGCTATCTAACGTGTATGTGTTTTTATACTCTCGCTCTCTTTCACACCTCGCGATACGTACGCATACATTATTATAGTCGGGGTATAGGATACCGTAGCTATACTGTACAGCGGATTATTTGACTTGTAGGATACAAAATTACTCATATCTCAAGAGTTAGAATAAGATCCGTTTCCCGGAGGTCATGTACTCTCCTTGTAAGTTTTTTTACAACTAATTTCTCTTCTTCTGTTGAATACATTATATAAGTGATATATTTATAAAAAAATTATTCTATATTTCTATTATAAATCATAAGTATTTCTTCAAGGTATTTTTAATCTAAAAATTTCAATAAATAAATTTTTTAATTTAATTTAACCTCTTATTTACATTTTTTTAATTGTTATAATTCTTTAAATAAACTTTATTTTTACAATTTATATGTTGAATACACATTGATGTATATTATGTATAGTCTCTAATTTGCATATTTAAACATGTTCTAACATAAAATGAAACCATTTTGAGAATTTTAAAGAAGTACGTATGTGCGCACGTAATTAAGTTAATGCGATAAATCGCTCAATTTTTAACCTCTTTAACTGAAATTTGAGTATACTTTTGTCATGTGTAGAGAAGTAACTAGTTCTATTTTTAGCTGTAACGGATCTACTCAAATTAAAAGTTAATGATTTTCAAATTATGAAAAATAGTTTTTTTTTAATTTAATATTAAAAACAAATTTTTCACCATTTTTAATGTAGAAACTACTAAATCACATAATTTAAAAAAAATTTTGTATTGCAACTTATACAGAATTTAAACCAATCAAGTTATGTGCATAAAGATGCTTAAAATAACAAAAAGTACTAAAAATTACAATTTTTTTCACAAACAATCCAAGTCTTAATATGAGTGATATTAATAATTTTAAATATTTATTTTTCTCAGTATAGAAATTAATAAGTTAGGAATTATTTAGTTTGAAAAATAAATTATGTTGACACAGAATATATTAGGCATTTCATGAGCTTTGAGAAGACAACTTTGAGATGACACCTCAAAGCATCATGACCTGTCTTTCGAAAAAGTTGGAATTACAAAGATAGGCCTCAGGCATTATGCAATGGATTTCGTTCTAACTGTAGGATATGATTTTTCAACCCCGAAAAGTACGTCTCGTTCGACATTTTTGTCCATGGGTCCTGGGGATAAAATTATGTGATTATTTTCAAAAAATCTAGGGGAAGAAAGGGTTAACGTTTATTAAAATAATTTGGATTCATAAAGGTATAATATAATAGTTTAAAACATAAAAAACTTTATAGTAAGAGCCTTAATTAAAATCTAGCTCTGTTAAGTTACATTGAGTAGTTTAATAGATATGATATAATGCCAGAAATCTAAAAACTGTGTCTTAAAAAACAGTAAAAATAATATATTAAAAATTAACGTAAATTTGTAGCTGTTCTTTAAACTAACGACATTTTAAAACTATCTGATATAATTATGTAGATTGTAATTTAAGTTACAACTTTTATTATCACTTTCGTTTTTAGGCATGACCGCTAAACGGGAGAGCCTTATATTTTCATCATCGCAAAATGTGTGATGCATCAAAATATACTAGATAATGAGTTGTAAGTAAAATTTATGCGTATTAGAACTCATTTAAGGTCCTTCCTAAAATGTAAGTATGGATGTATGTATGTATGTAAACATGTAACTAAGATAACTAGTTAATTTTTCACCGATTTAGCTGAGACAAACAGTGTAACTTCGTCATAATGTAATTAGATGATCCTATTTCCACATATATAGTACATGAATAGTTTAAGTTACGGCATTATTTCTAATTGCTTAAAAACTTGTAACGCCTAACTTTAACGACACGTAGGCAAATAATGTAGAGATAGGAAAGCAATGCGATAGCATAGTGTATAAATAACTATAAATAATTGTTATGTAAATGAAAGTTTTTGTAAATATTTTGAAATGATGCGATAAGTTAACTAACAAATTATATTACGCAGATACAGTACCAAAAGCAACACATAAGTGGCGAAACTAAGAAAAACCAAACATTAAAGTAAAACTCAATCGTCAGTCTATATATAAGAGCAGCATGTGAAGCGGTAGACAGACTCTATAGATCTCATATTTTTGTACTTAACCTTTTAAGGACGGAACTGGTCGATATATCGACCACTTTGGTATCATATTATTTTGGAATTCTTTCGGGGGTAATATTATATGCTGAATACAGGAAACATAGTGTTATCATTCTAAAAAGTATATTTGACCTAGAAATCACTATTTCAAGGTCAAATTTTTTATTCGGTATATCGAATTGAAAATTGGTATATCAACGTATTTGAATGCTTTGAATACGACACAAATAGTGTTGCGTTTGATGAAACATATTTTCATAGTGATTATTTGAACTATTTATTACTATTAGTTTTTTGGCAGACCAATACACTGTTATTTTTTCTTGCGGAAGATTTTTTTATTGATAATATTGATATTATTTCATCATTCTCTTTATTTACTAAGTTGTCAAAAAAATGAGAGGCGGGTCTGAACCTGAAATACAAGATTTGGAGAATGAGGAAATTCATGAAGTTGATTTGGTAGAAAATGATTATGATGAGACTCAAACTTTTAAAACGCGTATTTTTATCCATCAATCAAAGATTTTCAACATACTTCTAAAATAAATCCGAACATCTCTATTTCGGGGAATAAAGCAATCAATTACTTTAAATTCTTTTTTGATGTTTCTCTGATTGAAAGAATTATAGATGAGACGAATCGGTATAAAAGTCAGAATTATGAAGATCGGCAATCCCATCAGGAAACTTGGTCTCCTCTTACAAAAGATGAATTTGAATGACTTAAAGACTATTAGTCTAAAAATCCTCTACTTTATACTCCAATTTTCCGTCAATTAATGTCTCGTGGTAGGATTCTTGCAATCTTACGCCATTTACATTTTCATGATAATGAAGATACCTCGGAAATCGCTCACCATCCTTTAGTGAAAATAAAACCAATAATAGACTACCTACAAAGTAAATTCTCAGCAGCTCTTATTCCAGGCAAAAATTTGTGCATAGATGAAAGCCTAGTATTATGAAAAGGCAGGCTTCGATTCAACCAGTATATTCCTTTGAAAAGAACTCGGTTTGGCATCAAACTTTTTGAATTAGTTGACTATGAGACTGGATTTATTTTGGGTTTTATTGTCTAGACTGGCGCTGATACAGATTATCAGAAGTTTGATTTGGGTGCTACTGGGGATATAGTCGCTTATTTCTTAAAACCTTATTTTTATAAGGGTCATGTCATATGCATAGATAACCGGTATACATTTCCCGTATTGGCAGAATTTTTGCATGATCGCGATACAGGAATGTGTGGCACGGTAAGAATAAATAGAAAAGGAATGCGAATAAGTCATTTTATTAATTTAAATAACTCTGTATTAAAATTTTTAAATCATGAAATTACATTGTATTAAATTGGCAACCCTAATGATACCTAGTTATAGTTTTAAATCAAAAAATATATATAGTTTACTATACATCTTATAGTTAAGCATTACAACTAAATTTTGAAAATAAATATTTAATTAAAGTTATGTGTATATAAAAAGAAAGATCATAATTTAATCAAACCGAATATAGTATATTATGGAAGAATTTAACCTATTAATGCCCGAATTACATAAAATTTTACATTTACTGTCAGCTTATAACTTTTTATGAAATCGGATTCAGCTATTTCCGGGACCTATCGTTCTATACGTTTTCGGGTCCGCTCTACACGATGTGATTGCTTAAAACACTGTAAAATAATTATTTATATTGTTTTTTTACATAAAATAATAATTATAACATCAAAGAATAAACAACCTGATTACAATTGCAAACAATTACATGCACACTATGCATTCAATGTTGGCCCAAGGTTGAAAATTAAAATAGGCGCAAAAGAAATAAAATTTGAAGTGTAACTTTCAAGTTTGTTAGTTCAAGTTCAAATTGTATATATATATATGGGGTATTCCACGTGAAGTGGTCCGATCAAAATTTTAATATGCACCAAATTTTGGGTACACATTGCAAATATTTCTCAGAATACAGAAAAAAATTTTTAGATACTAGAATTTATTTGCTCATAACTTATTCTAACCTCAAAAAGTGAATTTTTCCAAGTTTTTCTCAACACCAGCTGGGTTCACCGCTATTTAACTTAAAATTTATCAACTTTTACTATGGTACATTATATGTAACATTCGTTGCTAATTCTGTCTAGAACTTACTCTTCTGGGTTAGAATTTCTAATTTCAAGGTGAATGTTATATACACTACATGTCAATATTCAACTTAAAAAAGTGCAAGTGCGCCACGATTGATTTTTTTATCCAAAAGTCTAAAAGAAAGCTTGGAGCAATACCTTTCAAATGGTCTGTAGCATTTTTATGGCCTTCAATTCTGTAAAAAGTTATGATAATAACCAATAATGAACAGGTTGGTGGTGACGTAAACCACTATTATTGGATAATCGGCCTTGACGGAAATAAGATCAAGGCTGACTACGCGTATCGATCACGCAATCAACCACCCTAATCAACGCCGGTAGATAAGGTGTAGAGTGAGATAGAGAAGGATAGCGATAGGGTGGGGAGGAAAATCCTTAATTTTGGGGATCAAGCCACGCCGCGAGCCGGATGAAGAAGCCGGTCTCGACGATTCGCTACCCGATCGTCCGAGGAGATAGTTGTGTTTTATTGAGTAGAGTTTTTGAGGCAGAGTAGCCATTTCTTCTGAGTAGAGTTGAGTTAGAGTAGTAGTCGAGTGGAGTAGGGTCGAGTGGAGTTGATTGGAGCTGTGAGAAGTTATTTAGGCGAGTATAGTTACGGTTAGCCCGACGGGCGGCCGAATTTCTAATATTTATATTTTATATTTTTATATTTGCCGGACGGGCGGAGTTGCGTGAGTGTGAGCACGTGTGTCAGTCGGTCGCGGATCGCGGTTAATAATTGTGTCGGTGCCGGACTTATAATATTATTTTGAATTGTTGAATAAATATTAGTTGTGGTGAAATATTGAATTCGAGAGTGTCATTTTAAGTAATTTTCCTTTACTCTGAAAGCCGCCGGTTCCGAGGTGGTCAGCCGTCGGGATTCCCTCTGTGACGAGGAGTCGAGGTGGAGATTTGCCGGGTTGCCGAGTAGTAATGTTGTAATGTAAATAATTATTCTGTTTAATTTAAATATCGCCAGGCGCCCAATCAAATACAAATCGTCGATATCTAGCCATTTTTAACGTCGCTACGACGGAACCTCCGTCGGCCTTTAATTTAATCTAATTAAATTCTTCCCGACGAAAAGTAGCGTCGCAAAATGGCGCCCAACGTGGGGCATTAATTGACGGCAGAGTAAAGTGTGTGATTGAGTATCCGTCCGGTATTTTTGTGGAAAATCAACACCATTAATTAAGTGTTAAATTTTTTTTGGAGTAGTGGTAATTTATGGTAAATTTTTATGTATACCTTTTGCCAATTGGGCGGGCCCTCCTGTTTGTGTAAACCTCGTGCCAAATATACAATTTATTTGATTATTATTGAATATTATTAATAATTATATATTGATTGTATTTACATATATATTTACTACATATAAATATTTATTATATATATATATATATATATTTGTGTTTTTCCGCCAGAATTGTATTTCTGTTTCAGTGATTGCTCAATTTATTATTGCCGGTATATACCGCCGGTACTTGTGAATTTTCGCCGAAACCGCCAGATTATTTCTGTTTCAGGTGTTATTCAAAATACAACGAATTGCCGGTATTAACCGCCGGTAGTAGAGCAATTACGCCAAATTGCCAAACCGCCAGACTTTTATTCTGTTACAGGTTGTCAGTTTGTTAACCGCCAGTTATATAGTATATAGATATATTGTGCTTGAGAGTGTAAGCACGAGGTGATAATTTAATTATTTTCAATTGATATATTTATTGATAATTAGTACCTCACGGCACGAGGTTTGTAGATAATAATTGTTGTGGTGGTGGTAGTAATCATTTGTGAATTTCGCCGTGTCGAATAACCCGTTTGAAGGATCCGGGTCGGTTTATTATAATTTTATAAATTTATTTAACCGTCGGATTAATAATTCAAAATGACCGAACACGTCGAACAGATGCATATATTACTCGAGGATACCGCCGGTAGAGAGAGACGTAATATGAAGCGGACGATCGCCAAAATGGCGGATGAACATGTCGGTCGAGAGTTAGCGTCACGACGGCTGTGTGCCGCCGGATCAAGCGCTGCGTTGCGGGACAGGCTATTGCGCGCCCGGTTGCGGGAAGCCAAACCGAATAATGATAATATTCCATGGTACGAATGGGACGAAGACCATGCGGAGATACGTAAGGAGTCGGTAAGCGCAGGTGCTTACCGAGCAAAGGTGATGATGGCAGTCGATAATGCTGCCAAGCAGAGACGAAGGTGGAAGAAGAGCGTTGTCACTACAGATAAGGGAGTAGGTGACAGAGAGACGGTAACCTCTGAAGATGGTAGCTTAGCGGACAGTGAGGCGGATAGCGAGTTACGGCCAAGTGGAACCGACAGAGAAGATGCAGCCGACAAGAGAGTTCCAACGTACACGACAGTCGCCACGCAGACTACCTGCACGTATTCCAATACGTTTACTACGCAGTCTGGGTTAGGCTTGCCGATTACGTCGTCGATTGCATTACCATCAACTAGTTATGCGCCAGCGCCTCTCACAATTCCGCCGGAGTTGTGTAATTATATCCGCCAACATCCGACCGAATGGGATACGTTAATGACACAATTGGGTGTATTTCCCGCTAGGTCTAATCAGGTTCCGCCGGTAGAGAGGAGGAATAATCGAGAAACCGCATTGAGTCCGAATGGTCCTAGTAAATCGTATAAGAAAATGAGTATTATTCCCGCCGAATCCGATGCATTCATACCGTCAGGTCGATCCGACACTGAGTCTGGTAACTCTAGTGCGGAGGGAGCGAATCCAAAAAGGAGGAAGAGCACAAAACCGGCAAAGAAGACTGAGCAGTCGAAGAGTAAACAGCCAAAGAGTATGGCGAACTCTACGAGATGCAGTACGGCAATCAAACCGATTGATTTAAAAGACGTGGAATCAGTGTTAAATCAATGCGATTTGCCGGATTGCAACGAGGACAGTCGCAAGCAGAATGCTTCCGCCGGTAGTGTAGTGAGCAGTGGCTCAAAGAGACGAAAGCTCACGCGGATTAATTCCAGTGAATCGGAGAATGATTCCGATGAAGGGTTCACGCGCGTGCGGTCTCGAAAAGAGAAGTCGTCCAGCCCAATTAGTCTGAAACCAGACGAGAGTCTCCGGAGCATGAAAGTGCTCAGCTGGAGGCTGAGGTTTGCTGGTGATGAGAGAGAGATGCCCGACGAGTTCCTCAGTCAGTTAAATGATTGTAGGAAGAGCGCTGGTTTGACAGATGCACAATTGCTAGGTGCATTGCCGTACTGAGCAAGGACGCCAGCCGGTGGTTTAGATCGACGAAGACGCAAATAGCATCGTGGCGCGATTTTCGGCGTCAGTTCCGACACCAATTCATAGGTGAATTCGACCACGAGGATTTGCTGGACGAGTTACGCCGACGAACGCAAGGAAAGGGGGAAAAGATTACGCGATATCTTTCCAACTTGCGAATCATAGTCGGCCACTTCAAGAAACCACCGTCGGAGAAAGTGTTAGTAGAGACAGCGTACCGAAATCTTCTGCCGGAGTATAGGACTGCGATGGCAAGTAAACTCGTGGAAGATTTCAAAGACCTGGAGTACTATGGGCGGAAGTGGGAACGCCAACAGGAGTTGAACAACCGGTATACCCCGCCACCGCCGGTTGAGAAGTCGAGAATCCCTGGAGCAGCATACAAGGGACGATCGACAAAGCAAAAGGTCGCCGCGCTGTCGGATGTAGACATGGAGGAAGCCGCCGAAGTTCAAGTTGATAGAAAGGTTGCTGCAAGCAAAAAGGCGAAGCAAGCAGCAACAAAGGAGGTAGCTGAAAAGTCGAAGCGTCAGAAGAAGGACGTTTTGTCGAGCGAAGCTGCGGAAGTGCAAGTAGATCAGAAGCCGACTTACGTCGCAGTTGCAAATCGAGGTTCGCCGATTCGATTGACGAATTCTGCTGCCAAGTATGAGAGTAAGCCGTACGCCCGTCAGCAGAAGGTTGCACCGCCGAGTGGAGCGAGCAATGCCACATTCCAGTCGAAGTCGCCAGGTCGTCGGGAATTTTATGGTCCCTGCTTTAACTGCCAGATGGTAGGGCATCGAGCAGCGGAATGCCCGAACGCAAAATGTTTTATCTGTGCCAAGACGGGACATCGAGCGGCGCAATGCCCAGAGAAGGTGTTCAGACCGCAGTCACCGTCACACAGATCGCCAGAGTCGTGTCAGATGTGCGGTAAACCAGGGGCGGTTTTCCGCAATTGTCCTGACTGTGCCGAAGTACGTGTCAAGTTGGGAAACTTGTTGGCTGGGGGATAGTAAGTCCGCTGATCCCCCAGCAGTACTCCTTTAATCTCGCCGGAAAGGTTAATTATAATCCGCCGGTGGAGAAACAGGAGAATGCCGTAGGTGGTGAAGAGAGGCGACTCGAGAATCACGTTACGCCGGAGGTAGACATGAAGCGGTTGAAGAAACGAGGTCTATGTTTCCTCCAACCGGAAGCCGTTGATTATTCGCTAGGGGAAGCAGAATATTCGCGGAAAAGTCTACAAACGTTTCGTGAAAGGGTGAGGCAAAAGGAGAGTGAAATCGCCGCGCCGTTACAGCCCAATGAGGATCTCGAAGAAGAGCGAGAATTCTCGAGGCTACATATAGTGCAACGCGCCGTAGAGATGCTCCCAGCACCCTCGCCACTTGACTTGCCGGTAGAGAAGGTGGTAGATAGTATTCCGACGCCGATTCCAAGAAGTACGGGAGCAATTCCCAAGAGAACGCGGACGGAATTATGTATTCCGCCGCCGAATAGTGAGGAGAAACAAGAAGTCCGTCGAGATGACGAGAATGTAGCAGCTACGTCGGCAGATAATAGGAATTTCCTAGAACTGAATCTCGGAGGAGAGAGTTACAGTGCTCTGTTTGAACCAGGAGCCATGATTTCGCTCGCTGGACCTAAAGTAACGGAGAGATTCAGAAGCCGGTTGGAACCATGTGAGACAGCAATTAAAAGCGTCACAGGAGATGTTCGCCGGGTAATAGGAATCCTAAACATTAGTTTGGAAATAGACGGATACGCCGAAATAATTCCGCTCAAAGCCATGAATGTCCTAGACCATGATGTCATACTAGGCATGAATTTCTGCCGGATTTTCGACGTAGATACCCGCCTAGGTAGAGGAGAGTGGCGAGCACGAGAAGGAAAATGGAGAACCTTCGCCGCCACGGCGGAAGACGGAGAAGCGACGATATATGCTGAATGCGCTGGCATTCAGGAGTTACGGGATGACCAACGAGAACGTGTTATGCGTCTCGTAGAAGGCATATTGCCGGAACCGTCGGATACTTTCGGCGCAACTGACCTAACCGAACATCACATTGATGTCGGAGATGCATCACCTATAATGCATAAGGTTCGCCGGTTGTCGCCGAGGATGTTGGAGATTGCGCGAGACGAGGTAAATAAGATGTTGCGTAATGATATTATCGAGAGATCTGCCAGTGATTGGAGCAGTGCGCCGGTGATGGTTAAGAAACCTGATGGATCGATACGGTTTTGCATCGGCTACCGTGATCTCAATAAGGTTACGAAAAAGGATGGATACCCGATGGCTACGATGGATTCCATCCTTGATAAGATGAAACGGGCAAAGTGCATTACGAAAATCGACCTGAAGCAGGCGTATTTTCAAATAATGATGGAAGCAACCAGCCGGAAGTATACCGCCTTTGCCGTGCCAGGATCAGGACAATATCAGTTCAAGAGAATGCCGTTCGGTCTTACAAATGCGCCGAAAACGTTCCAGCGTCTACTGGATGCGTTATTCGGACCAGAGTACGAGCCGTATATCTTCTGTTACCTAGATGATATAATCATAGTAACAGAAGATTTTGACGAGCATCTGAAGTGGCTGGAGTTAGTATTGAGGAAGCTCGTGGATGCTGGACTGATGGTAAACCGGGATAAGTGCAAGTTTTGCTGTTCCAGTGTAACGTATCTAGGCTTTATCCTGGATAGCCAAGGATTGCGCCCTGATCCAGAGAAAGTTTCGCCGGTAGTAGAATACCCAGAGCCCCGCAATGTCAGAGAATTGCGCCGGTTCCTGGGAATGGTCGGGTGGCCAGGTTCATTGAAAAGGACTCTGAGCTGAAAGTACCTTTGGTAAAACTTCTCCGTAAAAGCCAACAGTGGACGTGGGGAGATGAGCAACAGGAGGCGTTCGACGCTCTAAAGAAAGCTCTAACCCAGGCGCCAGTGCACGCAAGGCCGGATTTTAGTAAGCCGTTTACTATCCAGTGCGACGCCAGTAATTTCGCCTTGGGAGCCGTCCTCACGCAGGAGAAGGAGGATGGAGAACATCCGATCGTATATATCAGCCGAGTGCTGACGCCGGCTGAGAAGAACTATACGACGTCGGAGAAGGAGTGTCTCGCCATGTTGTGGGCGATTAAGAAGTTGCGTCCGTACATCGAAGGTTACACCTTTACGGTCATTACTGATCATAGTGCCCTTCGATGGCTGCAGAATCTCAAGGACCCAACTGGCCGTCTTGCCAGATGGGCCTTGGAGATGCAGCAATGGGACTTCAAGGTGGTACATAGGAAGGGAGCTATGAACCACGTCCCAGACGCCTTGTCCCGGATGTTCCCGTCGGAAGAGGAAGATGTAGCCGCGTTTGAAGAAATAACGGACCAATGGTATCTTAGGATGCTGAAAGAAGTGCCAGAACGTCCAGCTAAATTCAACGGTTGGAAGGTAGAGAACGGCTTATTATATCGCCACAGGTACGACCCATTACTCGATCCAATAACTACGCCGGAAGAAGGTTGGAGGCTAGTTGTGCCAGCAGATCATCGTCAACAAGTGTTACAAGAGTCGCACTGTGTCACGTCTGCTGGGCACTTAGGGATCGAGAAGACGTACGACAAACTGGCCAGAGACTATTATTGGAAGGGCATGTGGTACGACACCCATGACTTCGTACGTAGTTGCCAGACCTGCCAGCAATACAAGGTATCGCAGACAGGACCCGTTGGATTAATGGGAAGCCGGATCGTAGAGAGACCATGGGCAGTGGTAGCCGCTGATCTCATGGAATTTCCACCAAGCAAGAGCCAGTGTCGATACTTGGTGGTGTTCCAGGATCTCTTCACCAGGTGGATTGAGGTGAAACCTCTGAGATCAGCAGACGGAAAGTCGGTTGCGAGGGCGTTCGAGGAATTAGTGTTATTCCGTTGGGAGACGCCAGACTATTTTCTCTCGGATAATGGCCGGGAATTTGACAACAAGTTGTTGAAAGCTACGTTGGCGGAGTACGGAGTTGAACACGTCACGACGCCTCCGTACTTTCCCCAGGCTAATCCGGTCGAGAGAAGTAATAGGACGCTGAAGGCGATGATAGCAGTATTTGTCGGTGGAGACCATCGGAATTGGGACGTGCACGTGCACGAATTTCGCCATGCCGTAAACACCGCCGTACAATCATCCACTAAGGTGTCACCTGCGTTTTTGAATTTCGGCAGACACCCTAAGCCAGTGTAAAGCCTGAGGAGAGAAGTAGAAGGTCATAGACCAATCGTTAGAATTCCGCCGGAGGTATGGGAAGAGAGGATGAAACGTCTAGATGCCCTGCGAGATTTGGTAGCTCGACACATCGATCAAGCACGTGCCAAGCAGGAGAAACAGTATAACAAGGGATGTAAAGATGTTAGCTTTTCAGTAGGAGATTTAGTACTTAGACGAGTACATACGTTATCTAACGCCGCGAATAAATATTCCGCCAAACTTGCGCCGAAATATGAAGGACCGTTCGATATCGTAAAAGTGTTGTCCCCTACAGTGTATGTGTTGGGTAGTGGTGAAGGAAATAATCGAAAAATTGCGAAATCGCATGTCACCGAATTAAAACGTTTTATCCAACCCCGCAGATGTGTGTCACAAAGGAAGACAGGAGAATAATCCCCGCCGGTGGTAGAGCAGAGGAATAGGGTAGGCCCTACGGCAAAATTACCCGTCAGGGAGCCCTAAGAAGAAGAGAAGAAGAAGAGAAAGAAGAAGAAGACACCGTCGGTAGTTGTGAAAAAGAAGAAAGATGTATATAGTAGATTAAGGCATAGAGTTAAGATGTATATAAGCAGAAAACCGTCGGTAGTAGAGGAGAATACGCCGGAAGAGAGAGGGAATAGGTATAATAATATAATTTTTTTTATTAATTATTCTATTTTCTATTTTTATTATTTATTATTATTTAATGGTGGTGGTTATTGATAAATAAATAAAATTGAAATGTGCAATTCGGTCCGACGCCCGTGCGAGGGAGGAAGTAGTATCGCGAACGAATCGTTGTTAGAAGACTAGTAGTAGTTGTATAAGTCATTTTAAAATTATATGATATATAATTGAGGGTGAATAACTTTTGTTTAATGAGTAAAAATAGTTAGAGTAAGTAGTTGTAGTAAACCTGAGGACACCGGGGGTGTTTCGGTTTAGGAGGGGGCTGTTTGTGACGTTGTAAAACATACAACGTACAAGTACATGCACATGGCTTGTATTTACAAGTCATGTGCATGCATACAGTTAACTTATATTAGATCGCGATCGCGTCGCGGGTAGCGAATCCCTCGCTGGCGGACCGAAGTGCACCGATGTACTTTTAATATAAACACTGATACCCACGGTATGGGTATGTTTTAGCGACGGTAGTACGCGGACTACGACCCAGACCACGGCCGAGAGGTATCGTGAGCCAAGGACCGAGCCCAGGTCGTCTCACGATACCTGGCGAATCCGATGCTGAGGTCAACAAGACGGGAGGTTAGGCGGCGTCCCAACCTCAACCGTCACACGTGCTCAGCAGACGATGACGGCTGAGATGGCGCATGGGTGTGCGCACGCCCGAACTCCGTACTAGTAGTCGGGAGAGCTAGGGTGCTCCCCCACCTTACACCCGTATACCGGCGAACGCGGCACTAGGCGTGGTGCGCGGGTAGGGGGGATCACTCGAGCAGCGAGAATGTTGCGCGCGCGAAGAGCTCGAGTGAGCGACCGTAGTGGGATAATGGGTGGGAGCGCGCGGAGCGAGGGGAGCGCGCGAATAGAGTAGGAGTCGCGGTATACCTAATGTATGCGTGCGAAGGTATACCGCGGCATACTAGGATATATATATGTATATATATAGATATAGACGGTGCGCGCACACCTATGTGTTGGTGTATACCCTTGTACATAGCGCGCACACGTATATTATATAATTAATTATTTTAACTAGTAGCGTCGTTAATTTTAAATAACAATTATGTAGATCCGTCGGTAGAGTTTGGGGCGTTTTGTATTAATTTTATAGAATGTATATAGTTGTATATAGTAGTCAGAATTAAATACTAATTGTTGTGTGAGTGTGTCGGGAGTAGTTAGTATGAATTATATAGCCGGTAGGCACGGGGCGGCAGCACCGACTGGGTTACCGATATGGTAATTAATCATTTGTAATGCGCGCCTTCCGAGTGTCGGGGATGATTGGTTGCGTGATCGACCCAATAATGAACAGGTTGGTGGTGACGTAAACCACTATTATTGGATAATTGGCCTTGACGGAAATAAGATCAAGGCTGACTACGCGTATCGATCACGCAATCAACCACCCTAATCAACGCCGGTAGATAAGGTGTAGAGTGAGATAGAGAAGGATAGCGATAGGGTGGGGAGGAAAATCCTTAATTTTGGGGATCAAGCCACGCCGCGAGCCGAATGAAGAAGCCGGTCTCGACGATTCGCTACCCGATCGTCCGAGGAGATAGTTGTGTTTTATTGAGTAGAGTTTTTGAGGCAGAATAGCCATTTCTTCTGAGTAGAGTTGAGTTAGAGTAGTAGTCGAGTGGAGTAGGGTCGAGTGGAGTTGATTGGAGCTGTGAGAAGTTAATTAGGCGAGTATAGTTACGGTTAGCCCGACGGGCGGCCGAATTACTAATATTTATATTTTATATTTTTATATTTGCCGGACGGACGGAGTTGCGTGAGTGTGAGCACGTGTGTGAGTCGGTCGCGAATCGCAGTTAATAATTGTGTCGGTGCCGGACTTATAATATTATTTTGAATTGTTAAATAAATATTAGTTGTGGTGAAATATTGAATTCGAGAGTGTCATTTTAAGTAATTTTCCTTTACTCTGAAAGCCGCCGGTTCCGAGGTGGTCAGCCGTCGGGATTCCCTCTGTGACGAAGAGTCGAGGTGGAGATTTGCCGGGTTGCTGAGTAGTAATGTTGTAATGTAAATAATTATTCTGTTTAATTTAAATATCACCAGGCGCCCAATCAAATTCAAATCGGCGATATCTAGCCATTTTTAACGTCGCTACGACGGAACCTCCGTTGGCCTTTAATTTAATCTAATTAAATTCTTCCCGACGAAAAGTAGCGTCGCAAAATAAGCAACGCTTATAATACTCTTCGTCCACTATGATTGGTGGAAGTCCTAGAGTAAGCGTTAACAAAAATTAAAAAAATTATAAATTGGCATTTCGACCATAGCTCTCTAGCTTTGGTCTCCTCAGTAAGGAGCTAGAGGCGTTCCTTAGACGCCCGTTGCTGATGGAAAGCGGCTATATTTATAGTTAGTTTCTATAGGGAGCGGGTAAAGCTCGGTCTGGAATGAATTGCACTCGGTTGGCGAACACTCACGTTTATTATAAAACTTACAAAACTACTTATACAGAGCTCAATTAATTAATATGATGGATATTCAGGTCGCGTGGATCTCGTCGATCGAAGGCGGACGTGCGTTCCGAATGACGGCTCGGACGATTCCGGTCTCCTCCTCTTGGAACACGGAACGCGGTATTAAAAGTTGCTTGCGGCGGCGCTGTAGTGCCCGCAAATCGTGTTGCTACGGTTGAGCCTCCACATATTTATGCCTTGTACTAGATTGTTTTTTTAGCGAGTAGAGAGAACTGTCGAATCCTCCTGGAGGTAAAAACTCCCAACACCCATAGCGCGACGTGTTTTTACCCGAATTCGCGACTTAAGAAAATAGAAAATTTATCGTTTGCCAAAGATTATTTCAATATATAAAATTTATCGGGATTTCTGAACCACTATGGTGCACTTATGTTGGTCCACTATGGTTGGTGGAACTCCCAGACCAAAGCTAGAGAGCTGTGGTGGAAACGCTAATTTATAATTTTTTTATTTTTGTCAAGGCTTACTCTAGGCCTTCCTCCCATCATAGTGGACGAAGAGTATTATAAGCCTAGCTTATTAAAGCATATTGGATTGCAAAGCCCAATAAATTTTCTATTTTCATAATAATAACAAGTATTCTTACCCATTATTCATCCAATATTGCGGCCCATTATTCAAATTAAAAATCCGAGAAAAAATAAATTTATGTGTAACCCCCAAATTTAAACATCATATAAAATTTTACAAAAACATACAAAATTAAAATTTAATATAATTAAATAACTAAACAATTATTATAACGGTAAGCGAGTTACCGATCAGGTGAGTAACCGAAAAGAGTATAGAGAAGGATGCGCGTACAGGAACGCACGAGAGCCGTACGCGGAGTGAAGAGAGGTATCAAGTTCGCGCGCGCACGAGGAGACAACGTGTTGTCAAGCCGGTCCGACAATCTTTTTATTGTGAAAAAGAACTAAGGTGTCGGTCTGTGTGTGTGTGTGGGTGTGAGGCATTGCTCCTCACCAACCTCCACGTCGGCGTGCGGAGCAGGGTTGCCAGATGGCGATTTTTTCTCTTTGTTGCTCTTGCTTAATAAACATCAATATACGTAAGAGAGAAAAGGAAAAAATATCGCCATCTGGTCACTCTGGTGCGGAGTAGCACTTCTCGTCGTACGATAAAGAAAGAAGCAAGGAGTCGGCAGTCGTCCCGACCGTTGGAGTGACAGAGAGAGATAGTCCTGAGGCCAAGCTCTCTCAGACGCCCAGCATTTTCCCGCCGATACGAATTACTCGGATTCGCGGTAAGTGGCGCACCACATATAGACCTGCGTGTCTTATTAATATTTTGAATCCCCATTTACCTGGTACGGTCCAGGAGAGCATAAGTGTTAACAATTTGTTTTCGCGCTGACCTTGGGGGTAGTCATCGGTACGACTCCCCTTGAATTGTTAAAGTTAATTTATTGTTGTTTGATTGTTTATTTAATAAATTGACTCGGCGAGACTATCTTTCTCGCTGACTAACATAATATCTCGATTGTTGATAACGTTTTGCCGGTCTTAGTCCTCTCCCACGAATACCACCCTCTCCGGCGTATATCCTAGTTGGCAATTTTGGGCTTAGGGCCCAACACACGGTATTAAAGTCAAACGAGGTTACATTATATTTATTTTTTTATATGTATATACACTCACCACCACATGCTTTTGCCCACCCTACGCAAAAATCACTAAAGATTAAAAGTTTTATTACTCAGGAGCAAAACATCGTAGCTCAAAAAATCCAACGCCATTCGAAAGAGCAGGTGAAAACCTTTAAAAAATGCTACTGTACAAGTAAAAATGTTTAAATTTGAGTTTTTTATAAGTATTAAAAAGAGATGAAAAATTGCTAAAAATCATGCCTCTTTTTGATCCGCTGCAGATTTAGTTCCCTTATTCGTAGCTTAAAAAAACCAACGGGGTTTGAAAGATAATTGTTTTAGCTTTAAAATGAGGGGTCGAACGTTTTTTTAACCCACTTTTTACCGATGTTAGCGCATTTTTTGTGAAAAAACAGGCTTTTTTGGAAATGGGAATATTTCAAAGAAAAAGAGAGATAGAGAAAAACTTCAAAGAGAAAAAAGATGCTATTTTACTCACAGAATATAGATCTGCAGGTTAAAACGAGATTTGGACAAAAAATTTTTTTTCAATTTTTTAGCATATCAAAAACTAAAAAAACCTTTAATTAAGTTGTAGACAATGTAGCATTCTTTAACTTATTGTTATTCTATTATTTTTAAATTAAATTTACGCTTAAATAATGCATTTTTTCAAGGCCAATTTTAAAAAAATAACTATACATGGATCTACTCAAATTTAATTTCCTCAACCTTATATTATCGTTGATTACAATATAACGAAAACATCTCTCTTAATATCGCATTGTTGACAAACATTGAAAAGCAGAACTATAAGAATAATAATTGTATAATCCGAACTCGTGAATCACTATACTACATTACAAATTTACAAGTCAGTAGATTGTTTGTTGTTTATCGGTACGTGTCGTCCTTATATACAATGGCCAAAAAGACAAATTTATCTCTTGCTACGCGTAATAAAATTATAGCACTGCACAAAATTAATTTATCTAATCGAGCTATAGCCAAAGTGTTAAATTTGAGTCGTCGAACTGTTGACTTTAATGTAAAAAAGTTTACAGAAACAGGAAGTGTGGAAAATAAGTTAAATAGGAAGTATTTAAGAAAAACAACTGCTTCAGAAGATAAGTATATTGTGATGTCAAGTTTGCGAGATAGAAAATTATGTTTGCCAGATATAACTGCTGCAGTGAATAGAAATTTAAAAGATAAAACAGTAAGTAATTCTACAATTCGCAGGAGGCTTCAAGAAAAAGGAATCACTGGGCGTGTAGCTATTAAGAAGCCGCTTTTAAGGTTGGAGAATGTTAGAAAACGATTAGTATGGGCTAAAAAACATAAAAGATGGACATATAATCAATGGACAAACGAACTATGGAGCGATGAGAGTAAATTTGAAATTTTTGGTAGCAAAAGAAAAGTTTATGTACGAAGAAGAGAAAATGAAAAGTACGCAAGAAATTGTATTATTCCTACCGTGAAACATGGTGGAGGATCTGTAATGGTTTGGGGTTGTTTTGCTGGATCCCAAGTCGGTGATCTTATAAAAGTTGAAGGGACATTAAAAAAAGAAGGTTATAGACAAATTTTAGAGGACAATGCTCTACAATCAGGAATGCGTTTGATTGGCGCTTCCTTCACTTTTCAACAAGACAACGACCCAAAACACACCTCCAAATTATGTACAGAATATTTAGCTTCGCTTGAAAAGAAAAAAAAAACTAAAAGTAATGGAATGGCCACCTCAAAGCCCTGACTTAAACCCGATCGAACTTCTATGGGCCGAGCTTGCTCGTTCAATTAGAAAAATACGCCCCACGTCAAAATCGAATTTATGGAACATTTTACATGAACAGTGGAAACAAATTAAAAAAGACACTTTAGATAAATTGTATAAACTGTTATAAATATAAATTGTATGTAACTGTTATAAAATCTAAAGGATACCATTTCGATGAGAAAAAGGTGTAAATAGTGTTTAATATTATGTTATTTGTTTATATCATCAATTGTGACTCGAAAAACCAAAATTGTTTATTTTTGAATATTAATAATATTTTATTATATTTGCTACTTATTAATACTGTGGTTAATATATTGTTGACGATAATTAATTTATTTACCTCTTAAAGAGACTTTTCTTGTTTGTTTGCAACTATTGTAATTAATTAATTAAATATTCCTTAACAATGATGAACAGTTCAATGATTTTCTGAATCCTGAATATATAATACCTTATTATAGTAATATAAACTTGTACTAAACAAAAAAAAACAACAATTTATTTATTATGTACATGAACTAATACAAAGTATAAATTTAGATAACTTAAAATTTAATATTAATTAAATTTATTAAATCTAAAAAATCACTTTTTTATTTTTTTTAAATTTAGAAAATTTAATTTAAAAATAATAGAATAACATTAAGTTAAAGAATGCTACATTGTCTACAACTTAATTAAAGGTTTTTTTAGTTTTTGATATGCTAAAAAATTGAAAAAAAATTTTTTCTCCAAATCTCGTTTTAATTTGCAGATCTATATTCTGTGAGCATTTTTTAAAGGTTTTCACCTGCTCTTTCGAATGGCGTTGGATTTTTTGAGCTACGATGTTTTGCTCCTGAGCAATAAAACTTTTAATCTTTAGTGATTTTTGCGTAGGGTGGGCAAAAGCATGTGGTGGTGAGTGCATAATGTCGGTCTCTCCGAATAAAGCAGGCCTATTATTTATTTTTATTTTTTATTAAAAGATCCCCAGCCTGCATCGCATAACATACATATTTTTTCTTCATCTCCTAACCAGTATCTATTTACATTTTCAAAATTTCCATATATTAGTCTAGCAATTATCGATAAATTTTTAACATTGATTCCTATCTTCAGGTACATTGGTAAGTCTTTACATGTTATTTATCGATACCTTACATTATACTTACATTTCCTTATTTTTTCATTTATACCCTGATTCTCAATAAGTAGGCTCTTCCTATAAGTTTCTTTTTCTATATTCACATTTTGCGCTTTTTGAGCCCTATTCTTAGCTAAAACCCAATGAATTGTAATATTTTGTTCTTTCTATGTTAAATAGGGTTTCCAAATTATCCTTTTTCATTTCAATTTAATACATTTTTACTAATCTATCGTTAATTAATTTTGCGACTTTTTGTTCGAATCTAACAGTTCTACCTCCTCAATGTAAGCTTAGTCTATTAGTAACAGTTTCTTTATAAATTATGTATCTAGGTGTTCATATGTATAGTTTTAAAATCCATCTAATATAATCAGTTTTTATTTTTTCCAACTGTTTTTTTTCCTCGCCAACCCCAGATTTCCACCCCATATTTCATTACACTTTTGACTAAATACTGAAAAAATTTTAATTTTCTTTTAAAATCCCCATTACAACATTTTTCTCCTAGCCCCCATGTTTTTGTGCAACCGTAATTCCGTTCTTTTTTAATTCCCTAATATGATCTTTATAGTGTGACGTGTCCACTGGGGATTAGGGTGGAGTCACGGTTATAACACAAAAAATCAAAATAACTTCGTAAAAAAAGAGATTACAGGTTTATTACACTTAATGTGCTCATAAGTATTACACGGCAAAGCAGCGGCTTTGCCGTTCAAAATTTTGCCAGTCACGTTGGCCGCGGTCGCTCGCGTTCGCGCGATTGCGGGCCGTCCCGCACCTAACCACGCGTCGCGCACACACACTTAAAGGAAGCTGGATTTGGGAGGAAGGAGCACGGCTCACCTGGACGCTCGTCTCCTGGGTCCCTCGGACACACACGTGGTTTATGAAATTGCGGTATTTCGGGTCGCACGATCGGTGGTCGGTCGCAGTCTGTCGAGTATCGGCACGCACGAAGCGAGAGAGTTTTCCCTCGGCGTATTGCGCAGGCGCGCCTACTCTCGCGTCTCGAGTCGTGCGCGCTCGGCTCAGTTCGTACTGGCCGCTCGGGCCGTGATTTCGCTGCCTCGACGGAGATGTCGTCGACGACGTTGACTTCGTGGTGCTGGATGGCGATTGAGTAACTGCAGCCCTGCTGAGAATACTATCTGCGAGGTAAGCGTTTAAATCGTTCCATATTACCTCGATGTTAAGCTAATCCAAGCCCCGCGAGTTTCTTTATTGCAGGTGCCGTATGTTATCAATACGGGATCTTCGGCTCGGAGTGTCCGGACAGCTGGAGCACATCGGCGTCTCATAACAGCCCTCAGTGAGCGGAGCCAGGCAGCGGTGAATCGTCGTCGTCCTATGGAGTGCCGCCAAGGTAATTTACCTACTTTCCTCGGGCTCTATATAGATGTTTGTTTGTGTCTGCCCTAACCTCAACTAGACATGTCATCTCCTTTCCTGTTGGTCCTATTGACATACCTGGGAGAAGCTATGCCTGGTTATAGCTTCTCCATCCTCGTTCCTTAGTAGTCGACCAACTTATTAATTAATTACCGTTTCAGGTACTCTGATTGGCAGTACACCATGGCTTGAGCGCAAGGGCGCTACCTCATTCCAAGGCCTGGAGTCTTCACCTGGGCTGCTCAACCTCGGAGGCTTCTCTTGGGTGCTGGAGAGGGCAATCAAGGCTGGATGGGACCTGGGGATATGGTACGGGTCATTACTGGAGCTGGAGAAGACATAAGGATGCTGGATCAACGGAGCAGTGTGTGTGTGTGTGCAATTGTGCGCAGTCAGGAGTCGCATCTCCTTTGCTTCGGGTTTTCCTGCTTACTACGCACTGTAAGCTTATATCGGTTGCACACATTCGCATATGTGTGTCTAATAGGACTTAATTGGTATGTATAGCACGCTTACTTCGCATAGTAAGCTTGACAGGTGCTATACTATACCTTGTCTCGCTAGTTTATTTCTAAGTGACATGTAGTGTAACTACAATGTCACAACTCCCCCCTCCCAAACCGAAGTTATACCTTACTTCGATTTAGAATACGCAAGGGGATGCACAATGCACACAGAAGTATAAATACAATACTAGCTATCAAAACGATTCTAAATAGATACTAGTACGTAAAAACTTAACTTAAGATAGCCGGTGCTATCTACAGCGGTGTAAAGTGTAACTGTCTGTGTTGTTTGTGTCGTAAAATAAATTACATTTTTTTTTTCGCATATCTTACTATTAAACTTCAACAGAATAACAAAAAAAAAATTTTCCAATTGATTAGTGTAATGGGTTTCTTGAATTCTGGAACACTGGAATCTGGAACAGCTGTTCTTTAGAGTTAATCTGTGTAACCGTGTAACACGCTGAGTGTGTAATTATTACTTTTCCGATAACTAAATTACTTTATTCGATTCGAATTACGTGTGACTGGCTTACAAACTCTTATCACGCTTGCTTTCCGACCAATTCCGAAATTCGCGACATTCATAACCCAAAATAACATGAAACAATCATTCCAAAAAAAAATGTATTAGAATAGAAAACTTTCATTCATTACTAACCTGGTGAGTTGCTTTCCTCCGTCGAAAGTGGCTTTACATCGAGATTAAATAATGACATGAATTTGACTATAATAATGAAACTATTATGAGTAACTAATAGTGAATCAAACACATTATTTGGTTTTCTTAATTAATTCATTTTTTTAACAATTAAAAATTTATTCATTATACTTTGTGAAGTTTGTATGTAATTCCAATTTATCAATTAACTATTATACTAAACTACATTGTGTACATATTTTTATCTATATTTGGGAATGGTGTGGGTCTGAAGGGAGTAAAATACAAGTCACATTTCAAAAGTTTTATCTATTTAATAAGATTATAAAAAAAATTCTACATTTCCCTATTTAGGGTGAATCCTCAGGGCTTGTACCCATTCTTCCTGGCATTCCGGACAGGCCTCAATGGTCGTCCCGGTCCGGCCACATCCGCGGCAAAACTTTATACGTGCCTCCGGACACCTCTGCCAACTGTGGTCTCGACTTCCACAGTTCCAGCATCCCTGCCTTCTACGGCCACTGTACGCCGTTGGACGTGGGGCCAGGGTGCTGGACACGGCGAGATTTTGGGCCGGGAGCGTCCAGGTTCGCTGGGATCGTCTGGGGGGTGTTAGGGATCTGGTGCTGGATGGTGAGGGTAATTGGGGTGGTGGGGAAATTTTCAGGGACAAGAGGGATGGGATAGCTGGGGAAACCGGTCCCGTACGGCGTTCTTCGGGAGGCGGGGTGGTTTGACGGGGTGCTGGAGGGGCGTTTTGGATCGGGGCTAATAGGGGTGGGGGCAATCCGGAAAGGGTAAGGGAAGGGGTATACGGGATAGGGATAGGGACAAAATGGACTATGCGCATTGCATGGTCTTGGGAGGGGTCGTGGTACACTTGGGTAATGGGTCTGGGGAATGCGGGAAGGGGGTCGGGAGATTGCGGTGCAAGGGGTTGGGGACGGGTCACAGGAAATGGTGCTAGATGGGAATGGGACTGGGAAGTTGGTGCTGGATGGGGTTGGTGAGATGGTGCTGGATGGGGTTGGTGAGATGGTGCTGGAGGGGGCTGTGGTGCTGGATGGGGTTGGGGTTGAGGGACTGGTGCTGGAGGAGGCGGTGGGTTCACCGGGACCTGCGGTCGCTCGCATTGCGCAGGCGGCTGTCCGTGGCCGACCTCGGCGCCTTGGAGGTCTCTCGCCACCGGCTCCCTCGTCTGGCTCCTTCCTCTTCCCCGTGGTTGCGGGGGCCTGTGCCGCGGGACGCTTTCGCCGTAGTGGCTCGGCGTCTCCGTCACCTCCGCCCGGTACGGCACGTAACTCCGGTACCGATACCCCTCCGGACTCTTCTCCCTCTTCGGAAGCGTCCGTTGAGGCACCGGGGACGGTGGTGCTGGAGGTGTTGCTGGAGTGGGTAGCGCTGCTACGTTTTGGGGAGGTGGGTAGATCGGCGCCTCGCCCATCAGAGGTCGTCGAACTGCCGACGTTCCGCCTCTTCCTCCCCTTCCTCGTAGGCTGCTTCGCCGTTGTAACATCTGGAATAGAAATGGGATTGAATTTACCTTTCGGGGCGGAATGTATCGCTTAATATCCTCTATGGATATTTCAGTTTTTTTCTTTGTATCGTCATCTTCTACGATATAAACAGTAGGGGATTTAATTTCGACTACTGTTGCTGGACCTACAAATTTCGGAGCCTGTTTGGCTGCAAAATTTTCTTCTGCAGAAGATTGGGCACGATTTAATCTAACTATTTTATCTCCTATCTGGTAAGTAATATCCCTTCTATTCCTGTTATAATATTTGGCTTGCCTAGCAGTGGCTTTATCCATATGATGTTTCACTAAATCGTGAAGAGCTGGAAGTCTCTTCATACGATCTGACCACTTTTCTGAGTCTTCAGGAAGGATAGGAATGGGATTTTCGAGGTGCTTTCGGATTAGGATGGATGGTTCCGGATTTCTACCCAAATTCATAAACGCTGGTGTTGTTTTAAGCGACGAGTGAATCGTTGTATTTAAAGCGAAACAAAATTCCTTTAAATGCAGATCCCACTCTTTATGATCTTCAGCTAAAAAGCTGTTAATCATAGGCTTTAAATTACGGTTTACTCGCTCTACCGGATTGCTTAATACCGTAAGCATCTAAGCGTTCAGACATTAATTTATTGGCAAATTCAGTCCCATTATCTGTCAACAAAAACTTAGGGCATCTCCATCGGTTTATGATCAAATCTTCAAAAGCTTGCCATACACTTTTAGCGTCTGCCTTCCTAAGTGGCTGAATTTCTACGTAACGAGTGAATAAATCTTCAGAAACAATTACGTATCTGAAACCTCGTTTAGATTTTGGCTTCGGGCCCATAATATCGGCAGCCACAACTTTCCATGGTCCCTCGATATTTCTTTCGCCCATTAGCCCTGCCGGGGGCAATTGGCAACTTTTGTGGATTTGACATTGATGACACGATCGGACATAACAAGAGGTATCGTAAAAATAACCTGGCCAATAATAATAAGTCGCAAGACGTGCGTAAGTTTTTTCTATGCCTAAATGTCCTGATTGAGGAGTATTATGGGCTTCGAAAAGAGCTTGGGGTCTGTTTGATGCTGGAAGAACTAATTTCCACGCATCCAAATCAGGGAACAATGGATCGACTAATGGGTTTGGACGATGTGCGTAAAGAAAACCACTCTCGATTTTAAAATCGGGATACTTAGCTGGAAATTTCCGTACGTTCTCCATTTTTCGTATGTACCATGGATCATCTATGTGAGTCGGAACTACAGCTGCTACTTCTGACTCTTCCCACGCTCTTGATAAAGCGTCCGGAACTTGATGCAAAGCACTTTTACGATGTACAAATTTGATATCGTAATTTTGTAGCGCTGTATTCCATCGTGACAGTCGGCCTGCGGGGTCTTTGAGATTATTTAACCATAAAAGACTGAAATGGTCTGTTATTACGGTAAACTGTTCTCCTTGAAGATACCCTTTTAGCCTATCTGCTGACCACAAAACCGCTAAACACTCTTTTTCAGTTACAGTGTAATTGCGTTCTGCTTTGGTCATTGTTCTACTCACATAGTAGATTGGATGTTCCTCCCCATCAATTACCTGCGTAAGCACACCTGCTATCGCGTAATTGCTTGCGTCCGTCTGCAACGTAAAGGGTAATGTGAGATTGGGTCGTGCTAGAATGGGTGCTTGAGTAAGGGATATTTTCAGTTTTTCAAAGGCTGTCTGTTGCTCTGCATCCCAGTGCCAACGAACACCTTTTCTAGTTAACTGAGTAAGGGGATTTTTTATTTCGGATAGATTCGGAATAAACCGGGAATACCATCCGATCATCCCTAGGAATCTGCGGAGTTGCTTGAGGTTTTTGGGTGCTGGATATTCGATTTTGGGTTTAGTTTTGTCTTGATCAGTACACAGACAATGTTCATTTACAACATAACCAAGATATTTTACTTCGGCACAGCAAAATTCTGACTTATTTCGATTAAGTTGTAAATTCACTTCTTTTAACGCCTTCAGTATTTGACTTGACCAGAAAACATGATCTTTAAACGTTTGGGTCACAATAATTATATCGTCTAAGTACACGAAAACATGTGGTTCCCAATCTGGTTTGATTAGTTTTTCCATGATCTTTTGGAAAGTAGCTGGAGCGTTTGTTAAGCCGTAGGGCATTCTCTTGAAGTGGTGTAGGCCTCGTCCCGGTATGTCAAATGCAGTTATTTCTTTACTGCCTTCTTCCAGTAAAATCTGATGATAAGCTTGCGACAAATCTAGTTTTGAGATATACTTTGCTCCTCTTAACTTATCTAGTATATCATCCATATTTTTCAATGGATAAGCAAATCTTTTTGTTACTTTATTGACCTGCCGATAGTCAATATAAAATCGGTATTTGCCGTCAGCTTTTGGGACTATTACTGGGCAACTACACCAAGGACTCTCTGATGGTTCTATTATGTCTTCTTTTAACATACGGTCTACCTCTTCTTGCCCTGCTTTCAACATCTTTGCTGAGTACTTCCTCATCCTTTGTCTTATAGGCTCGTGACCCTGGACATCTATTTTGTGGTAAGCCAAAGTTGTCGCACCAAGTGTTTTCGGGGTTTTCGGGATAAGACTGTCTAGGACCTTTTTTATTTCTTTTTCCTCTTCTTCTGACGCTTGACGAAGGCCATCTATACTAGCTAGTGCTGGAAGGTAGCTGGGATCTTGCCCATAGGGATAAAACTGATGAACCTCCCCTGCTGGTGTCCACCATGTGTCATTTCCGAAGTCTATCTTGAGTTCAAATAACCTTTTGAAATCAATTCCCAAGATACACTCGTACTGCAGTCCGCCTGCTACTCGGAAAGGTAAGGTTTTCTCAATTCCATCGATACTAACCGTTACGTCTAATTTTCCTTCCACAGGAACTGATATCCCATTGGCTACGCTTACGGCGCCCTTGCAAGATTTAAATTTCCCGCTAAACTGTTTTCCTAACCCTTTTCCTATATAGGAATAAACAGATCCGGCGTCTAAAAGTCCTATCATCTTTCTTCCGTTTAGTTCTATCGAGAAAAACAACCTAGGCTCAAGCTTACCTAACGGATGCCTTTGGATGAGTGAATCTGGTGATAAGACAGCGGTTGAAAACATATTTTCTACTACGCTGTTATTCGACTTATCTCCCGATTCATCCGACAGTTTAACTATTTTTACCGCTGGTGCTGGAGAGGAATTTTTCCTTTTCTTTTTGGGTGCTGGATGGGAATTTTCTTGGGTTGTGGAGGGTGCTAGAGAGGAATTTTTCCTTTTCTTTTTGGGTGCTGGATGGGAATTTTCTTGGGTTATGGAGGTTGCTAGAGAGGAATTTTTTCTTTTCTTTTTGGGTGCTGGATGGGAATTTTCTTGTTTTTTGTATGGTGCTGGATGGGCTTTGCCGGTATTCATAATTGGTGCTGGAGAGGAAATTTTTAATCTTTTTGGATTCATGGAACCTGTTTTCTTTCTCTTATTTGGATTTGCTGGAAATTTGGTAGTTTTGGAGTCTACTATAACGTTTTCTACCAAGGAGGACACATCGACTCCTACTGGTTCCTCCGCGAGTCGTTTCCCGCCGGTCTAGGAACTTTACATGCGGGACAATTCCGCTTCAGTGTGTTTTTCCTACCACACCCTCTGCAAGAATTGTCTGGGCAATCATAGGACCAATGACCTGTGATGCCGCATGTGTGGCAAGTGTCTGTTTCCTTATTCCTTGTTTTGCCATTATTTTCAGTAGTGGGGCTATCTGTCCCGGTTTTCTGTTCTCCATTATTACCATTTCCAGCTGGGGCCTGTTTGTTTTTCTCATTTGGCCCTTTTCCATTTTGATTTGTTCCGTTTCGCTTTTTATTGTAAGATTTTCTATTATTTCCTTTGGGGTTATACGACGGGGGGTTTGAGGGTGCTGGAGGTTGCTGTAAGGCGGCAGCTGGTGCCTCTTCGTGCGTAGTGCCTGCATCACTGGCATTCCCAGCGATTGCAGCAGTTTTACCAGACTTTTTCACTTTTACTGGTTCGTACGCGGAGTTGAAGAGTTGCTCGTCGTCTTCTATTGGCGGAGGACGGTAGAGTGTGTCTTGGCGTTTGCGTGCTTCTTCCTTCTTTCCTAGCAACTGCAATTCCAAAAACGATGAAAATTGGTCTTTGTCAATTCTTCGCCTATAATCTGGATGTAGATTATCGTATGTGATCGCTAATTGTTCGCCAAGGGGCATTGGAGGCTTCAACTGATCCAATAAGTTACGGAATTTCGAAAGATATGTCGAAATATCTTCTTGCGGTCCCTGTGTTCTTACCATTATCCTTTTTCTTACTTGATATTGTAAGTCTTCTTTACAATATTGGAGTCTGAATGCTTGTTGAAAGTCTTCCAATATCAACCAATTGCGATGTTCTCTGCGAAACCAACACCAGACATCTTCATCCAGTACTACTGGCAATGACCTAGTGATGTCATCCATAGTCAATTGGTATGAGCGTGCACATTCCGTCAAATTTACTAGGAATGACTCTGGATCGTTCCTTTTATCACCTTTAAATTCAATATGCCATTGTTTTAGAATTTCGCTGACACGTTTTTCTCTTTGGAAGGTCGAATTATCCAAAAGTGATCCTTCTCGCCTGGTGCTTGACTGGGGGTAGGGTTGGGAATAATTGTAGGGATATTGTCTAAAATTATTTTGTGATGGTGCTGGAGGAATATTATATTGGGATTGTGGCATAACTGAAGGCTGTCGTTCGAGGTTAGGATTAGATGAACTAGTATAATTTCGTGGGAATTGCTGGACCGTTCTAGGATTTTCCTGTTGCTGAAAGGAATTGTTTTGGGTGTAAGAAGGCTGCTGGATCGGTTCACGCTGATCGTAATACTGTCGTTCATTTCCTATTCGGTACCTCGTTTCGTTCGAACTACTCGTTGCAGGTATTGGTCTTTCACAATTTCTCGTGAATTCATCACTAAATCTCACTCCTTGTGTCCTATTACCCGCCTGAGTGTAGATTGGGAATGTTCTATTTTCCAGATCTTCCTCCGTTATCTGTGGAACATGTGATTCATGGCTTTGAACATTTCGCGGAAGATTGATTGTATTTGGATTTCTCGGCCTCGGGGTTGGTGGTGATCTCATGTTATCTGTGTTTGTGTTAGTTGCCACAAACTGTCTAATTGGCAAATACGATGTTTGATCATATCCGCCTGCATTTCCTGAATTAAAACTCGCACTTAAAAATTGTCTATCTTGAAATCTAAATTGAACCTGATCTGCCGCGTTTTGTTCATTTTGTCTATGTTCTATCACATTTCCGTGTGCTGGATGTTGGGTGGATTGCGCGCATGGGAGATTAATACTATTACTATGTAAATTATAATTATTATCTGGGTGCTGGAGGGGTTCTGACGTTGAAGTGGGCAATGGGAAGTTCAAATGTAATCTAATATTAGCATTTGTCGTTACCACATTTTCTCCGCCAATCAGTGCTGTCGAATTCCGCGAATTGCTGAAAGTTAACGGATCTGCATATGGTCCCAATGTTTGACCTGTCGGCAATTGCCCATGAATACGTGGGTAAGCACCACTGTGCACTTCCATGTTATCCATTGGTACCGTAGATTTCCCGCTGTAATTCCCCTACTTACTGGCCGCATGACGGACGGATTCCTCCATGTGCCAGCTAAGTAGTTTTCCCCTTCCGAGGTTAAATTCAAATTTCTATTACCGGGTATATCCAATGGAACGAAATTCGCCTCGTCTACTTCAGGATCCCAATATGCCGCCGCTAACCCGAAACATTTCCGTGTTTCATATCTTTCAACTCGATTTCTTATATTATACATGGAATCTGTGGCGTTTAAATTTTTTAGATCGGCATATTGTAGTATTTCTTGGTTACTACAATGATCTGGATGTTCTCTGCGAAACCAACACCAGACATCTTCATCCAGTACTACTGGCAATGACCTAGTGATGTCATCCATAGTCAATTGGTATGAGCGTGCACATTCCGTCAAATTTACTAGGAATGACTCTGGATCGTTCCTTTTATCACCTTTAAATTCAATATGCCATTGTTTTAGAATTTCGCTGACACGTTTTTCTCTTTGGAAGGTCGAATTATCCAAAAGTGATCCTTCTCGCCTGGTGCTTGACTGGGGGTAGGGTTGGGAATAATTGTAGGGATATTGTCTAAAATTATTTTGTGATGGTGCTGGAGGAATATTATATTGGGATTGTGGCATAACTGGAGGCTGTCGTTCGAGGTTAGGATTAGATGAACTAGTATAATTTCGTGGGAATTGCTGGACGGTTCTAGGATTTTCCTGTTGCTGGAAGGAATTGTTTTGGGTGTAAGAAGGCTGCTGGATCGGTTCACGCTGATCGTAATACTGTCGTTCATTTCCTATTCGGTACCTCGTTTCGTTCGAACTACTCGTTGCAGGTATTGGTCTTTCACAATTTCTCGTGAATTCATCACTAAATCTCACTCCTTGTGTCCTATTACCCGCCCTGAGTGTAGATTGGGAATGTTCTATTTTCCAGATCTTCCTCCGTTATCTGTGGAACATGTGATTCATGGCTTTGAACATTTCGCGGAAGATTGATTGTATTTGGATTTCTCGGCCTCGGGGTTGGGTGGTGATCTCATGTTATCTGTGTTTGTGTTAGTTGCCACAAACTGTCTAATTGGCAAATACGATGTTTGATCATATCCGCCTGCATTTCCTGAATTAAAACTCGCACTTAAAAATTGTCTATCTTGAAATCTAAATTGAACCTGATCTGCCGCGTTTTGTTCATTTTGTCTATGTTCTATCACATTTCCGTGTGCTGGATGTTGGGTGGATTGCGCGCATGGGAGATTAATACTATTACTATGTAAATTATAATTATTATCTGGGTGCTGGAGGGGTTCTGACGTTGAAGTGGGCAATGGGAAGTTCAAATGTAATCTAATATTAGCATTTGTCGTTACCACATTTTCTCCGCCAATCAGTGCTGTCGAATTCCGCGAATTGCTGAAAGTTAACGGATCTGCATATGGTCCCAATGTTTGACCTGTCGGCAATTGCCCATGAATACGTGGGTAAGCACCACTGTGCACTTCCATGTTATCCATTGGTACCGTAGGATTTCCCGCTGTAATTCCCCTACTTACTGGCCGCATGACGGACGGATTCCTCCATGTGCCAGCTAAGTAGTTTTCCCCTTCCGAGGTTAAATTCAAATTTCTATTACCGGGTATATCCAATGGAACGAAATTCGCCTCGTCTACTTCAGGATCCCAATATGCCGCCGCTAACCCGAAACATTTCCGTGTTTCATATCTTTCAACTCGATTTCTTATATTATACATGGAATCTGTGGCGTTTAAATTTTTTAGATCGGCATATTGTAGTATTTTTTGGTTACTACTGGATGCCCTCTTCCAACGATAACCTAGTATAATCCTCCTCTGCCAACGTATGCAGAGTCAAACTACCATTTAGTTCTGACATTTTGAGGATTTCTTAGGACACGTAAATTAATTCACGCTCTTTCGTCAAAAAAAATTTTAATACTAAGTGCAGCTCAATACAACTTGTAGTCAATCACAAAAAAAAATTAAATTTATTTCTAAACAGCTCAATTGTAGCTTAATTTCTTAAAAAAAAACAAAATTTTGACTTAATAATTACTTAAAATTATGCAAGCATAAAATTATTAAATTGCTTTAATTTTAAGCAGACTAATTTATGAGCAAGCAAATAAAAATAATAACAAAACTAAATTTTAGTTATTAAGCAATTAAAATTATATCACACACTAACAAGTCAGTATTGTTAATTTCAGCGCACAAAAAGCCAAAAGCAAAAAAAATTTGTTAAATTATTTTTGTCGATACTGTTATGACCAAATTTATCAACAAAAACTAATTAAGTACCTACGCAAGAATTCACAACAACGAACTTGAGTGAAAGGCAAGCGTATAAGTAAATGATTTACAAGCCAAGCTTGAAATATTTTAGCGTATTGGGTATATATGGGTATATATGGGTATATATGGTGCTGGATTAGGTTACAATGGTGCTAGATGGGTTACGACTCTTAAAAAGATATATATACAATGCAAATAAATAGTGAAATGTTACTTGTTAATGCAATTTCAAAATTAATAAGCGTACAGCAATTAAATATTACTATCTTAACCCTGTATAACTGTATATACACTTGGTTGGCTATCGTTCTCAATATTTGAAGGGTCCTATTTTGTTCAAAAATAAATTAAATTGAATATAATTTTGGTGGCTATAGGTTCTAATTAACTCAAAGAATGCTTATTTATAATAAAAAACTCAATTTAAGTGCAAACAAAAATTTTCACAAAAATTACTTGTTGAGTAAATCAAGTAACTGCGAGATTTGCTATTTGTCCCTTGAATTTATAACTACAGGGTACAATATTAACTTTGACTGCTAATTTTTAACAATAATTAATTGTAATAAACTTAAAAAACATTTTCCTTACTTTTCTTTTTCTAAGTTGAGAACGTAGCTTGAAATGAAAATTTACTAAGTACTTATTCGTACTCCAAAATTCTCTTACTCATATAACTTTTAATATAATTTAATTTCACAAACTTCAAAAAGCCTTTAAACAAAATCAAATATTTTGGAGCTAGAAGGGAATAAAACTAATTGTAAAATTTATATTTTTAAAGGGAAAAATAAAATTATTGCTGTTATGTGCAAAAAAGAACAATATGCAGAAAAAAATTTCAAACCAAATAATATGGAATAGACTCACCGAATTTTGCAGATAATTCACTAACATCAACAATTTCTATTAACCAAACTTGAATTTATTACAAAAAATCAAAATCTGGTTACACGTGGTCGAAATTAAAATGGCCGTCCAAAACCACTTTCGACGCTTCCTCTGTGTGTGCGCAATATGGCGGATTAATACTTGAAAAAAAATCCCGAAGTCCACGATCACAATTTTTTCGGATCAAAAAGTCACGGTCGCCATGTGACGTGTCCACTGGGGATTAGGGTGGAGTCACGGTTATAACACAAAAAATCAAAATAACTTCGTAAAAAAAGAGATTACAGGTTTATTACACTTAATGTGCTCAGAAGTATTACACGGCAAAGCAGCGGCTTTGCCGTTCAAAATTTTGCCAGTCACGTTGGCCGCGGTCGCTCGCGTTCGCGCGATTGCGGGCCGTCCCGCACCTAACCACGCGTCGCGCACACACACTTAAAGGAAGCTGGATTTGGGAGGAAGGAGCATGGCTCACCTGGACGCTCGTCTCCTGGGTCCCTCGGACACACACGTGGTTTATGAAATTGCGGTATTTCGGGTCGCACGATCGGTGGTCGGTCGCA
Organism: Theocolax elegans; assembly: GCA_026168455.1. Lineage (NCBI taxonomy): Eukaryota > Metazoa > Arthropoda > Insecta > Hymenoptera > Cerocephalidae > Theocolax > Theocolax elegans. Next base: position 70,455,464 of record CM047425.1, read on the forward strand.
GTCTGTCGAGTATCGGCACGCACGAAGCGAGAGAGTTTTCCCTCGGCGTATTGCGCAGGCGCGCCTACTCTCGCGTCTCGAGTCGTGCGCGCTCGGCTCAGTTCGTACTGGCCGCTCGGGCCGTGATTTCGCTGCCTCGACGGAGATGTCGTCGACGACGTTGACTTCGTGGTGCTGGATGGCGATTGAGTAACTGCAGCCCTGCTGAGAATACTATCTGCGAGGTAAGCGTTTAAATCGTTCCATATTACCTCGATGTTAAGCTAATCCAAGCCCCGCGAGTTTCTTTATTGCAGGTGCCGTATGTTATCAATACGGGATCTTCGGCTCGGAGTGTCCGGACAGCTGGAGCACATCGGCGTCTCATAACAGCCCTCAGTGAGCGGAGCCAGGCAGCGGTGAATCGTCGTCGTCCTATGGAATGCCGCCAAGGTAATTTACCTACTTTCCTCGGGCTCTATATAGATGTTTGTTTGTGTCTGCCCTAACCTCAACTAGACATGTCATCTCCTTTCCTGTTGGTCCTATTGACATACCTGGGAGAAGCTATGCCTGGTTATAGCTTCTCCATCCTCGTTCCTTAGTAGTCGACCAACTTATTAATTAATTACCGTTTCAGGTACTCTGATTGGCAGTACACCATGGCTTGAGCGCAAGGGCGCTACCTCATTCCAAGGCCTGGAGTCTTCACCTGGGCTGCTCAACCTCGGAGGCTTCTCTTGGGTGCTGGAGAGGGCAATCAAGGCTGGATGGGACCTGGGGATATGGTACGGGTCATTACTGGTGCTGGAGAAGACATAAGGATGCTGGATCAACGGAGCAGTGTGTGTGTGTGTGTGCAATTGTGCGCAATCAGGAGTCGCATCTCCTTTGCTTCGGGTTCTCCTGCTTACTACGCACTGTAAGCTTATATCGGTTGCACACATTCGCATATGTGTGTCTAATAGGACTTAATTGGTATGTATAGCACGCTTACTTCGCATAGTAAGCTTGACAGGTGCTATACTATACCTTGTCTCGCTAGTTTATTTCTAAGTGACATGTAGTGTAACTACAATGTCACAATAGGTACCTTCTTTATTAAATATATAAGGCTGTAAAACAATAGGTATACAGACGAATACAGAGAAACGGAGGAGTTTACAATAACAGAAATGGCACAAGTGATAAAGAAAATGAAGCCACGTAAAGCTCCGGGAGTCAACGAAGATCTATTAAAGATATATAATATCTGTTTAAAAAATGGCATCTTTCCGAATATGTGGAAAGTTGGAAAGGTCATCATGTTAAAGAAAGGAAACGACAAAGACCCAAGTCTCCTAAGATCATATAGACCAATATGCCTTTTGTCAATATTAGGCAAAATACTGGAAGGACTAATAATTAGGAAACTGGAAAAAGTAGGAGAGCCAAGCCTTTCAGATGAACAATATGGCTTTAGGAAGAACAGATCCACAGAAGATGCGATAGTCTTTGTAGTCAATAGAGTAAAACAATGGACATGGAAGTTTCCAAACTTTCAGAAAGCGATTTAATTTTGTCGAGTCGGACCTATGCAGCTGCGGAGAAGTAGACTCCCCAGAACATGTAATATGGAAATGCGTGAAGTACGAACACATAAGACTAGATTGTTTAATGCGTGCGTGAGATTCGTTTGGGGCAGCATCCCCAGTAGGGGTCATGTCACTCTCTACAGATGGCGCCTGGGGTGATTGTCTGTCAGGTCAAGGAGGTCCTACTTTGTTGGATCGCTGGCTTTTTCTATAATAGCACGGACGCACCCTCCTACCTTGTTAGTAACTTCACCCTGTCCTCTACCCTCACCAACGTCAGTTCGTCTTCCCACTTCCCTCCCGAACCCTTGACATGTCGCTCTCCCCGCACAAAATCATTGCATAATTCATTCCACATAGCTGCTTCCAAAATCATCAATTCCCTTCCCCCATCCATTCCCAGCTTCCTTCCTCGCTATATCACCGCATTCAAGAAACTTTTATTTTTACACCTCCTCGATTTGGACATACAACATTGGGAGCGCAGGATCGTTGATGAGGGTCTTATGTGCCCTCTTAAACCCGAATTCTCTTAGCTGAGAATTATTCCTTCTTCTGCTTTTAATCTTTCTGTTTTTTATCGTTCTTTTTTATTATTCTTCTTATATTATATATTCTGTTTTATTTCACTTTACACATTAATATTTCACACATTAATATTTCACACATTAATATTTATTTAGTTATTTATTTACTTCGTTTTATTCTGTTTTAATTACCTTTTATTTATATAATTTACTCTCTTGCGCTCTTCAACTTTCCAACCCTCCGACTAGACCGAGGTATAGCACACGTTCACCCTACTCATTCATTTATTCATTCATCACATATTTATTTATTGTAACTCATTATTCATTCCATTCCATTTATTTTATTTTATTTTGCTTATTCGTGTACTTCGTCTTTTCCCTTTTCTTGTTTTATCTTATATACCTTTCATATCATATATGCTTTTTATATTATTCCCAAAAATACTTGAAGAATTGCTTCATATTAGAAGACATACAGACGATAGAGACGAGGCAACCAAAATAGAGTATTGTCACAGTCTGAGGATCTTGATAATAACAATATTTGGAAAGAGTTGCACAATTTGGAATTCCTTCCTGGGCGAGCAATTGACTTAAATGATTTTTTCGATAGAGTATCCGTAAAGTACGACTTTACGTACTGTTTTGCGGACGTAAAGTGCGACTTTACGAACACGTGTACAGTCTTTACGGACACGTGTACAAAAAAAAATATTGTATTGAAATTGCTAAGAACTTTACGGATACTCTCTCGAAAAGTAATGTTCGCGCCTCGGCCGTAAACTTTTTCAGCCTCGCATGTAAAGTAGCGATCCTCGGACCTGCTTCGCAGGTCCTCGGACGCTACTTTCCACACTTGGCTGAAAAAGTTTTATTTTACGGCCTTGGCACGAAAACTACTATTTTGTCCTGAGGCCGCAAAATGCTGTTTTGCTCCCTGTATACAAATCGCAAAATGATGTATTCTCGGCCTCTCGCACACCGAGCGGAAAATAGAAAGAGCGTGGTTTAGTGTAAGAGAGAGAGAGAGAGAGAGAGAGAGATTGATTGATTGAACACTTTATTGGGTACTTTGGGGAAAACCCCGTATACACTGGAGAATGAAAATCGCAAGTACAAAATATAAATTAAAATAAAAGTAGTTAAAAATATAAATATGAATATGTCGCATAAGAGAATAAAAGCAATAAAAAACAAAATAACAAAATAACAATATAACAATAAATAAATAATTTAACTCGCAAATACAACATTTAACATAACAATAATAAAAATAGAATAAAACAGTGTAATAAAATAGTAGCATAAAACCGAAAAATCAAAGCGCATATAGTGTCCATATACATACTGGCGATTGTTCAAAGAAACATTAAAATAAATAAGATAGACGGAGACGCCGACGCAATACATAAATAAATATAACAGGAGAATGACTAGAATGAAGAATACATAACATTTTATAATTCGGGCAAGGGAGGGCACACTATACCCTCAGTTGAAATTCTCAAATCCCAAGCTTGTCGGTCAAGCTCAGTGAGGTAGGAAAGAAGGGAAGATTTAAAGGGAGTGAAGAGGAGCGGATCGAAATTAGTGAAGGGTAGATGATTAATGAGACGGGAGGCAGTGATTAGAAAGGAGTTATTGAGGGCTTCTGTTCTGGGAGGGAGATAGAAAAGAGACAAGGGAGAGTGGCGAGAGGATGAGCGGGATAAAAATGATGAATCACGTGCGATGAAATGGCGTGCAATGTATGACGGGGAATTGTGGAAAATGATATTATATGCACTACAGCCAATGAAAAGGGATCTCCTGAGCTCAACCGACAGCCAACCCAGTTTGAGACGGTACGGCGTCACGTGCTCACGCCAGGGTATGTTCCCCCACACTAAGCAAACACAAGCGTTTAAGAGTCGCTGGAGTCGTAGATTCCTGGTCGCATCTAAGTCATGAAAGACTGCGCACGCATAATCAAAGTGTGGGAGAACAAGCGACTCGACTAAATGTTTACGGTTCTGGCGCGAGAGCGCTCGCCGAAAAAATCTCAAGGAGTGGAGGACTCCATGAATGCGCTGAGAGACTGACGCAACCTGGCGAGACCAATCCAGGGTTGGAGTTATCCAGATGCCCAATGATTTGACTTGTTGTTCGTAATTCAGCAGGTTATCTCCAATTCTAACCTTCGGAGTAGAATCTAGCTGAATGCGCGAAATGTAGGCCTGACTCCCCAAGATCATCACCTTCGTCTTTTTAACGTTTAAACTTAGCCCATTTGATCTCGCCCATTTATCCACCGCGTTGGCATCTTCTGAAATTCTGTGGACACCCTGAGCGAGATCAGCCGGGTAAAAAGAGTGATAGATCTGGGTATCATCCGCGAAAATCATATGGTTAGAATGCCTTAAAACACTCGGCAAGTCATTGATAAAAATTGAAAACAAAAGAGGGCCCAGGACACTGCCCTGCGGAACTCCCCTGGATGTGTCCAGCCAGGCCGAGGTATTCCCCAGCTCGTCCACCACCGTCTGGGAACGTCCCACCAGGTAGTGAAAGAACCAGGTCAACACTACGTCCGAACACCCCAGCGCACGCAGTTTACGGAGCATAATATCGTGAGGCACCGAATCGAACGCCTTGGAAAAGTCGAACAGGATGAGGATGGTAATCATGCGCTTGTCGATTGCTCTTCTAACATCATCTAATACACCAATTAGTGCCGTCTGGGTACTGTGCCCCCGGCGAAAGCCCGCTTGTTTCTCAATAATTAAGTTATTCGTGTTAATGAAATCAGTAAGTTGCTCATGGACAAGCTTCTCTAAAATTTTGGAGATCTCGCAGAGCTTAGCAATGGGCCTGGTATCAGACGGCGAGATCACCCTGCTCGACTTAGCCAGAGGAAAAAGTAAGGATTTAGTCCAGGGCTCAGGGAAGGAACCTGTTGAAAGAGAGTGATTAAATAAGTCAGCCAGGTGCGGAGCTATCTGAGGTGCCAGGCATTTAAGCATGGGAACAGAGATCCCGTCGTAGCCTATAGCCTTGGAGGATGCCCTGGATATGGTGGAAAGCACCTTATAAGGAGTGACAGGAATGAAATTAAAGGAAGTTATTGGATAATTGGAGGGTAGGATGTCCTGAGAAGCAATGAGTGACTGGAGATGCGCCAAAGTGAATTGAGAGGGTGAATATGAAATGGAGGCGTAATGATTATTAAGCTGATCGAGTGAAAACAGGCCAAGAGGTGACTGAGCTGGTTTAGAAACAAGACCCATGTTCCTGAGCTCCCTCCACAGACCTGAGGAATTGGCTGCCGACTTTATTTTCTGGTTATAGAAAGTAAATTTGCTCGAGTCTAAAGAATTTTTAACCAGACTACGGAGGTCTTTGAAAAATTGGTAGTCGGAGCTCAGGCCCGTGGTCAAGTACCTCTTGTAAGCCATGTTCCGAGCCTTAATGTTTTGTTTGATGAGTGGAGTGATCCATGGTTTATTTGAGTATTTAATGGTGGTGAGTTTTGCTGGTGCTAGAGAATCAAATGTAGACAAAATGGAATTGACAAGGTTGGAGAGGAGGTCATTTATAATGATAGGTGACGCAGAGAGTGATAACGAGTTAGACAAAGACAAAGAGTTTGACGGAGATGTAGAAGGAAGGAATGCGCGGCCAGGCGAGGTATGTGACACGTGAGTAGATGATTGATAAGTTGGCATGATAGACATGTTAAGATGAGATGAGGCTCGATTAAAAGTGTCCGAAAATATTGCAGCTGCCTCCGACAGATCAATCGACGCAAGGTTGCGTGACCAGAACTTTTTTGGTTTCTGCTGTGGTTTACTAATGTCGAGTTCTAGAATAATGGAGTCATGACCTGCTGCAAAGGGCACGAGTGATTTCATATATTTATAAACTGGCAGAGGGTTTCGAACTATAAATAAATCAAGCCACGTGTGAGATGAAATATTAGCTGTGTGCGTATGATGAGTGGGTTCTGATTCGATTAGAGAAAGGTCTAGTGACTCTAAATAGGACTCTAACATAGCAGACGACCCATCCTTTTTACCCATATTGATATTAAAGTCCCCGGTGATTATAACTTGATCGCATGTATGCAAAAGCTTCGATACTGAATTAAAAAATTCGAATGGGTACGCCGCTGTGGGCCTTCTGTAAACCACACAAAAGAGTATCGAACTGGAGCATCCATAAATTTGAAAAATCATAAACTCGGGAGAGTTGGAAAAAACCGGGTCCGAGTGGGCGACTAACTTAACATCAAGATTATTCTTAATGTACGCCGCAACACCCCCCCTTCCTTTCTAACCCGATCCAATCTATAAAGTGTGTAGTTTGGAAGGCCCAGTATATCGGAGGAGTCGTAATCTTTGAGAAAAGTCTCAGAAAAGGAAATGATATCGTGATTGGAAGGTGCAATTAATGATTCAACAGATGAGAAATGAGTTTTTAATCGGTTAATGTTAACATGAAAGATGGAAAATGTAGTTTTAGTGAGAGATGAAGCCTGGCCTGCCGACCTTCATTTCGACGATGAGGAACTAGAGGACGGGAGATTAAGGATGTCCGATTCGTTATGTATAGGAAGAAGCTGCCCTCCCTTGGTTTTTCGCATATAAACATTAAGATTTTTGACTATAGGCCTCGCATAGCCTAAGTCAGAAGAACGACGAATAGCCTTTGACAGTAGAATGTGTAATTGTTTAGGCCATAACGCACGCAGAAATATTGAAGTCGTGCCACCCGCACCGAAAAGAGAGTCCGCTGTAACACCCTTCAGAAGACGCGCTCTCTCAAGAATGAGATCCCTGATAGAGGGAGAGGAAAATCTTATCACGATACCGTTACCGACGTTGGTACTACTGGACGATGTTGTCGCACGCTCAGGCTGATTATTAGTACTGTTTCGGGCGAGCCATGGCCTAGTTTCAACTATGTGCGAGATAGCCCGGGGGAGTTTAATAGTTGACAAAATTTTTTCAATGGCCTCTCCCTCTGAGATTTCAAAATTAGCCGGAATACCGAGTAATAAAATTTCGCAAGTGTCATGGACCGGCTCCGTGTTACTCCCCATGCAATCACTCTTCACCGCTTCAATCTGTCCACGTAAAGCATCATTAGCCCCCTCCAAGACACCCAGACGGCTCGTTATACCCGAAAACTTCTCTTCCGTTTCGGCCTCTAATAGTGAGACTCGGGAATTAATTTCCCGAATCTCGTTCGCCAAACCTTGAACCGATGACTCGATGCGCGAGACCGAATTGTCGAGTTTCGACTCTAAGCGGCTTGCAAACTCAGAGAGGAACGCGGCCATATCGACGGCAACGGTCGACTGCGCGGGTAGGCCGAGGTGGCACTCCTTGGGCGTGGCGCCGCGAGGTTGCTTAGCAACCTGCGACGATGATGGCGACGGAGGCGAGGCCACGCGCTTAGCAGTGGAAGGAGTCGACATGGGCGTGGCAAGTGGCTCGGTAGTATAGCTCTCCTTAGCTTGTCGTGGCAACCCAGGCGGTGGCGCCCTCACATCAGTAGGAGCCACGACTAGCGCTTTGACTTTCGCCAACTCGCAACAGCGGCGCTCGGAAGAGCCAGACGTAATATCAACACAGTGGGAGTGGGAGATTTTGTTACACTCCGGACAAACCTCTGTATAGTCCTTCCTTGTAAGACGTCCGCTACATACGAAGCAGCCGCGCGATGCCATTGCTGCCAATCGATGTCCGCCGGTGAAGGTCACTGGTAGATAAGCAAATAAATTGCGAAAGCCGTCTTAGGTTGCGAGAACTGCTTTCTGTGGAGTCACGAAATCCCTCTCACAGCTAACCTCCAAATTTGACGGTTTGCAAAAATTATAATTTGTTGGACTGCCGGCTGCAGCAAAACGAGACTATTTATAAAAATAGATGCCGCAGTCGGTGAGCGTCCTTTCAACATCCACTGAAACAAACTCGAGGCAGCCGTGTGAGCAACAAGTGTAAGTGAAGTCGGAGCAAAAAATAAGCAGACTTGTACTCACCGGAAGAGAGAGAGAGAGAGAGAGAGAGAGAGAGAGAGAGAGAGAGAGAGAGAGGGAGGGAAAGAGGGAGAGGGAGAAAATGAGCGTGTAGGTAAAGTGTAAACACGCATCTAGGCGCGCTTCTTGAGCTACTAGATTGGATTTTTTGACCGAGGAATGCCGTGCAAATACACAATCAAAACAAAACAAGATACAACCTTCATACTGTTGACATCGCTATCCTTATATGCAAGAGAAGTATTCACGTTCAGTCGCGTACGCATACTAACACGTATCGCATAGTAACACTGGGATTCTTGTATGTAACGTATGTCTCGAAGTACACGATTGATTAAAAATTAGAAGAATTAATCAACATTGCGTTTTATAATTTGTGAAAATGAGTGCTAACAGTAGTGATTTAGACGATAATTATGATCATGAAGTTCCTGTAGAAATATTAAACAAAGCGAATGTGATATCAATGGACTCGCTGCATAAAAAGTCGAAATTGAAATATGCTGAAGAGTACGAAAAATTTAAAGAATGGCTGAAAGAAAAAAAAACATTATCCGTTGACGAATCTCTTTTCATTGTTTATTTTAATGAACTATCAGAAAAATTATCGTCATCCACGCTATGGGCAAAGTTTTCAATGTTAAGATCCACAACTAACAAATATGATGGAATAGATATAGGAAAGTATAAAAGATTGATCGTACTTTTGAAAACTTTATATGCAAATTATGTACCGAAGCAATCAAATACTTTCACAAAACAACAAATCTCGAAGTTTTTCAATGATGCTCCTGACAATCAATACTTAGATGTAAAGGTAAGCATCATAAAAATTTTTTTTTTTTTACTTTTAAGTTAATTTTTTTATTTGTTTAGTAATTTTGCAATATTTACTTTTTATTAAAAACTTTTGCTAATAGTTTTTCAATTTTATTTATGTTTTTTTATATCAATATTTTTAAATCATTTAAATTTTATTTTTTTGCCTTGATTTTTACTAAATAATATTACATTTTGGTTGGTTAAACAGTTTTGTTTTTTTATTTATTGCAATATTTACGACATATTTTGCAATATATAACTATTTTTCGATAACTTTTATTAATGGTTTTTCAATTTTATTTCTGTTTGTATTTTTATATTTTTTAATCATTTAACAATTTATTTTTTTGTGCGGGGGGCTGTGCCTCTAGACCCCCTCCTCTCCCCTCCATCACTCCTATTTCCTACGTCGTTTTAACTATGCACATTTTTTGTATTGCAGGTTGTTCTGGCCATTGGCATTAGTGGAGCTTGCAGGACATGTGAGTTGGTTGAACTAAAATTCAGCAACGTTCCTGGAATTAAAACTTCCATAAAAAGAACTTTTTTTGTTGATTGTGATTTTTACTCAGTTTGTAAGAAATACATCGAATTACGGCCATAAAACGTACATATTGATAGATTTTTTCTAAATTTTCAAATGGGAAAATGCACGAAACAGCCCATAGAAAAGCATAAGATCTCAAAAATGCCAAGCATAGTCGCTGATTTTCTTCAACTGCAAGACTCAAAATCATACACGGGTTATGCGCTTCGCAGAACATCTGCAACTTTTCTCGCTGATGGAGGAGGAAATAGCGTGGATATCAAGAGGCTTGGAGGGTGGAAATCGGAAAAAATCGCGTTGCAGTACGTAACGGATTCATCGATTAACAAACGCAAAATAGCAGGTCAAATCACAGATTCTTTACAAATTGTACCCACTACTACTTGAGCAACAACAGAAGCATCTATCACCAATATCCCACCACCGTGCAAAAAAATGAAAACTTTAAATGAATCGAAAATGCCACAAATTCATCATATTTCTCCTGGAGTGCCTTCAACTACTTCAACAACGTTTGTCCTTCTTCCGCAACAACACAACAAAATTGCAATTTGCCAGCACCACATACAGTAATGAGAAGTTGTTGTGCATCGCCTTCATCATCTAATCTTTTAGTTACGTCAAAAGTAAAAGAAACCTATATCGTTCCAGATATACCAGACAACTTCTTTGATGATGATTTTGTTGTTGAAGGGAATAACAATCCAATTAATATTAAATCAAACGATATACGCAGTAATCAACACTCTGTATTCCGACTTGAAAATTGCAACGTTAACATTACTTACAATGTAACAGAAATAAAAAAGTAATTACGATTAGTAGTTAATTCAGCTTTGTATGTTGAGAAATTCTCATAAAAATATATTTTTTTTTCTTTAATTAACAATACTATGTATTTACCCTATATTTAAAACTGTGTTAATTTATAATAAAGCTGTAATTCCAAATAAACAGTGTAGAATTAAAATTATGTATAATTATATATAAATAAATAATGTTTATTCACTATTATTCGTTACATTTGAAAAAATTGTTTCGATTTGACGACTTTCGGACAAAAAAATAGTATATGCACCTCGGGAGCAAAATGTACTATTATACTGGAGGACATGAACGGACAGTTTGCTGGTGTGTCGGTCTCCTCACTGGAGAATGAGGAGAGCCGGCATGTAATAATTCAAGAGGCTAAAAATGAAGATTTCTCCTTTAAAGAAATCAATATAAATTATGTTATCTTGGTGATCTCGCATTTTTCCTCGCAGGCTTGTAGGGCGGACGGCATACCGCAAAGTACTATAGTCGGGTCCTTGCCTCTTATTGGTGATTACTTTGTTAAAATATTTAAATCTTCTTTTTGAACAATCATTTTTCGTTACCTCTGACACAAGGCTCATATTATTCCCTTGAAAATGTGCAAAACACCATCTCTTTCTGATTTCAGACCAATTGCACTCTTATGTTTCCTTTCAAAGCTTTTGGAGAAAATTGCCTTAAACCAGCTGCAGGAGTTTCTTCAGTCACTTATGGGCCCAATGCAAACTGGTTTTAGTCCATACCACTTAACAGAACTCGCTTTGCTTAACTTGACAGAAGACATACATACAGGGATTGACAGAAAACTTGTTACAATACTTTTGTTGTTCGATTTTAGCAAGGCGTTCCAACTTAAGCACCGAACTAAACGTCTACGATATTTCTAGGTTTCTCATGCTGTCCATGGAAAAAGGATCGATCTGTTTATAACGATCCCACCTACAATTATCCTTTAATGGACAAAAGCAGCTTAGCAGTTTGATTGAGTTTCGAGTTTCAATCGTGTTCTCATCTCCAATCAAGTTTATTACGTACACCTCAAGTCTCAGTTTCAGTCGATCACGAGTCAATTCTGGTTAAACCTCAGTAGCAATCATCAGTCAAATATTTTTACATTTTAAAAATTAAAAAAAAAAATTTTTTTAATTATTATACCTTATTCCTTAATTATTTAATATTATTACTTTAATTTTTTTGTTTAAATAAAAATAAATACCAAATTTCACGTTATACTTTCAAAACAATAATCGATGTTTAGTCAGATATTATTGAAAAGAATTGTTGAGGCTAAAATATCGCCGTTATTTGTCGCTTATACGATGACTTCTCAATTTGTCAAATTAGGTGACAATGAACAATTATATAAAGGGAATCCGGCACTAATGGATAAAAATATTCAGGCACAAAAATTAATATTTTAATATTAAACGTCAACAAATCTGACTTTATATTAGAGACAAATTAAGTTAGTATATTGGGAAGCCACTTCCCTTTACACATATATACGTAAGGGAGCCTTTTTAGATAGTTAAAAATTTAAATATTTAATCTGTTCTTGATTCACCTATGATAGTTTAAAATAGTTTTAATAAACTGTCTGTGATACGAAGGTAGTATCCTTTTTTCCCAATAACTCCTTTTGTTTTTTTTTTATTTTTTTTTTAAAGATTTAAATATCACACCTTCCTTTATGTTTTCAAACTATCCGTATGATTTTTTTCAGTTTTATATTAATAGACAGGCGTAAATTAATGTGGGTCTGATAAGCCGTTAAAGATGAGATGTTAGTACATATTTAAATACTCTTAATTTTAATTTTAGGTTGTTAGCTCATTCAGGCGCCGAATCATTAACAACAGATTCACTTACAAATAAAAGAACTGAACCTTCATCAGCAATTGATCAAAGGGAATTAAGCACAAGTAATGCGGAACAAGTATTAAAATCATTTAAATGTGATGAGTAAGTATAAATATGTATCTAAGTATTGCACTTATTCTTTATGATACAAGTAATTGCAAGACAATTATAAGTAACCGAAGTATCACCTTCATCGATTACCTGTCATCGTACGATGGTTACACTTTGTATGCATATTAACAGAAAATACTACGTTGGACAAAAAATTTGGATCCTCAATAATTCTAGACATCATCTATTTGCAAAACTCAACCATTCTATCAAAATCATCTTCATTCAATTCTTGAGTGAGACTAACTTTAAATGGATGAAATTTGTTAGTTTTTAATATTTTCTGATGGATAATTTGCTTATTTGATGTTGTTAAGTGGTTTTGTGAATGAAAGTATGCTGATCCTCTGTAAATGATTATAAGACATTCAGCGATTTCTCTTCATTTGTTACGATAGACGGTCTACCAGAACAAAACCGATCTTTCATAATTCCTCTATCATTGAACCGCAAAGACAACTCTGATTGTGTCTTTGAAGAGAGTTTCTACATCGTAATAAGATTGTTTAAGTTTATCCCAGCCTCTTATCATCAAAAGTGAAATTCTTTCTCTTTCATTAAGGCGAAACATGTTAATGTTCAGGTAATAAACTGTATGCACTGAAAATTGACTCAGATTAAAAAGATTTGTCGACAAAATTTTTAACATAGTTTATTATAAGTTAATTTTAAAAATGATTTTACGGTTTATTACAAATGCTGCTTTCAGTTGTTATTGCTGATTATTCATTTATACAAATCTTGTTCATTTAATAGCATGTTTAAGAAGTAAGACATTTCTATTATTGTTATTATTTGTCTCGAGCTATTTGAAGTACTTTAAAAGAAGAGAATAATACTATAAAACTGCATGAGACTGGAGTAAGTTGAACACTGGAGTAACATGAAGACCGCAGTAATTTGAGTGAATTGGGTGAAATTTATGCGGAAGCAATTAAGTGAAGGTCAAAACTTGGTACGTGTTTTCGTCGCAAAATCATCCATTTTTAATTTTAAGATCAAAATTAAGATTGTTCTTTTTAAAACGACTCAATTTTGAATAGATTTTGTAGGTCATAGTCAAAGCCATAACCAAGCTCACCATGGGATAGTCGGGAAAAAATCATGAATATTTCCTTCTACGACTTCAGTTTTTTAAGTAATCGCACCGAACAAGGAATTCATCTTGACCATGATCTCTCAAGGTCAGAATATAAAAATGGTCAAGACTTACGGGGTCAAAAAATAGCTACCACATTTTAAAACATCAATGTGACCTATAAATTACCTTGTAGATCATGTTCCATGTTAAACTCAAGGTCACCATCAAATAGTTGGAGAAGAATCTTAATAAACACAAATCTTAGTTTTTTATACTTTTGTTATTTCAGAAGTTATCGTGCCGTTCCGGAATAAGAGTTAAAAATAATATAGTATGATTTGAAAATTAATTAAGATCTTTAAGATCGCCCTGCCTCCACCTTAACCCCTTCAGCCCTTTACATTAACTAATTCAACAAATAATCAAAAAATTTATTCCCCCTATTCCCCCACCCTCCTATACGCCCCCACGTAAACGCCTTCACCCCTGTACTTAATTTAAAAATAATATATTTCACCTCCCTACCCCCCTCCTACTCACCCTCCTCAAGACAATCATCCATTTACATTCATTAATTCAATGATTAAAAAATTTTCCCCCCCGTATTCCCCCTTCCTGCCATCCCACCTTAAGACCTTCACTCCTTTATCTAAATTTATACAGAAATTAAAAAAAAAATTTACTCCTTTCCACCATTCCCCTCCCCTCCTCCTACGTGCTGCCCCGACTTAACCCCTTCAGCCCTTTACATTAATTAATTTAACCACTAAAATATTTTACCTCCCACCTGCCCCTCCGCCATTCCCCTCCCCCTTACTACCCCTGCCCCCACCTGCACCCCTTCAACCCTTCACTCGTCCCTTCATTATTATATCATCTTATTATATGATATATATATGGGGTATTCCACGTGAAGTGGTCCGATCAAAATTTTAAAATGCACCAAATTTTGGGTACACTTTGCAAATGTTTTTCAGAATACAGAAAAAAATTTTTAGGTACTGGAATCTATTTGCTCAAAAGTTATTTTAACCTCAAAAAGTGAATTTTTCCATATTTTTTTCAACACCAGCTGGGTATACCGCTATATAACTCAAAATCTATCAACTTTTACTATAGAACATTATATGTAACATTCGTTGCTAATTATATCTAGAATTTATTCTTCTGGGTTAGAATTTCTAATCTTAAAGTCAATGTTACATAAACTACATGCCAATATTCAACTTGAAAGAAGTGTAACTTCGCCACCGTTGATTTTTTCATTCAAAAGTCTAAAAGAAAGCTTGGAGCAATACCTTTCAAATGGTGTGTAGCATTTTTATGGCCTCCAATTCTGTAAAAAGTTATGACAATTTAAAGAAACACGAAATTTTTTAAAAAATTTAAATAGGCATTACCATGTTAATTTTTGTGAATTTTTTGTCTTTCTTTAAATTGTCATAACTTTTTACAGAATTGGAGGCCATAAAAATGCTAGCGACCATTTGAAAGGTATTGCTCCAAGCTTTCTTTTAGATTTTTGGATGAAAAAATCAAAGGTGGCGAAGTTACACTTTTTTCAAGTTGAATATTGACATGTAGTTTATGTAACATTGACCTTGAGATTAGAAATTCTAACCCAGAAGAATAAATTCTAGATATAATTAGCAACGAATGTTACATATAATGTTCTATAGTAAAAGTTGATAGATTTTGAGTTATATAGCGGTATACCCAGCTGGTGTTGAAAAAAATATGGAAAAATTCACTTTTTGAGGTTAGAATAACTTTTGAGCAAATAGATTCCAGTACCTAAAAATTTTTTTCTGTATTCTGAAAAACATTTGCAAAGTGTACCCAAAATTTGGTGCATATTAAAATTTTGATCGGACCACTTCACGTGGAATACCCCATATATATATATATATGTGAGATTCCATGTGAAGTGATCCAGTTAAAAAATAGAATTTTGTTTTAATGTATGGAATCAGTAAAAAACTACTTGAATAGAGTGTAGCTAAAATTTAGACCTAAATTTCAATTAGTACCAGAGCTGTAGCCAATCAAAAAATCGAATTTTTTGAAAAAAATGACTTCATGGACATTTTTATCACTTAATAATTCAAAAACTAACAATTTTTTCTTATATACATTGAATTTGAAAAAGTTTATAAATTTCAAGAAGAATCTGTTGAAATATTACATTTATATTAGTTTAACACATTGAATATAGTTATAATTAATAAAAACCTTTATAGTAAAAAAAAGGGTTGTACGATCAAAAATATTTAATCCATCCAAAAATCTAATCATCGACGATTAATTACCTTCAAAATGATGCAAAGTTTGAGTGCGGCAGAGCATTTCAGACAAAGTTATGGTGTTTTTAGGCAAATTTCTAAAAAAAAGAGATCGAATGCATTTTATGAAAAAAACAGACTAACCGTAGACTTGCATTCAAACAATATGGCACTATTATTCCTCAATATTACTAAAATATACTATTTATTGTTAGTTACTGATACTTTTATTTAGTTGTTATTTAAGTCTGATACTTTTACTTATACCTGTTATATAATTGGATTTATTGGAATTATAAAAAGTTTCAGGTATTTATCCAATTATATAACAGGTATAAATGATTATACCTAATGTTTTGTGTTTGTTAGCAGCTTAGAGATTAAAAAGTATCAGTGACTAACAATAAATAGTATATTTTAGTAATATTGAGGAATAATAGTATCATATTGTTTGAATGCAAGTATACGTTGTGACGTAGCGTTTCCTACATAAATGTGGGGAATCCCGTAAACCACGTACAATAAATAATAATAATGATAATCTCGATAAATATGCGTATATTTGTTTAAACAAATGAGGTAATTAATATTCGTTCTTCGTCCTATCAAGATGGCTGACTCAGCACGTGCACGAACTTCTTACCTGTGGCGTGGATCCTTGTCTCGCCGACGGGAAAATGGCTGACTAATAGAATTCTTTCCTATATAATTAATTACGACCACAGAAGGAATAATTTAAATCACACAAAGGGGAATGAATTTAATTGTCCATGTAAGGGAGTAATCAATTATTTATTCACTTCGCTTTATCTATAATTTATTCTTATAAATTCAACTCTTATAGACGAAGTCGCGAACTATTAACTAACATAGGAAAAATTATAGTACGAAATCTTAATCACAATCTATAACAATCATTTACTTAAAATCCCGAAATCAAATAATCGAGGTGGTAAACCTTCGTTACATTAACCGCGATACCGAAAATAATCCAAAACAACAATATATTTGCATCAACAAAATAACGTGGCTGGCGGGCAGTCCACTTACCGCACACGAGTCGATATTTCCAAGATCCTCCAATAATAATAATTTCCTTGACCTCCTCTCGAATAAATCCTTTATTGAACGGTAACTCTTTATATCCACAACTTTCCTCTTCCAACAATAACTACTCTCGCTACAACAATAATCTATAACATCAACTAATTTCCGAAATAATATCTAAATGTTGAAAAATGTACTGGCGTCTCACTCAATGGATAAGCTAGTAGTGATCCCTCTCCTCCTTTTTCCGCTTTCTTCTTCCTTTTTCCTACATTTCCTTCAAGGCCGACCCGCGGCGCTGTCAACTTCCTTCATGTAAACATGGCACCCGTTTTCCCATCATTGGCAGGTCAACAGGTGCTATCGATACTACTGCCACCTTCATTCCTCCCGTATTATTCATCCAAACTTTAGCGGTGCGAGTATTATTTTCAGTCCCAAGTGTTAACTGGGCTAGCGCCTCCACTTGTGCAATTCGCACTCTTCCTTTCTCTTACACACGGGAGTTGAGTACGAGAGAGTCCCGCGCTTCGTTGTGCCTGCGCGCTCTCTCGGTAGTCCTCGTGGTGCAAGCGAGTGAGCTCCCCTCTCTCCGCCGCCGCCTATGTACACGCATGCGGCAGTACTGCTTCGCGCGCGAGTCTGTTCTCTCTCTCCGTCTCTCTCGCTTTCGTGTTTACAAATACACGGTGGTTGTACGGTGTTCCGAACCTGGTGCGGTTTCACGGCGACGACGTCTACGAGGAAAGGAGTTCCCATCATCTGGAGGTGTTGTTTGCGCGGGTCGGCGTTCCCATCATCTTCCTTCACCAGCAGCGAGTAACCTCTCTCTCTCTTCTCCAACTAACTCGACGTTTACGGTAAGTGTTATTCGTTTATTCTTCTCTTTTCCTCTCCGACATATAAAACAAACCAATTTAATTCCATTATTTCCTATCCTCTCCTTTTATTTATTCATACAATTCGGTGATGAGAATGGCTAAAGCTTATTGTTATACATTGTTTACCTTTTTCCTTAACCTCTCTAATACCACATGTCAACCTTACCTCTAACCTATCCTATACACTACATTTATTACAAACTCTTCTTATTTAGTTTAAACAATTATGTGATTCGTTATCATTCTAATTTATAATCTTCCCTACAGGTAACGATGCCCAGGACCAGCAGGAGCCAGTGCCAAGGAGTCGCCAAATAACACATGTAGGAGTTTTCCCTTGACCCAGGAGGAGGTATCAACGCATTTACACACAGGTAATGCACAGGCATTACCTGTGTTAGGTAAGATGTTCCAACTTTAGTATCTTTGTTTTGTTAACTATATATTAATATTATATATTTGTGTTTCAGGTGTTAGACGACGACAAAGTTTAAAAATACTTTTTATTATGCGAGGTATTTACTACCTCACAACGTTTAGTCTGTTCTTGTCATAAAATGCATTCGCTCTTTTTTTTTAAGAAATTAGCCTAAAAACACCATAACTTTGTCTGAAATGCTCTACCACACTCAAACTTTGCATTATTTTGAAGGTACTTAATCATCGATGAATTCGATTTTTGGATGGATTAAATATTTTTGATCGTACAACCCTTTTTTTACTATAAAGGTTTTTATTGATTGTAACTATATTCAAAGTTTCAAAATAATATAAATGAAATATTTCAACTGATTCTTCTTAAAATTAATAAACTTTTTCAAATTTAATGTATATAAGAAAAAATTGTTAGATTTTGAGTTATTAAGTAATAAACACGGCCAAAAAATCAATGTTGTCAAACAATTCGATTTTTTGATTGGCTACAGCTTTGGTACTAATTGTAATTCAGGTCTAAAAATTTAGCAACACTCTATTCAAATAGTTTTTTTACTGATTCCATACATTAAAACAAAATTCTATTTTTTAACTGGATCACTTCACATGGAATCTCCCATATATATATATATATATATATTAATGCATTTAGCCCATGAATAGAATTTTCTTAGCATACTTTACGATTTCCTTCTAGGATAAGATTTGGGAATTTGACCGACTCTTTTCCTCGAAGGGTCGTAAAAGTAAAACTAATATAAAAAAAAAACATTTTCGGACCACCGCGCGGCCACTTGACATCCTTGCATGGGTTAAAAAAAAAAGTACGTTTCAAGATTTGACAATCCTCTGGAAGTAATAAATTGCTAGACGAGTGTCAGATTTTGTCCGAAAAACCGTTATGGTCGTAAAGATAAAATGCATCTGCGTTGCATTCTTCTTTTACTTATGTCGGAAAATTCCACTTTCACTTTTAAGGATTTTAGAATATATTTACAATATTTAATACATTTATTTTATATATATAAATATATATGTATATTTTAGTAAATAATTGAAATTGTAAAATTATGAATGGTTATATATTTAAAAGAAAATAATAAAAACAAATAAATATATAAGTATATATATATGTATTTAAGCATATATTGTATGCATGTTTAACTGATTTTATTGAATTTTGTTCAACTTTTTACTTTAAATTACTTATTATATTTATAATAGTTTTAAATAACTATTATATGTTGTTTTTAATAAAAAAAATTTTGAATTATGTTTTAAAAATCATTCATAACTTTTCAAATTAGTTATTATTAAAACAAATAATATAATGTTGTTTTATAGAGATATAATGATTATAAATATGTGTATATATCTCTCTATAATATATAAATATTTCGCCGCCGCCGCGTCTAAGAATTTAGGATTCAAGTGTGTGTGTGTTATGCCCTATAATACATGAAAATTAGTGATTTTGTGATGTTTATGAGGCATAACTTACAACAGCGGTCTTGGCCAATAAGCTAACCACCGCAATTTGAAAGCTCTCGAAAAATGTGTTCTATTGAGCGGTGTTAGATCAAAATCGATTGTGGCGTGATCGCCTTTTTGATATTCAATATTTCCGGGCTTTCTATCTCTTCGAGATTTTAAAATTAAGAATTGTAACCCAGGTAGATAAGTGCTAAAGATTATTTTGAAGAAAAGTTGTTTATTATGTTTTTTTAAAAAAATCAATAGATTTTGAGATAATTGGCTTTGAAAATAGTAATTTCTATAAAAAATTGAAAAATTTCCATTTTTCATGGCGGAATAACTCTTAGGAAAATTATTTTTACACCTAAAATTTTTTTTATCTTCTGGAAGATATTTCCAGCCTGTACTCAAATTTTGAAGCGATTTAAAATTTTAATCGTACCACTTGACGTGAAATAGCCCATATATATATATATATATGGGTCGTAAAAGTAAAACTAATATAAAAAAAAACATTTTCGGACCACCGCGCGGCCACTTGACATCCTTGCATGGGTTAAAAAAAAAGTACGTTTCAAGATTTGACAATCCTCTGGAAGTAATAAATTGCTAGACGAGTGTCAGATTTTGTCCGAAAAACCGTTATGGTCGTAAAGATAAAATGCATCTGCGTTGCATTCTTCTTTTACTTATGTCGGAAAATTCCACTTTCACTTTTAAGGATTTTAGAATATATTTACAATATTTAATACATTTATTTTATATATATAAATATATATGTATATTTTAGTAAATAATTGAAATTGTAAAATTATGAATGGTTATATATTTAAAAGAAAATAATAAAAACAAATAAATATATAAGTATATATATATGTATTTAAGCATATATTGTATGCATGTTTAACTGATTTTATTGAATTTTGTTCAACTTTTTACTTTAAATTACTTATTATATTTATAATAGTTTTAAATAACTATTATATGTTGTTTTTAATAAAAAAAATTTTGAATTATGTTTTAAAAATCATTCATAACTTTTCAAATTAGTTATTATTAAAACAAATAATATAATGTTGTTTTATAGAGATATAATGATTATAAATATGTGTATATATCTCTCTATAATATATAAATATTTCGCCGCCGCCGCGTCTAAGAATTTAGGATTCAAGTGTGTGTGTGTTATGCCCTATAATACATGAAAATTAGTGATTTTGTGATGTTTATGAGGCATAACTTACAACAGCGGTCTTGGCCAATAAGCTAACCACCGCAATTTGAAAGCTCTCGAAAAATGTGTTCTATTGAGCGGTGTTAGATCAAAATCGATTGTGGCGTGATCGCCTTTTTTGATATTCAATATTTCCGGGCTTTCTATCTCTTCGAGATTTTAAAATTAAGAATTGTAACCCAGGTAGATAAGTGCTAAAGATTATTTTGAAGAAAAGTTGTTTATTATGTTTTTTTAAAAAAATCAATAGATTTTGAGATAATTGGCTTTGAAAATAGTAATTTCTATAAAAAATTGAAAAATTTCCATTTTTCATGGCGGAATAACTCTTAGGAAAATTATTTTTACACCTAAAATTTTTTTTTATCTTCTGGAAGATATTTCCAGCCTGTACTCAAATTTTGAAGCGATTTAAAATTTTAATCGTACCACTTGACGTGAAATAGCCCATATATATATATATATATATATATTAAAATTGTTCTTTCAAGAATAGAATATATATTTATTTTTTCCGTGCGCAAAAAAAAGTTGTGAATATAACTTGAAAGAATGTGTATTAGATAATTTATTCATGATAAAACTCATAAAATTTTTAAACGTGTACTCAATAATAAAAACGGACTTAAAATTTAATGTACTGCTTTAAATACAAATTCACAATTTTTCGAAGATAAAATAAATACTAATCAAGTATAACATACACTTTTCCAAATATCCATATGTGAAATATACAATAAGTTAAAAATTAAATACATTAATTATAGCATTTTTAAGATAATTCTATTATAAACAGTAATGGCAACAGAAAATTCAAATTTTAACAGTGGCAATATAAAATACGAATTACATTTGAAAAGTTTTTCAAAAATTATTAATTTAGGAACATTAAATTTAAATATTTTTTAATTTAAAATTTTAAAATTGTATGGATATAAAAGTGAGTAGATTATGTATATTTATATAAAACAATACTTTAAATAAACAAGTATGTATTTATTAGAAACAGAAGGTTAATTAAGGAACGAATTTGTTTATAATAATCAAAATAAATATATTATTTCTAACTAAAGGGAAAAATAAATTGGATATAATTTTGGATTAAAACGCAAATTTTGAGAGGGTGTGCAAATTGCGAATTACTGGAGAAATAGAAGAAACAGGTTTTTATTTACATGCCGCTAAAATATTATAAATAGTTCTTTAAAATTAATACAAAAATTTATTTATTTAAGAAGAAAGTTTTATTACTCTAAAAGTACGAAGTATTAATGACATAGAACTTTTGGCGATGATCCTTGGTCATTAAATAAATTAATTTTAGGAGGTGAAGTTCTATTTAGATCCGTTTGAAATAATCCAAAATTTTAATAAGTAGTTACTAAATACTAATATTTGGTAATTATATGCACGTTACTATTTTTGTTAAGTTCATTTTTCATTAAAATTTATAATTATTAAAATATAAATTTAAGCTTTATAAGAATTCATATAGTTTAAAATTTACAGTCAACATTTAATATGTCTCTATTATTTTTTATTATTTGTATTCTTTCATCACACTAAAGTTTGGTAAAAACTTTTATTTATAAATTATAATCGTACTTAAAAAAAATTAAATTTTTGTTATAAAACCCAATGCACTATAACAGTACCTGCAAGGTGTTGTGTGAATCTGTTTAATTTCTAAGGTGTCGATGGTAGTGAAAAAATAATACAATTTAAAACATTATTTTAAATAAATTTATTACGAAAAACCTTTTTCGAAATTAAAAATAGGGGGTTGGCGCCCCCCTACTATATATGTATATCATGTAACTATTAATTAACTTAAATACTTCATATTAAAGTTGTAATTATGTTTAATAACTTTAAATATTAATAAGAATATTGCTAATAATTAATAGAATTTATAATAGTTAAAATAAATTACACATATATATATATATATATATATTATATATATGTCATATTTAAAAATGATAATGAAAATCTATTATATTATTTGTAGTTATTATATTTTTCTATAGAAATTAACTTAGATTATTTTTAAGTAATTACTATATTTTATAATATTTTGTAGTTAATTTTTAGTTGTAAAAACATAAATGTTACATGTATGTAATAAAAAAATATATGCATGTAACATGCTTGTTTCTTTAATTATATAAGTTTATATATTAGATAAATATTAATAAGTTTAAGAATAACATTATTATGTGTTTAACGTAAATAAGTTAAAGTTTATAATAAAAATTGAAAGATGAGCTTAAATGGTACATGCAATACCATCTTACGATGCATTTTTCAACTTTCATTACCAATCGAGAGACAGAAAAGTCCTCCCTTTGGAAATTTAGGACGGCCTCTGGGCCTTGCACTAACCAATTAGAGGGTCAGCGCGCTAGATTTTGGGTTGCACCCTCAGGCTTCTGCAGCACTTCTACGCAAGAGTGGGAACTTAAAAGTGCATCACCGAGCTGGTGTGTGAAGGAAAAGTGCAAGGACAAGTCAGTTCCATTCAGTCCATCCAAGTCAAACTTTTCAATCAAGTTTCAAGCTTGCTAAGTTGCAAACGTTTTTATTTTGTTATTTTTCTAAGTTAATCTAAGTTATTTGAGCCTGATTTAAGAATATTTGTATAAGTCAACGGAAAATCACAACTTTAAAAAAAGTAAGAATAAATCTAATTATTAATATAAACTTATATTCTATCTTTTATAAATCTTTATTTCCACTCAAACCTATTCTGTCCAAAGAGAACTGAAATATACGCTAAGTTCGTAAAGCGGTTCTCTTTAATATTTTCTTGTTTTACCCATTCCTAAAAGTTATAAATAAATACGTTAGTTCGTATTAGATAACTTCCCCTTCTCATAATACTAAAAATAAAATTATCCAAAAAAAAGAAATAAAATAATAGAAAGTTGATTTTTCTTCAAGCACAAAAATTAAAACCCTGGCTATTGGAAATACTATCTAGGCCAAAAACTTAACGGTTAGTTAAAAGTTGTGATACCGACATCACAGTGATATTATTTCCGAAAATGATTATGAGGGAAACGAATTTGTTGAAGATGCTGAGTTTTACCCAGCAGTGAAAAAATTCAAGGTAATATTACCCTTTCACTGGTGCAGCCTTTTTTACTGTACGTGCCAAAAATGGTAGGACAATAAACTATAGAAATTATACGATTAACTTTGAATATAAGGCTTTTGGGGACGCATTATCGATTTTGATGGTTATGTTTGCGTCATTTTGAATTTTTTAATTCTGACCTTAGATTCGTAATCAGCAATCCCCAAAACTCTTACACACCGAAGTTGAAATGAATTGACTGAAAAATGCAGCAGTTATTCAAGTTGATCATATATGATGCATCGCCAGTTGTGGCACAACTTTTTTTGATCATATATGATACATTGCCAGTGAAAGAGTTAAAATGAATCCAAATATTTTTTTACAAGAAAATCAACCAATACATTATTTCCATCATTTTTGTAATACAATTTTTCTTCAAATTATTGTGGATGAATCGAATGTTTATGAATCTTAAACTTAAAGTATAGATTGTTTCCATATGAAATCGTGGATCCCTTTTACCAAAGATGAACTAGATAAGTTTCTCGGGCTTTCAATCCTTCCGATTTTTGCTTAAATAATGTCTCTGATAGATATTTTTAAATTCTACGAAGTTTGCACTTTCTTAATAATAAAGAAATTACAAATCATCCTTTAGAGATAATGAAATCATTAATAGATTATACTAATAATATTTGCAAAACAAATTCTCTGGCACTCTTATTCCTAGGTAAAAATGTGTGTATAGGTGAGAGTCTCTTATTATGGAAAGGTAGGCTTCGATTCAAGCAGTATATTCAATTGAAGAGAAATGAGTTTGGTATCAAGATTTTTATAATGTTAGACCGTGAAACTGGATTTCATTATTTATATAGGCGTTAACAAATGCGAACAAATTGGTTTAGGTATCACAGGGATAATGTTGTTTACTTCTTCCAACTTTATTTTATAAAGGACATGTAATGTACATAGATAATTGGTTTGTATTTCCTGTATTGACTGACAGCTTACACGATCATGATACTGGAATATGTAGAAAGGTAAAAGCAAATAGAAAGGGAAAGCCTAAATGATACTGAAGTTCACATTGTTCGTAACGAACAAAAATCGAAAAAAAAAATTTTTTTTATAAATAAAAAAAAAGCTAAATCTGCACTAAATACAAACTGTTGTAGGTAAAAAATAGAAATATATAGTATAATATAGTCCCAGGGCCCAATGAACACACAATAATCGCATTTCCGAGAAACGAAAAATTCGTACGGGTTTATAAATGATTTACCTAGCACGAAACCAAATCGATTGTGCTTTACTAAGGTAAAGAAGGTTACAAAAAAATTAAGAAAGATTTCTACCGTACCATTTTTTTGCAATGGGTCTATAAAGAGACATTTTCAGACGTTTACCTAGTAATTTGAAAAAATTTCGAGGAACAAAAAATTCGTACGGGTTTATAAATCATTTACCTAGCACGAAACCGAATCGATTGTACTTTACTAAGGTAGAGTAGGTTACAAAAAAATTATAAACGATTTCTACCGTACCATTTTGCTGCAGTAGGCCTGTAAATGGACAATTTTAGTCGTTTTCCAAGCAATTTGAAAAATTTCGAGGAACAAAAAATTCGTACGGGTTTATAAATCATTTACCTAGCACGAAACCGAATGGATTGTACTTTACTAAGGTAGAGTAGGTTACAAAAAAATTATAAACGATTTCTACCGTACCGTTTTTAAGCAGTGGGATTATAAATGGACATTTACAGTCGTTTTCAATCAATTTGAAAAATTTCGAGGAACAAAAAATTATTACGGGTTTATAAATCATTTACCTAGCACGAAACCGAATCGATTGTACTTTACTAAGGTAAAGAAGGTTACAAAAAAATTTTAAACGATTTCTACCGTACCATTTTTTTGCAATGGGCCTATAAAGGGACATTTTCAGTCGTTTTTCTAGCAATTTGAAAAAATTTCGAGGAACAAAAAATTTGCACGGGTTTATAAATCATTTACGTAGCACGAAACCGAATCCATTGTAATTTATCAATGTAGAGTAGGTTACAAAAAAATTATAAACGATTTCTACCGTACCGTTTTTTTGCAATGGGCCTATAAAGGGACATTTTCAGTCGTTATCCAAGTAATTTGAAAAATTTCAAGGCACAATAAATTCGTACGGTTTTATAAGTGATTTACCTAGCACGAAACCAAATGGATTGTACTCTAGTAAGGTAGAGAAAGTTACAAAAAAATTATAAACGATTTCTACCGTACCATTTTTTTGCAATGGGCCTATAAAGGGACATTTTCAGTCGTTTTTCTAGCAATTTGAAAAAATTTCGAGGAACAAAAAATTCGCACGGGTTTATAAATGATTTACCTAGCACGAAACCAAATTGATTGTACTTTACTAAGGTAGAGTAGGTTACAAAAAAATTATAATCGATTTCTACCGTACCGTTTATTTGCAGAGGGCCTATAAAGGGACATTTACAGTCGTTATCCAAGTAATTTGAAAAATTTCGAGGAACAAAAAATTCGTACGGGTTTATAAATGTTTTACCTAGCACAAAACCAAATGGATTGTACTTTACTAATCTAGAGAAGGTTACAAAAAAATTAAGAAAGATTTCTACCGTACCATTTTTTTGCAATGGGCCTATAAAGGGACATTTTCAGTCGTTTTTCTAGCAATTTGAAAAAATTTCGAGGACAAAAAATTCGCACGGGTTTATAAATGATTTACCTAGCACGAAACCAAATCGATTGTACTCTAGTAAGGTAGAGAAAGGTTACAAAAAAATTATAATCGATTCGCCGTACCATTTTTCTGCAGTGGGCCTGTAAATGGACAATTTTAGTCGTTTTCCAAGCAATTTGAATATTTCATGGAACAAAAAATTCGTACGGGTTTATAAATGATTTACCTAACACGAAACCAAATAGATTGTACTTTACTAAGGTAGAGAAGGTTACAAAAAAATTATAAACATTTCTACCGTACCATTTTTCTGCAGTGGCCTGTAAGGGGACACTTTAGTCGTTATCCAAGTTATTTTTAAAAATTTCGAGGAACAAAAAATTTGTACGGGTTCATAAATCAATTTACCTAGCACGAAACCAAATCGATTGTACTTTACTAAGGTAGAGAAGGTTACAAAAAAATTATAAACGATTTCTACCGTACCATTTTTTTGCAATGGGCCTATAAAGGGACATTTTCAGTCGTTTTTCTAGCAATTTGAAAAAATTTCGAGGAACAAAAAATTCGCACGGGTTTATAAATGATTTACCTAGCACGAAACCAAATCGATTGTACTCTAGTAAGGTAGAGAAAGTTACAAAAAAATTATAATCGATTTCGCCGTACCATTTTTCTGCAGTGGGCCTGTAAATGGACAATTTTAGTCGTTTTCCAAGCAATTTGAATAATTTCATGGAACAAAAAATTCGTACGGGTTTATAAATGATTTACCTAACACGAAACCAAATAGATTGTACTTTACTAAGGTAGAGAAGGTTACAAAAAAATTATAAACGATTTCTACCGTACCATTTTTCTGCAGTGGTCCTGTAAGGGGACACTTTTAGTCGTTATCCAAGTTATTTTTAAAAATTTCGAGGAACAAAAAATTTGTACGGGTTCATAAATCATTTACCTAGCACGAAACCAAATCGATTGTACTTTACTAAGGTAGAGAAGGTTACAAAAAAATTATAAACGATTTCTACCGTACCATTTTTTTGCAGTGGGCCTATAAAGGGTCATTTCTAGTCGTTTTCCAAGCAATTTGAATAATTCGAAGGAACAAAAAATTCGCACGGGTTTATAAATCATTTACCTAGCACGAAACCAAATCGATTGTACATTACTAAGGTAGAGAAGGGTACAAAAAAATTATAAACGATTTCTACTGTACGGTTTTTAGTCAGTGGGGCTATAATCGGACATTTTAAGTCGTTTTCCAAGCAAATTGAAAAATTTCGAGGAACAAAAAATTCGTACGGGTTTATAAATGATTTACCTAGCACGAAACCAAATCGATTGTACTTTACTGAGGTAGAGAAGGGTACAAAAAAATTATAAACAATATCTACCGTACGGTTTTTAGGCAGTGGGGCTATAATTGGACATTTTCAGTCGTTTTCCAAGCAATTTTAAAAATTTCGAGGAACAAAAAATTCGTACGGGTTTATAAGTGATTTATTTAGAACAAAACCAAATGGATTGTACTTTACTAAGATAGAGAAGGGTACAAAAAAATTAAGAAATATTTCTACCGTACCATTTTTTTGCAATGGGCCTATAAATGGACATTTTCAGTCGTTTTTCTAGCAATTTGAAAAATTTCGAGGAACACGAAATTCTTACGGGTTTCTAAATGAATTACCTAGCACGAAACCAAATCGATTGTACTTTACTAAGGTAGAGAAGGTTACAAAAAAATTATAAACTATATCTACCGTACCGGTTTTAGGCAGTGGGGCTATAATTGGACATTTTCAGTCGTTTTCCAAGCAATTTGAAAAATTTCGAGGAACAAAAAATTCGTACGGGTTTATAAATTATTTACCTAGCACGAAACCAAATGGATTGTACTTTACTAAGGTAGAGAAGGTTACAAAAAAATTATAAACGATTTCTACCGTACCGTTTATTTGCAGAGGGCCTATAAAGGGGACATTTTCAGTCGTTTTTCTAGCAATTTGAAAAATTTCGAGGAACACGAAATTCTTACGGGTTCTAAATGAATTACCTAGCACGAAACCAAATCGATTGTACTTTACTAAGGTAGAGAAGGTTACAAAAAAATTATAAACTATATCTACCGTACCGGTTTTTAGGCAGTGGGGCTATAATGGACATTTTCAGTCGTTTTCCAAGCAATTTGAAAAATTTCGAGGAACAAAAAATTCGTACGGGTTTATAAATTATTTACCTAGCACGAAACCAAATGGATTGTACTTTACTAAGGTAGAGAAGGTTACAAAAAAATTATAAACGATTTCTACCGTATCATTTTTTTGCAATGGGCCTATAAAGGGACATATTCAGTCGTTTTCCTAGCTATTTTAATAATTTCGAGGAACAAAAAATTCGCACGGGTTTATAAATCATTTACCTAGCACGAAACCAAATCGATTGTACTTTACTAAGGTAGAGAAGGTTACAAAAAAATTATAAACAATATCTACCGTACCGTTTTTAAGCAGTGGGCCTATTAATGGACATTTTCAGTCGTTTTTCAAGCAATTTGAAAAATTTCGAGGAGCAAAAAATTCGCACGGGTTTATAAATTATTTACCTAGCACGAAACCAAATGGATTGTACTTTACTAAGGTAGAGAAGGTTACAAAAAAATTATAAACGATTTCTACCGTATCATTTTTTTGCAATGGGCCTATAAAGGGACATATTCAGTCGTTTTCCTAGCTATTTTAATAATTTCGAGGAACCAAAAATTCGCACGGGTTTATAAATCATTTACCTAGCACGAAACCAAATCGATTGTACTTTACTAAGGTAGAGAAGGTTACAAAAAAATTATAAACGATTTCTACCGTACCGTTTATTTGCAGTGGGTCTATAAAGGGACATTTACAGTCAGTACAAATTGCTTGGAAAACGACTGAAAATGTTCATTTATAGGCCCACTGCTTAAAAACAGTACGGTAGATATTGTTTACAATTTTTTTGTAACGTTCTCTACCTTAGTAAGTACAATTGACCTGGTTTCATACTAGGTAAATGATTTATAAACCCGGGCGAATTTTTTGTTCCTCGAAATTTTTCAAATTGCTTGGAAAACGGCGGAAATGTCCCTTTATAGGCCCATTGCAAAAAAATGATAAGGTAGAAATCTTTCTTAATTTTTTTGTAACCTTCTCTACCTTAGTAAAGTACAATCCATTTGGTTTTGTGCTAGGAAAATGATTTATAATCCCGTGCGAATTTTTTGTTCCTCGAAATTTTTCAAAGTTGCTTGGAAAACGACTGAAAATGTCCCTTTATAGGCCCATTGCAAAAAAATGGTACGGTAGAAATCTTTCTTGATTTTTTTATAACCTTCTCTACCTTAGTAAAGTACAATCGATTTGGTTTCGTGCTAGGTAAATCATTTAGAAACCCGTAAGAATTTTTTGTTCCTCGAAATTTTTCAAAGTTGCTTGGAAAACGGCGGAAATGTCCTTTTATTGACACACTGCAAAAAAACGGTACGGTAGAAATCGTTTATATTTTTTTTGTAACCTTCTCTACCTTAGTAAAGTACAATCCATTTGGTTTTGTGCTAGGTAAATCATTTAGAAACCCGTACGAATTTTTTGTTCCATGAAATTTTTCAAATTACTTGGATAACGACTGTAAATGTCCCTTTATAGGCCCTCTTGCAAATAAACGGTACGGTAGAAATCGATTATAATTTTTTTGTAACCTTCTCTACCTTAGTAAAGTACAATCCATTTGGTTTCGTGCTAGGCAAATCATTTAGAACCCGTAAGAATTTTTTGTTCCTCGAAATTTTTTCAAATTGCTAGAAAAACGATTGAAAATGTTCCTTTATAGGCCCATTGCAAAAAACTGGTACGGTAGAAATCGATTATAATTTTTTTGTTACCTTCTCTACCTGAGTAAAGTACAATTGACTTGGTTTCGTGTTAGGTAAATGACTTATAAACCCGTGCGAATTTTTTGTTCCTCGAAATTTTTCGAAGTTGCTTGGAAAACGGCGAAAATGTCCTTTTATTGGCACACTGCAAAAAAACGGTACGGTAGAAATCGTTTATAATTTTTTTGTAACCTTCTCTACCTTAGTAAAGTACAATCTATTTAGTTTCGTGCTAGGTAAATTATTTATAAACCCGTACGAATTTTTTGTTCTTCGAAATTTTTCAAATTGCTTGGAAAACGGCGGAAATGTCCTTTTATAGGCCCACTGCTTAAAAACGGTACGGTTGAAATCGTTTATAATTTTTTTGTAACCTTCTCTACCTTAGTAAAGTACAATCAATTTGGTTTCGTGCTAGGTAAATGATTTAGAAACCCGTAAGAATTTTTTGTTCCTCGAAATTATTAAAATAGCTAGGAAAACGACTGAATATGTCCCTTTATAGGCCCATTGCAAAAAAATGATACGGTAGAAATCGTTTATATTTTTTTTGTAACCTTCTCTACCTTAGTAAAGTACAATCCATTTGGTTTTGTGCTAGGTAAATGATTTATAAACACGTGCGAATTTTTTGTTCCCCGAAATTTTTCAAATTGATTGAAAACGACTGTAAATGTCCATTTATAAGCCCACTGCTTTAAAACGGTACGGTAGAAATCGTTTATAATTTTTTTGTAACCTTCTCTACCTTAGTAAAGTACAATCCATTTGGTTTCGTGCTAGGTAAATTATTTATAAACCCGTACGAATTTTTTGTTCCTCGAAATTTTTCAAATTG
Organism: Theocolax elegans; assembly: GCA_026168455.1. Lineage (NCBI taxonomy): Eukaryota > Metazoa > Arthropoda > Insecta > Hymenoptera > Cerocephalidae > Theocolax > Theocolax elegans. Next base: position 70,486,688 of record CM047425.1, read on the forward strand.
CTTGGAAAACGACTGAAAATGTCCATTTATAGGCCCACTGCTTAAAAACGGTACGGTAGAAATCGTTTATAATTTTTTTGTAACCTTCTCTACCTTAGTAAAGTACAATCCATTTGGTTTCGTGCTAGGTAAATCATTTAGAAACCCGTAAGAATTTTTTGTTCCTCGAAATTTTTCAAAGTTGCTTGGAAAACGGCGGAAATGTCTTTTTATTGACACACTGCAAAAAAACGGTACGGTAGAAATCGATTATAATTTTTTTGTTACCTTCTCTACCTGAGTAAAGTACAATTGACCTGGTTTCGTGTTAGGTAAATGATTTATAAACCCGTAAGAATTTTTTGTTCCACGCAATTTTTCAAAGTTGCTTGGAAAACGGCTGAAATGTCCTTTTATTGACACACTGCAAAAAAACGGTACGGTAGAAATCGATTATAATTTTTTTGTAACCTTCTCTACCTTAGTAAAGTACAGTTAATTTAGTTTCGTGCTAGGTAAATCATTTAGAAACCCGTAAGAATTTTTTGTTCCTCGAAAATTTTTTCAAATTGCTAGAAAAACGACTGAAAATGTCCCTTTATAGGCCCATTGCAAAAAAATGGTACGGTAGTAATCTTTCATAACTTTTTTCTAACCTTCTCTACCTTAGTAAAGTACAATCCATTTGGTTTTGTGCTAGGTAAATCATTTATAAAACCGTGCGAATTATTTTTTCCTTGAAATTTTTCAAATTACTTGGATAACGACTGTAAATTTCCTTTATAGGCCCTCTGCAAATAAACGGTACGGTAGAAATCGATTATATTTTTTTTGTAACCTTCTCTACCTTAGTAAAGTACAATCAATTTGGTTTCGTGCTAGGTAAATCATTTAGAAACCCGTACGAATTTTTTGATCCTCGAAAATTTTCAAATTACTTGGAAAACGACTGAAAATGTCCATTTATAGGCCCACTGCTTAAAAACGGTACGGTAGAAATCGTTTATAATTTTTTTGTAACCTTCTCTACTTTAGTAAAGTACAATCCATTTGGTTTCGTGCTAGGTAAATTATTTATAAACCCGTACGAATTATTGGTTCCTTGAAATTTTTCAAATTACTTGGATAACGACTGTAAATGTCCCTTTATAGGGCTTCTGCAAATAAACGGTACGGTAGAAATCGATTATAATTTTTTTGTAACCTTCTCTACCTTAGTAAAGTACAATCAATTTGGTTTCGTGCTAGGTAAATCATTTAGAAACCCGTACGAATTTTTTGTCCCTCGAAATTTTTCAAATTGCTTGGAAAACGACTGAAAATGTCCATTTATAGGCCCACTGCTTAAAAACGGTACGGTAGAAATCGTTTATAATTTTTTTGTAACCTTCTCTACCTTAGTAAAGTACAATCCATTTGGTTTCGTGCTAGGTAAATCATTTAGAATCCCGTAAGACTTTTTTGTTCCTCGAAATTTTTCAAAGTTGCTTGGAAAACGGCGGAAATGTCCTTTTGTTGACACACTGCCAAAAAAACGGTACGGTAGAAATCGTTTATATTTTTTTTGGTACCTTCTCTACCTTAGTGAAGTACAATCGATTTGGTTTCGTGCTAGGTGAATGACTTATAAACCCGTGCGAATTTTTTGTTCCTCGAAATTTTTCAAATTGCTTGGAATACGGCGGAAATGTCCTTTTATTGGCACACTGCATAAAAACGGTACGGTAGAAATCGTTTATATTTTTTTTGGAACCTTCTCTACCTTAGTAAAGTTCAATCGATTTGGTTTTGTGCTAGGTAAATGATTTATAAACCCGTGCGAATTTTTTGTTCCTCGAAATTTTTCATATTGATTGAAAACGACTGTTAATGTCCATTTATAAGCCACTGCTTAATAACGGTACGGTAGAAATCGTTATAATTTTTTGTAACCTTCTCTACCTTAGTAAAGTACAATCAATTTGGTTTCGTGCTAGGTAAATTATTTATAAACCCGTACGAATTTTTTGTTCCTTGAAATTTTTTCAAATTACTAGGATAACGACTGTGAATGTCCCTTTATAGGCCCTCTTGCAAATAAACGGTACGGTAGAAATCGTTATATTTTTTTGGTACCTTCTCTACCTTAGTGAAGTACATCGATTTGGTTTCGTGCTAGTGTGAATGATTATAAACCCGTGCGAATTTTTTGTTCCTCGAAATTTTTCAAATTGCTTGGAAAACGGCGGAAATGTCCTTTTATTGGCACACTGCAAAAAAACGGTACGGTAGAAATCGTTTATAATTTTTTGTAACCTTCTCTACCTTAGTAAAGTACAATCTATTTAGTTTCGTGCTAGGTAAATTATTTATAAACCCGTACGAATTTTTTGTTCTTCGAAATTTTTCAAATTGCTTGGAAAACGGCGGAAATGTCCTTTTATAGGCCCACTGCTTAAAAACGGTACGGTTGAAATCGTTTAATTTTTTTGTAACCTTCTCTACCTTAGTAAAGTACAATCAATTTGGTTTCGTGCTAGGTAAATGATTTAGAAACCCGTAAGAATTTTTTGTTCCTCGAAATTATTAAAATAGCTAGGAAAACGACTGAATATGTCCCTTTATAGGCCCATTGCAAAAAATGATACGGTAGAAATCGTTTATATTTTTTTTGTAACCTTCTCTACCTTAGTAAAGTACAATCCATTTGGTTTTGTGCTAGGTAAATGATTTATAAACACGTGCGAATTTTTTGTTCCCCGAAATTTTTCAAATTGATTGAAAACGACTGTAATGTCCATTATAAGCCCACTGCTTAATAACGGTACGGTAGAAATCGTTTATAATTTTTTTGTAATTCTCTACCTTAGTAAAGTACAATCAATTTGGTTTCGTGCTAGGTAAATTATTTATAAACCCGTACGAATTTTTTGTTCCTTGAAATTTTTCAAATTACTTGGATAACGACTGTGAATGTCCTTTTATAGGCCCTCTTGCAAATAAACGGTACGGTAGAAATCGATTATAATTTTTTCGTAACCTTCTGTACCTTAGTAAAGTACAATCGATTTGGTTTCGTGCTAGGTAAATCATTTAGAAACCTGTAAGAATTTTTTGTTCCTCGAAAATTGTTTCAAAGTTGCTAGAAAAACGACTGAAAATGCCCTTTATAGGCCCATTGCAAAAAAATGGTACGGTAGTAATCTTTCATTAATTTTTTTCTAACCTTCTCTACCTTAGTAAAGTACAAACTACATTGGTTTCGTGCTAGGTAAGGATTTATAAAACCCTTGCGAATTTTTGTTCCTCGTAATTTTAAAAGTTGCTTGGTATAACGGCTGGAAATGTCCCTTATAGGCCCTCTGCAAATAAACGGTACGGTAGAAATCGATTATAATTTTTTGTAACCTTCTCTACCTTAGTAAAGTACAATCTAATTTGTTTCCGTGCTAGGTAAAGTATTTATAAACCCGTACGAATTTTTTGTTCCTCAAAATTTTTCAAATTGCTTGGATAACGACTGTAAATTGTCCATTTATAGGCCCACTTGCTAAATAAACGGTACGGTAGATATTCGTTTATAATTTTTTCGTAACCTTCTGTAGCCTTAGTAAAGTACAATCGACCTGGTTTCGTGCTAGGTGAATGATTTATAAACCCGTGCGAATTTTTTGTTCCTCGAAATTTTTCAAAGTTGCTGGAAAACGGCGGAAATGTCCTTTTATTGACACACTGCAAAAAACGTACGGTAAAAAATCGTTTATATTTTTTGTAACCTTCTCTACCTTAGTAAAGTACAATCATTTGGTTTCGTGTTAGGTAAATGATTTATAAACCCGTAAGAATTTTTTGTTCACGCAATTTTTCAAAGTTGCTTGGAAAACGGCTGAAATGTCCTTTTATTGACACACTGCAAAAAAACGGTACGGTAGAAATCGATTATAATTTTTTGTAACCTTCTCTACCTTAGTAAAGTACAGTTAATTTAGTTTCGTGCTAGGTAAATCATTTAGAAACCCGTAAGAATTTTTTGTTCCTCGAAATTTTTTCAAATTGCTAGAAAAACGACTGAAAATGTCCCTTTATAGGCCCATTGCAAAAAAATGGTACGGTAGTAATCTTTCATAACTTTTTTCTAACCTTCTCTACCTTAGTAAAGTACAATCCATTTGGTTTTGTGCTAGGTAAATCATTTATAAAACCGTGCGAATTTTTTCCTGAAATTTTTCAAATTGCTTGGAAAACGACTGAAATTCCTTTATAGGCCCTCTGCAAATAAACGGTACGGTAGAAATCGATTATATTTTTTTTGTAACTTTCTCTACCTTAGTAAAGTACAATCAATTTGGTTTCGTGCTAGGTAAATCATTTAAACCCGTACGAATTTTTTGTTCCTCGAAAATTTTTCAAATTACTTGGAAAACGACTTAAATGTCCTTTTATAGGCCCTCTGCTTAAAAACGGTACGGTAGAAATCGTTTATATTTTTTTTGTAACCTTCTCTACCTTAGTAAAGTACAATCCATTTGGTTTCGTGCTAGGTAAATATTTATAAACCGTACGAATTTTGGTTCCTTGAAATTTTTCAAATTGGAATAACGACTGTAAATGTCCCTTTATAGGCCCATCTGCAAATAAACGGTACGGTAGAAATCGTTATAATTTTTGTAACCTTCTTACCTTAGTAAAGTACAATCGATTTGGTTTCGTGCTAGGTAAATCATTTATAAAGCCCGTACGAATTTTTGTTCCTCGAAATTTTTCAATTGCTTGGAAAACGACTGAAATGTCCCTTTATGCCCACTGCTCTGCAAAAAACGGTACGGTAGAAATCGTTTATAATTTTTTGTAATACCTTCTCTAGCCTTAGTAAAGTACAATCGATTGGTTTCGGTGCTAGGTAAATTATTTATAAACCCGTGCGAATTTTTTGTTCCTCGAAATTTTTCAAAGTTGCTTGGAAACGGCGGAAATGTCCCTTAATATGGCACATCTGCAAAAAAAACGGTACTGTAGAAAATCGATTTATAATTTTTTTGTAACCTTCTCTACCTTAGTAAAGTACAATCGATTTGGTTTCGTGCTAGGTAAGTCATTTAGAAAACCCTTACGAATTTTTGTTCCTCGAAATTTTCAAATTGCTTGGAAAACGGCGAAAATGTCCTTTTATTGGACACTGCAAAAAAACGGTACGGTAGAAATCGTTTATAATTTTTTGTAACCTTCTCTACCTTAGTAAAGTACAATCTATTTAGTTTCGTGCTAGGTAAATTATTTATAAACCCGTACGAATTTTTTGTTCTTCGAAATTTTTCAAATTGCTTGGAAAACGGCGGAAATGTCCTTTTATAGGCCCACTGCTTAAAAACGGTACGGTTGAAATCGTTTATAATTTTTTGTAACCTTCTCTACCTTAGTAAAGTACAATCAATTTGGTTTCGTGCTAGGTAAATGATTTAGAAACCCGTAAGAATTTTTTGTTCCTCGAAATTATTAAAATAGCTAGGAAAACGACTGAATATGTCCCTTTATAGGCCCATTGCAAAAAATGATACGGTAGAAATCGTTTATATTTTTTTTGTAACCTTCTCTACCTTAGTAAAGTACAATCCATTTGGTTTTGTGCTAGGTAAATGATTTATAAACACGTGCGAATTTTTTGTTCCCCGAAATTTTTCAAATTGATTGAAAACGACTGAATGTCCATTTATGCCACTGCTTAATAACGGTACGGTAGAAATCGTTATAATTTTTTTGAACCTTCTCTACCTTAGTAAAGTACAATCATTGGTTTCGTGCTAGGTAAATATTTATAAACCCGTACGAATTTTTTGTTCCTTGAAATTTTTCAAATTACTGGATAACGACTGTGAATGTCCCTTTATAGGCCCTCTTGCAAATAAACGGTACGGTAGAAATCGATTATAATTTTTTCGTAACCTTCTGTACCTTAGTAAAGTACAATCGATTTGGTTTCGTGCTAGGTAAATCATTTAGAAACCTGTAGAATTTTTTGTTCCTGAAATTGTTTCAAATTGCTAGAAAAACGACTGAAAATGTCCCTTTATAGGCCCATTGCAAAAAAATGGTACGGTAGTAATCTTTTTAATTTTTTTCTAACCTTCTCTACCTTAGTAAAGTACAACTCCTGGTTTCGTGCTAGGTAAGGATTTATAAACCCTTGCGAATTTTTTGTTCCTCGAATTTTTAAAAGTTGCTTGGAAAACGGCGGAAATGTCCCTTTATAGGCCCTCTGCAAATAAACGGTACGGTAGAAATCGATTATAATTTTTTGTAACCTTCTCTACCTTAGTAAGTACAATCAATTTGGTTTCGTGCTAGGTAAGCATTATAAACCCGTACGAATTTTTTGTTCCTGAAATTTTTCAAATTGCTTGGAAAACGACTGAAAATGTCCCTTTATAGGCCCACTGCTTAAAAACGGTACGGTAGATAGTTTATAATTTTTTGTAACCTTCTCTACCTTAGTAAAGTACAATCGATTTGGTTTCGTGCTAGGTAAATGATTTATAAACCCGTGCGAATTTTTTGTTCCTCGAAATTTTTCAAATTGCTTGGAAAACGGCTGAAATGTCCTTTTATTGACACACTGCAAAAAAACGGTACGGTAGAAATCGATTATAATTTTTTGTAACCTTCTCTACCTTAGTAAAGTACAGTTAATTTAGTTTCGTGCTAGGTAAATCATTTAGAAACCCGTAAGAATTTTTTGTTCCTCGAAAATTTTTTAAATTGCTAGGAAAACGTCTGAAAATGTCCCTTTATAGGCTCATTGCAAAAAAATGGTACGGTAGAAATCTTCCTTAATTTTTTTTTAACCTTCTTTGCCTTAGTAAAGTACAATCGATTTGGTTTCGTGCTAGGTAAATCATTTATATACCCGTACGAATTTTTTGTTCCTCGAAATTTTTGAAATTGCTAGGAAAACGTCTGAAAATGTCCCTTTATAGGTCATTGCAAAAAAATGGTACGGTAGAAATTTCCTTAATTTTTTTTAACCTTCTTTGCCTTAGTAAAGTTCAAACGATTTGGTTTCGTGCTAGGTAATATTTATAAACCCGTGCGAATTTTTTGTCCTCGAAATTTTTCAAAGTTGCTTGGAAAACGGCGGAAATGTCCCTTTATAGGCCCTCTGCAAAAAAAACGGTACGGTAGAAATCGATTATAATTTTTTTGTTACCTTCTCTACCTTAGTAATGTACAATCAATTGGTTTCGTGCTAGGTAAATCATTTAGAAACCCTTACGAATTTTTTGTTCCTCGTAATTTTTGAAATTGCTAGGAAAACGTCTGAAAAATGTCCATTTATAAGCCCACTGCTTAAAAACGGTACGGTAGAAATCGTTTATAATTTTTTTGTAACCTTCTCTAACCTTAATAAAGTACAATCCATTAGGTTTCGTGCTAGGGTAAATTATTTATAAAACCCGTACGAATTTTTTGTTCATTGAAATTTTTTCAAATTGCTAGAAAAACGACTGAAAATGTCCCTTTATAGGCCCATTGTAAAAAAGTGGTACGGTAGAAATCTTTCTTAATTTTTTTGTAACCTTCTCTACCTTAGTAAAGTACAATCGATTTGGTTTCGTGCTAGGTAAATCATTTATATACCCTTACGAATTTTTGTTCCTCGAAATTTTTGAAATTGCTAGGAAAACGTCCTGAAATTGTCCATTTATAGGTCCACTGCTTAAAAACGGTACGGGAGAAATTGTTTATAATTTTTTTGTAACCTTCTCTACCTTAGTAAAGTACAATCCATTTGGTTTCGTGCTAGGTAAATTCATTTATAAACCCGTACGAATTTTTTGTTCCTTGAAATTTTCAAATTATTTGGATAAACGACTGAAATGTCCCTTTATAGGCCCTACTTGCAAATAAACGGTACGGTAGAAATCGATTATAATTTTTTCGTAACCTTCTCGTACCTTAGTAAGTACAATCGATTTGGTTTCGTGCTAGGTAAATCATTTATATACCCGTACGAATTTTTTGTTCCTTCGAAATTTTTAAAGTTGCTAGGGAGAAACGTCTGAAAATGTCCTTATGGGCTACATTGCAAAAAAAACTGGTACGGTAGAAATCGTTCTTAATTTTTTGTAAGCCTTCTTTG